>SJYW01044826.1:576800-633161 GCA_006410735.1 Raphicerus campestris
TTCACAGCTATTTGTAAGGCCTCCCCAGACAGCCATTTTGCTTTTTTGCATTTCTTTTCCATGGGGATGGTCTTGATCCCTGTCTCCCGTACAATGTCACGAACCTCATTCCATAGTTCATCAGGCACTCTATCTATCAGATCTAGGCCCTTAAATCTATTTCTCATTTCCACTGTATAATCATAAGGAACTTGATTTAGGTCATACCTGAATGGTCTAGTGTTTTCCCTACTTTCTTCAATTTGAGTCTGAATTTGGTAATAAGGAGTTCATGATCTGAGCCACAGTCAACTCCTGGTCTTGTTTTTGTTGACTGTATAGAGCTTCTCCATCTTTGGCTGCAAAGAATATAATCAGTCTGATTTCGGTGTTGACCATCTGGTGATGTCCATGTGTAGAGTCTTCTCTTGTGTTGTTGGAAGAGGGTGTTTGCTATGACTCACCTTGGGGGCATCTAAAATGTGCTAATGCCTGGAGCTTCCCCAATCAATTGAATCAAAATCTTTGCAGGTGGGGCCCAAGCACTGGTAGGTTTTAAAGGTACCCTCAGATGATGCTAGAAACAGCCAGGACTGAGTATATTTCGAGACAATGGCAGCTGACAGTGCTCATCCCTCATGTCTGCTTTTTCTTAGGAAGCAGCTGGGAGGATGGCATCTCTGAAGGCTGTTCAATATGCCCCAGGGAGGGGAACACCAAAGAGGGTTGAGACCTAATGCTTTTCTACAGGGATGTGGCTCCAAAATACCAGATCTAAGAAAGACACAGTAAACTATTGTTCTATGAGTTCTATTAAGACTCTGGATTAGTCTCCCTGTGGCTTTGGGATACTGTTGATTAGACCTCGTTGCACTGACAGCCATTCTCATCCCATGCTTTTAGTTGATATTCCTTCTCCTTTAGTTGATATTCCTAATGTTCTACATTAGAAATCAACTTGGTGGCTCAGATGGTAAAGAATCTGCCGGCAGTGCAGGAGACACAGGTTGGATCCCTGGGTGGGGAAGATCCCCTGGAGGAGGCAGTGGCAACCCACTCCAGTATTCTTGCCTGGAGAATCCCATGGACAGAAGAGCCTGGTGGGGCACAAATGCCATGGGGTCACAAAGAATTGAACACGACCTAGTGATTAAGACTTTGTCACACACATCTCGATTTTTTGCCTTGGAACTTCGGCCCTAAACCCTCCTGCCTAAACTCTGTGTCTTGGGTGTCACCTGGTGGGGGAGCATCTGTCCCTTAAGATTCAAGGGAAAACTTAAGACAAAGGATGGTACAACCAGCCAGCCTGGTGAGGATTTGAGACTCACATCTAGAAAAAACTGTGATTGACACTGATAGGAGGAGAAGGCTGGCCTCCGGGTTACATAGCTTCCCTTTGAAATGTCCTTCCTGTTTTCTTTAAGCATGTGATGGCACCAGATCCACATTAAAACGAAAGTAACCACAGGGCTTTAATACCAATTAAGTGAGATTACGGAGGAAATGATTACTAAGAATTAAATAGTCAAAAAAAATGGCAATGCTAATAGTGCAGTATTGGCACAAATTAGCACTCAATAATTGCCCATAAGGGCAGCCTGATCCGAGTGGGTAACAGCAGCAGCTCTTGTCATCACATGTAGACATGCCCACCTCATCTCACCCTCCCAGCCACTGCCAATCATCCTGTTTATCATCAAACCTGGGAGCCAAGGATCTCCCTCCAGCACATGGCATGAAGCAGGGGCAGAGCCGTGATTTGAACCCAGCTCTAATGCTAAATCAGGACCAGATATGTAACTTATGGGGCCCCTTGTTTAAAAAATGAATGAAGAACTTCAAAATGTCAGCAGAAGAGCATTAAGCCAGGCTCGGTCCTTCAAAGTATGGGATCTGTGACTGCTCCTTGCTGCTCAAAGTGTGTTCAGAGCCAACAGAGCCAGCATCCAGATTGTTAACTAGAGATACAGATGCTTAGCAGCCCACCACCCCGAGAACCCACTGAATAACAGTCTGCATCTTGATTAGACTCTTCTGGGGGGATCTGAGTGCCATTTAAACTTGAAGAGGAATCGCTGAGCCCTCCCACCCCTTGCTTGCCTTCAAGGCAAATTTCCAGAGCACTGGAGTGAGGTGGTCCTGGAGGAGGGCATGACAGCCCACTCCAGTATCCTTGCCTGGAGAATCCCATGGACAGAGGACCTGACGGGCTACAGTCCATGGGGTCACAAAGGGTCAGACACACTGAAGTGAATTAGCACGCACACACGGAGTCAGGTGGAATATCTCCCCATCACCACTCCAGGGTGCACATATGACCATGTCTTTTATTTCTCCAGGTACTTAAACATATACCATCTGCACAGGAACCCATGCTTCTCCTTCCTGAGTTACCTTCCACCTCGGGAAAGTCTGTCTGGCTCCCAAGAGCCCTCAGTGCTGACAGGTAAAACCCTCTGGAGGAGGCAGGTCCACAGCTGCACGGATGTTCCTGTGGGTTTATATCCCTAGTGGGTCCCAAGTGAGGCTCGTTTAGTTGTTCTTTTTGTTCCTGGGCCCCTGATCAAAACTTTGCCCAAGGTGAACTGCCAAGCAGCCCTCATAGACACCCTTTCCTCCCCAGGGCAGCATCCTGTGGGTCTCCAGCATGCATTGCTGGCAGTAAACTTATGTAGGATCATCGGAATCCACCAGTGGGGCTTCCCAGAAGGCTCAGCTGTAAAGAATCCTCCTGCCATTAATTCAGTCCCTGGATGGGGACAATCCCCTGGGGAAGAGAATGGCTACCCACTCCAATATTCTTGCCTGGGGAATCCCATAGACAGAGAAGCCTGGTGAACTACAGTTCATGGGGTCGCAAAAAGTCCACACGATTGAGCAACTGAACAACAATCCACCAGTGAGACTCTGGCAACACTGAATATCCAAATGTTAGGAATCTTGATCCATTTTCTCCCAGTAAGTTCCTGTGACAAGTAGAAAAAGGACTCCCAAGGAAGTCCACATGCTTGTCCCCCAAACCTGTGACTATGTTATCCCATGGTCCAAGCCACAGTCTGCTGGGCTGCCCCGCATGCAGGGGGATCTCTGCCAAGAAGCCCTTGGCCCAAGCCTGCCCAGCCCTCTTCCCAACCTGCCCACCCTGTGTTCACTGCTCATTGATGGGCTTCCGGAAAGAAGGGCAGGAAGTGGGTGTTAAAACACCCACAGTCTAGGCTGGGTGCAGGGCAGGGGGCAGACATTTGTCTACAGGAATGGCCAGCCCCTCACAGCTTCCACACAAGGACTATCAGTGATGTAGATGCTGTACCTGGATTTGATCATGGGTGATTGAAACGGTTACAGCACTTGGCTTTAGATCTTGTTCCAAAGGCAGTAAATCTCACCTGGCATGATGCTCCTCTTCTTCAAGCATCCCCAGAGGGAGGACTATTTTATCAGAGGGTAGCACGCAGCGGAGGATGGATACAAGCTCTTCTCTGGAGCAGCGAGTCTCCCATCTGTTAATCTCAGAGTCTCCTCATGGACCCTGTCCAGAAAGTTTACAGCCCAAGGTGGCCCTTGTTTAAGGGCTCCAGAGGATGACTCCATTCCCAGAGGGGCTTTGCGTCCAGCAGCCCCAGATAGAAGACAAGGTTTGGAGAGGGATGAAGAGAGTCTAGGAAGCAGTCAAGGAGAGGGAGTGCTGCCTGTCCCCACAAAGCCCAGATTGCAGTCTGCAGGGGACTCATGGGACTAGATATCAGGAGCTCTGCTATTTCCTTCCCAGGGCTGTGTGCTGGGGGCAGAAGAAATATCCTGGAAGAGATTAGCCAGAGGGATTCTCTCTCTGCAGGAGAGGGTGTACAAGCTTCAGAGAGTGGGGTGCTCCAAGAAGAGCAGCCAAAAGAGAGCTTTTCTGGAAATCTAGGACTCTGAGATGCCTCTGTGTTCCTTCTGTAAACACCATGAGGATCTCTTCATGCAAAGTCTGTGTGTGTGTGTGTGTGTGTGTGTGTGTGTGTGTGCTCAGTCACTCAGTCATGTCCGACTCTTTGTGACCCCATGGACTGCAGCCTGCCAGGTTCCTTGGTCCATTGGATTCTCCTGGCAAGAATACTGGTGTNAAAAAAAAAAAAAAAAAAAAAAAAAAAAAACAGAAAGCCTGAAAAGGGGAGAGAAGAATGGACAGCGAATCCCTCAAGTTGACTAATTCCTCACTACTTGAGCTCAGAGGCGCCCTGGCCTTCACATGTTACACAGGACAGCAGAGTGAGTCAGGTGGTTGACTATGAGCTCCTTCAAGCTTTCTTTTTAAAATTGTCATCTTCATTTTAAAAAGCAAATGGAAAAATGTCTATTTTGATGAGCCACGGCATTATATTTTTGAAAGTCAGCTGAAGAATGATTAGATAGTACAGTAAATGCTGCTAAAGGCACTGAACCCTAGAATGTGGTTTGTGTTGATTTCTTTTCTGTGTGGGCCTTTAGTTTTGGTTTTGAGAGACTTTGCTTGTTTGGAGGAATGAGCATCATTGTTTTATTCTCGGGGGAAGATCTTGACAGCATCTGATGGTGTTTCTTCCCACCCCCCAAACTGACTTAGATATTAAGATTTGGTGCTTATGAGTTCATGCAAATGAATGTTGTTCAGTCGCTAAGTAGAGTCTGACTCTTTGCAACCCCATCAACTGCAGCACATAGAATACATCATAGAATCACACTCAGATCTCACAGTTTTCCATCTCATCTCAGACCCAAAACAGCTCAGGCAGACCAAAATATGACTTCCCGTCATGTTTCCTGGCATGTCTGTGATCCGCTGGCAGAATTTTATTCTGTAGGTTTGGATGGAGGTTTGAAGTATAGAAGACTGGGTCAGGAAGAGCCTCTGGAGNTTCAGACCCAAGACAGCTCAGGCAGACCAAAATATGACTTCCCCAGTCATGTTTCCTGGCATGTCTGTGATCCGCTGGCAGAATTTTATTCCGTAGGTTTGGATGGAGGTTTGAAGTATAGAAGACTGGGTCAGGAAGAGCCTCTGGAGAAGGAAATGACTACTCACTCCAGGATTCTTGCTTGGAGAACCCCATGGACAGAGGAACCTGGCGGGATACAGCCCANCTCAGACCCAAAACAGCTCAGGCAGACCAAAATATGACTTCCCGTCATGTTTCCTGGCATGTCTGTGATCCGCTGGCAGAATTTTATTCTGTAGGTTTGGATGGAGGTTTGAAGTATAGAAGACTGGGTCAGGAAGAGCCTCTGGAGAAGGAAATGACTACTCAGTCCAGGATTCTTGCTTGGAGAACCCCATGGACAGAGGAACCTGGCGGGATACAGCCCATGGGGTCACATAGAGTCAGACAAAATTTAGCGGCTGAGTATGCAAGATAAGTTTTATAAACAGGCAAGTTCAGGGAACACTGGGCTGCAACTTAACTCTCACTGTAGCTACAGTTACTGGATGATACATGCGCAGCTCATTACCAGAAACCCAGGTGGTGTGGTTGTACAGCCTGAACGTTGAAGATCCTCTCCCAAATGGAAGGCATTATTTTTGGTCCACAGCCCAACCCGGGAGCACACACTAATCTCTCCAAATAATTAGGAGAATGACTAGTCAAGTTCCCATCCTGCCTTGGAGAAATGGGAATCAGGCACCGACTTGTTGGGGGGAATTGTATCCATGCTGGGGTGCTGGCTCGCTGCCTTTCCCCCTCGACTGATTCCAGAAGAAAGGAGCCTGTTGCCACAAGCAGACAGTTCAGGTACCAGCTGCTCCTGGGGACTGGCAGAGGCAAAAGCGACCTCATTATGCAATTATCCATAATTAGGTGCTCATTATTATTTTATCATCCAGGAGCCAGCACCCACCTGCACAGGGCTGTCGCGGGGACTGGCAAAGCAGTGGAAACAGAGCCTTGCTTTTTCTCTAAGGACGTGACATCTAAAATCAGCAGTTCCAACCTGCCCAGGGGGTGAGTTTGCACTGACACGAAGACCAATGCAGACAGCACGGGCCAACTGCTTCAGTTATGCACACATCTTCATCCTGAGTCGCCTCAAGTTGTATGGGTGGCAGATGGATGATATAAACAAGGGTGAATGGAAACTAGCATCTATTAGCCTCCTTAAGTTAGAAATGAGGACTTGGGTGCAGACAAGCCTGACATTCAGACTTGGTCACTTTCTCTGTAAAGAAATCCTCTAAAGTACCTCCCAGACCTATATTCAGAGTGAGGACTCTTTCTTTATCATCATTTTACCTCCCAGCACCGGGTACCTGGGAAACCCTGGGATTATTCTGCGTGGACTGATAGAAAAGGTTCTTAACTGTATTTTGAGCAAGGCCAGATGACGTATGGGATTCTCATATAGGATAGAGGGATGAACTTGTTTATGTTTTCAAAAGGTACACACACATCTATACGTATGAAATGGAGAAAAGAGTGAATGTTCCTTAGTGCATCTATATGATGGTGGCTCAAGTGGGAAAGAGTCTGCTGCTAGTGCAAGAGATGCAGGAGATGTGGGTTCGGTCCTAGGGTGGGAAGACCCCCCGGAGGAGGAAACAGCAACCCACTCCAGTATTCTTGCCTAGAGAATCCCACAGACAGAGGGGCCTGGCGGGCTCCAGTCCATGGGGTCACAAAGAGTCGGACGCGACTGAGCAAGCAACACTTTTATTTCTGTTATTATTGCACCAGCTCCACCTCAGATTTTCAGGCACTCAATTTTGGAGGTTGTGAAACCCCCGCTTTAAGTGTTACCTCATTGGGTGAAATAGAGTGGAATGAGTAATGTGGTGACGTTCTTTCCTTGAGAGGGGAGGACATCGGACCTCAGAGGCGCTGTCAGAGGCAATGTGTATACAGAGGTGTTGATGGAGTGAACCAAGTCTGTGGGACTAGAAAAGAGCAAACAGTCCCCAAGGTGCTGAGGCTTTAACACCCCGGGGTGCTCCATCTGCCCTTTGCCATAAAAACAACAGAGCTGGTGAAGGGTCTGCACCCCTTGTTAGCTGTTAGCAATAACAACAATGATGAAAGACCTCAAAGGCAATTTTTGTCACAGAGAACTGAATTTATCTCCCTCTGCTGAAGCTTAAATTCATCATTAATGGCTGGCAAGTCCTGAACCAACGAGATCATGTTTCCAGTCAACATTTCCTGAAGCCATGAGATATCAGTGGTTTCTCCACATAAATCTGGAAGCTGGAGTCCAACAGGTCTAACGGGTGGAGGCAGAATCCATGGTCCGTCACACTATCTTCAGTTTATCTTTTAGAAGCAGATGTAGGCTGCAAGCTCACCTCTCATAACTACCCAACAGGATGCAATATAAGCAGAGCTCATCTATGGGAGCTTGAGCAGGGAAAATCCTGTTGGTTTCTGATCTTCCCCTCTTCCAGAAATTCTGACAGTTGCTGGAAACCATTATCTACTTACCAGGGTTTTAACGTTGCTTAGATCTCCTAGGTTACTTTTAAGCTAAGATCCAGTTAAAAAGAGAGAACAAAGGAAGTTTGTTTGTTTGTTCCAAACAAAGAAATTGGTTGGAATAGTCCTAAAAGACCCTAAGTGTTTACTTTTGGTCAAGGGAAGGACTTTAACTCCAACTCCTGTTTCTAAAAGTCTCAGTGTAGATAGTAATTTTCTAGATAGTCTGCTTATTGTGCTGCCTTACGAACAGCACAGCAGTAGTTTGTAGAGAGCAATAGAGACTGAGAAAGAATACTAACCTTTACTGAGCACCACTTGTTTCCAGCATACTGTGCTTTTTCATGCGGATTGCAATTTAACTCTCAGCAACCCTGTTTGGCAGAAATTGTTCCCATTTTACAGATAAAACCATCGCCTACAAGTGCTGGCACCAGCAGCATCATTATAAACTGATCTAGAGACCCTCAACTTGAGAACCATTGACTAAGACCTTGCTCAAGTCTTTGATGGTTCTGCTTGGTATGCCTTCATACCTTCATTCAATTTATTCATTCAACAGATATTGATTGAGTTTCACCTCTATTTTAAGCACTGTGTTAAGTTTCAAATACAGCCATTATCAAGAAATCCATTTCTTGCTCACAGGACATTTCATCTTTGGGAGAGACAAATATTAAACATGTTTATATGAGCACATAAATAATTTAAAAATTGTAATAAATGTTATGAAGGGTTTCAGGGTGCAACAAAACTCAATAAGAGAGAGTTTTCATCTGGGTCCCCAAGGCTGAGAAGTGGAACGTAGAGAGAGATGCTAGAGAGACAAGAGATCTCATGAAAAGAACAAGCATAGAGATCCCTGAGGTTGACAGGGCTCACATGAGAACAGAAAAGGCCAGTGGGTCCTATCCCTGGGTCAGGATGACCCCCTGGAGGAGGGCATGGAGACCCACTTCAGTACTTTTGCCTAGGAAATCCCATAGACAGAGGAGCCTGGTGGGCTACAGTTCACTGGGTCTCAAAGCATCGGACATAACTAAAGCGACTTAGCACACACCTCAAATGCTTTACTGAAACTAAAGAACAGAACCAGAATGGCTTGAAGTATCAGTCTGCTATCCTGGTGGTGGCAGGGCTAGCTGGGAGCTGGCGCTGCCCTGGCCAGCATTAAGAGAAAGGATTGTACCGCATATGACCAACCCAGGAAAAACTCAAAATTCAAGGCACAGTTTCTGCTGAATGAGTATCACTTTTGCACCATCTTAGAGGAGAAAAGTGTAAGCTGAACCATTGCGAGTTGAGGCATTCTGTATTCTGAACACAGGCACAGGAGTCTGTTTCATAGAGGTTCTAGATTTTTGTTTAAACTGTCCCTTATGTATGAAAGATCTTCCCTGGTGGCTCAGACGGTAAAGATTCTGCCTGCAATGCAGGAGACCAGGGTTCCATCCCTGGGTTAAGAAGATCCCCTGGAAAAGGGACTGGCTATCCACTTCAGTATGCTTGGCTGGAGAATCCCATGGACTAAGGAGCCTGATGGACTACAGTTCATGGAATCACAGAGAGTCAAACAACAACTAAGCGGCTAACACTTTCCCTTTCATTTATGAAAATCTAGATTCCCCCCTTTAATCCTACTACTGTTGTCTGCAATTAACTTTCTGATAGTGTTTGCAGGAGTGTACAAATTCCAGTGACATGATCAATCTCAATGAGGGAGTTACTGAGTCAAAGGATTTTCACTTCTAAAGCAGCTGCACTTCTGTCCAAAAAGATATACTATTACCAGAATTAAAAACATATCTGTTTCCTTGCATCTTTGATAACACTGGGAATTATTAAGCTTATAAATCTGTGCCAATCTGATAGGAGAAGTATAACAGCTCGTTGTTCAATGTTATATTTATTCCACTGAGTGGGCAGTTTCCCATTGATCACTTTCCCGCCCCCCCTATAAATTGCTGCTTTATATATCTTGCCTATTTTTCCACAGGGTCATTATTCAGCTTCTGATTGAGTTATATGAGTATTTTATGCATTAAGGAAATTAGCTCTTTATCATGCATTTTTTTTCTTTTACTTTCATATGCTTAGAAATTTTCTTGGAATGTATTTGAGGAACTTAACATGAGAGAGCAAAATGCAGAGAAAGAAGGTAATTCATTTTTCACTCTTCATCATTGGTACTATAATTTTTAAATCCTGTAACTGAATTACTCTTATAAATTAAAAAGGCCACATCCCTTACTCTCTCTCTCTCTNNTTCTGCGTGGACTGATAGAAAAGGTTCTTAACTGTATTTTGAGCAAGACCAGATGACGTATGGGATTCTCATATAGGATAGAGGGATGAACTTGTTTATGTTTTCAAAAGGTACACACACATCTATACGTATGAAATGGAGAAAAGAGTGAATGTTCCTTAGTGCATCTATATGATGGTGGCTCAAGTGGGAAAGAGTCTGCTGCTAGTGCAAGAGATGCAGGAGATGTGGGTTCGGTCCTAGGGTGGGAAGACCCCCCGGAGGAGGAAACAGCAACCCACTCCAGTATCCTTGCCTAGAGAATCCCACGGACAGAGGGGCCTGGCGGGCTCCAGTCCATGGGGTCACAAAGAGTCGGACGCGACTGAGCAAGCAACACTTTTATTTCTGTTATTATTGCACCAGCTCCACCTCAGATTTTCAGGCACTCAATTTTGGAGGTTGTGAAACCCCCGCTTTAAGTGTTACCTCATTGGGTGAAATAGAGTGGAATGAGTAATGTGGTGACGTTCTTTCCTTGAGAGGGGAGGACATCGGACCTCAGAGGCGCTGTCAGAGGCAATGTGTATACAGAGGTGTTGATGGAGTGAACCAAGTCTGTGGGACTAGAAAAGAGCAAACAGTCCCCAAGGTGCTGAGGCTTTAACACCCCGGGGTGCTCCATCTGCCCTTTGCCATAAAAACAACAGAGCTGGTGAAGGGTCTGCACCCCTTGTTAGCTGTTAGGAATAACAACAATGATGAAAGACCTCAAAGGCAATTTTTGTCACAGAGAACTGAATTTATCTCCCTCTGCTGAAGCTTAAATTCATCATTAATGGCTGGCAAGTCCTGAACCAACGAGATCATGTTTCCAGTCAACATTTCCTGAAGCCATGAGATATCAGTGGTTTCTCCACATAAATCTGGAAGCTGGAGTCCAACAGGTCTAACGGGTGGAGGCAGAATCCATGGTGCATCACACTATCTTCAGTTTATCTTTTAGAAGCAGATGTAGGCTGCAAGCTCACCTCTCATAACTACCCAACAGGATGCAATATAAGCAGAGCTCATCTATGGGAGCTTTAGCAGGGAAAATCCTGTTGGTTTCTGATCTTCCCCTCTTCCAGAAATTCTGACAGTTGCTGGAAACCATTATCTACTTACCAGGGTTTTAATGTTGCTTAGATCTCCTAGGTTACTTTTAAGCTAAGATCCAGTTAAAAAGAGAGAACAAAGGAAGTTTGTTTGTTTGTTCCAAACAAAGAAATTGGTTGGAATAGTCCTAAAAGACCCTAAGTGTTTACTTTTGGTCAAGGGAAGGACTTTAACTCCAACTCCTGTTTCTAAAAGTCTCAGTGTAGATAGTAATTTTCTAGATAGTCTGCTTATTGTGCTGCCTTACGAACAGCACAGCAGTAGTTTGTAGAGAGCAATAGAGACTGAGAAAGAATACTAACCTTTACTGAGCACCACTTGTTTCCAGCATACTGTGCTTTTTCATGCGGATTGCAATTTAACTCTCAGCAACCCTGTTTGGCAGAAATTGTTCCCATTTTACAGATAAAACCATCGCCTACAAGTGCTGGCACCAGCAGCATCATTATAAACTGATCTGGAGACCCTCAACTTGAGAACCATTGACTAAGACCTTGCTCAAGTCTTTGATGGTTCTGCTTGGTATGCCTTCATACCTTCATTCAATTTATTCATTCAACAGATATTGATTGAGTTTCACCTCTATTTTAAGCACTGTGTTAAGTTTCAAATACAGCCATTATCAAGAAATCCATTTCTTGCTCACAGGACATTTCATCTTTGGGAGAGACAAATATTAAACATGTTTATATGAACACATAAATAATTTAAAAATTGTGATAAATGTTATGAAGTGTTTCAGGGTGCAACAAAACTCAATAAGAGAGAGTTTTCATCTGGGTCCCCAAGGCTGAGAAGTGGAACGTAGAGAGAGATGCTAGAGAGACAAGAGATCTCATGAAAAGAACAAGCATAGAGATCCCTGAGGTTGACAGGGCTCACATGAGAACAGAAAAGGCCAGTGGGTCCTATCCCTGGGTCAGGATGACCCCCTGGAGGAGGGCATGGAGACCCACTTCAGTACTTTTGCCTAGGAAATCCCATAGACAGAGGAGCCTGGTGGGCTACAGTTCACTGGGTCTCAAAGCATCGGATATAACTAAAGTGACTTAGCACACACCTCAAATGCTTTACTGAAACTAAAGAACAGAACCAGAATGGCTTGAAGTATCAGTCTGCTATCCTGGTGGTGGCAGGGCTAGCTGGGAGCTGGCGCTGCCCTGGCCAGCATTAAGAGAAAGGATTGTACCGCATATGACCAGCCCAGGAAAAACTCAAAATTCAAGGCACAGTTTCTGCTGAATGAGTATCACTTTTGCACCATCTTAGAGGAGAAAAGTGTAAGCTGAACCATTGCGAGTTGAGGCATTCTGTATTCTGAACACAGGCACAGGAGTCTGTTTCATAGAGGTTCTAGATTTTTGTTTAAACTGTCCCTTATGTATGAAAGAACTTCCCTGGTGGCTCAGACGGTAAAGATTCTGCCTGCAATGCAGGAGACCAGGGTTCCATCCCTGGGTTAAGAAGATCCCCTGGAAAAGGGACTGGCTATCCACTTCAGTATGCTTGGCTGGAGAATCCCATGGACTAAGGAGCCTGATGGACTACAGTTCATGGAATCACAGAGAGTCAAACAACAACTAAGCGGCTAACACTTTCCCTTTCATTTATGAAAATCTAGATTCCCCCCTTTAATCCTACTACTGTTGTCTGCAATTAACTTTCTGATAGTGTTTGCAGGAGTGTACAAATTCCAGGGACATGATCAATCTCAATGAGGGAGTTACTGAGTCAAAGGATTTTCACTTCTAAAGCAGCTGCACTTCTGTCCAAAAAAGATATACTATTACCAGAATTAAAAACATATCTGTTTCCTTGCATCTTTGATAACACTGGGAATTATTAAGCTTATAAATCTGTGCCAATCTGATAGGAGAAGTATAACAGCTCGTTGTTCAATGTTATATTTATTCCACTGAGTGGGCAGTTTCCCATTGATCACTTTCCCGCCCCCCCTATAAATTGCTGCTTTATATATCTTGCCTATTTTTCCACAGGGTCATTATTCAGCTTCTGATTGAGTTATATGAGTATTTTATGCATTAAGGAAATTAGCTCTTTATCATGCATTTTTTTNAATGAAGCGCCAGTCTATGTTCAATACAGGATACAGGATGCTTGGGACTGCACTGTCTTTAAACCAGCGGGTGGATCTCATCTCACACCTCGGGTGCTCCGATCCATGAGACTAACGGATTCAGTTGCCTTTGCTCATCCCATTAATGAGGAATTTCCAGATTCCAACATCTCTGAAGTCTAACATCCCCACACCTCACCCACCACTTATCTATGCCCCCCCATGACTCTGCTCCATAAAGAGCTGCATGATAGAGACAATTTTGATAAGGAAACCATTGCATCCTGCAGAAGAGGGGGCCAAAGCAAGGTGTCTGTCCCCAGCCAGTCCAGCTCACAGCCACCAAGCCCAAGTGCAACCCTAAGCTTGTGCAAAGAAAAGAAGCTTCCAAAGACCATGAAATCTCTGATTGGCATTCTGCTGCCGTTCCTTTCTAGTGCTGGTCACGAGTCAGAGCCTGGGGATGAAAGAGAGAACATGGCAGACAAGGTCCCTGCCTTCATGGAACATAAATTCTAAGGGTAGAAATAAATGGGGAGACAAAAGAAGTACAAAACTGGACTTCCCCCCCAATCCAGTGATTCAGAATCTGCCTGCCAATGCAGGGGACGTGGGCTTGATCCCTGGTCAGGGAGGACCCCACCTGCCACAGAGCAACTAAGCCCATGAGCCACAACTGATGAAGTCCGCTTGCCCTAGAGCCTGTGCTCTGCAACAAGAGAAGCCACCACAAGGAGAAGTCAGCCCACCACAACCAGAGAGTAGCCCCTACTCTCCGCAACTGAAGAAAGACCAGTACTGCAACAAAAACCCAGCACAGACAAAGATTAATAAAGAAATTATTTTCTAAAGGTGCAAAGTTGAGAACATTACCAGTAAGTTATGAGGGTGATGCAAATAATTACCACGAGGTGATGGAATGAAGAGTGGTTAGGCAACTACTTATATCTACTGTTAAGGATGGCTGGATAGAAGAAGAGGAGAAAGACCCTGCCACATGAAGATCAGAGAGAAGGGAATTGCAGCAAAGGGAACAGATAGTGCAAAAGCCTATGGCAGGGGTGGGCTTGAAGTGCTGATGGAGGGCTAGTGCCCAAGGAAAGGAAGAGGGCAGGGCAGATGAATTCATTGCCAGTGGCCAGGTCATGGGATTTGGTGAACCTTGGGAAGAGCTATGAATTTCCCTTTTGAAATCTGGTCTCCAGGAGGCAGCTTGGGTAGAGAAGAATAGACGGTGATAGCCCAGAAGGAGGACAAAGACATAAATGACAATCCAGATGGTCAAATGTGTACACTGCTTTTGAATTGTGGTGCTGGAGAAGACTCTTGAGAGTCCCTTGGACATCTAGGATATCAAACCAGTCCATCCTAAAGGAAATCAGTCCTGAATATTCATTGGAAGGACTGATGCTGGAGCTGAAACTCCAATCCTTTGGCCACCTGATGCGAAGAAGTGACTCATTGGAGAAGATCATGATGCTGGGGGAGATTGAGGGCAGGAGGAGAAGGGGGAGGCAGAGGTTGAGATGGTTAGATCCCATCACTGACTCAATGGGCATGAGTCTGAGCAAACTCCAAGATAGAGTGAAGGACAGGGAAACCTGGTGTGTTGCAATCCATGGGGTCTCAAAGAGTCAGACACGACTTAGCGGATGAGCAATAATAGCAAATGTGTACGTTATAACTAGAGACAATCTAAACCACAGTTCTGAATTTATTCCAGTTCCATGCAAGCGAGTTCTCTTGGCTACAGGTGATTTTGGGGTCAGAAGTATTAAATGGAGGGGGGATCTTGAGAGGTGTGGTCAGCAGCTGGGTTTTAAAACATGTTCCTTTTCTTTTTAATGTTTATGTATTTATTTGTCTGCACCGGGTCTTAGTTGCAGCTTGTGGTATTTATTTCAACCCCTGATCAGGGATTGAACCTGGGCCCCCTGCTTTGGGAGCTCAGCATCTTAGCCACTGGACCACCAGGAAAGTCCCGATACTTTTTCTTCTCTTAACTACTTGGAGGACCATGGACAACCCTTTGCTTCTTCGGTGTCAGTCTTCTCATCTGTATCCTGACTATTGTACTAAATAAACTTCAGAGTCTCTGCTAACAGTCTGAGTTTATATGGTTCCCTGACATCTGGTATAAGCTCTCCAGACACGGTAAAGAAAATTCAGCATGTTTGATCTTTTCACATGCGAGACCTTGTAAATAGCTGAGAAAGCCACATGCCGGTGGCTGAATTGTTAGAGATGAACCAGGTAAATACTAAGCCAGGATGAACAACATCCTGCACAGAATTCACTCCAGACCTTGGGGGTACAAGAAAAACCCTATTTCCCCCTCTCCTGCATCTTCCCCCAACCCTCAAATCTCTGCCACCACTTGTAACTCTTGCAGGGAGACATTCTTGTTTACACAATCCAAGACAATTGCGAAATGAGAAACTGAGCTTGGCACATTCTGCTACTAATTGGGAGCTCAGAAGTAAAAGGTAATAAAACCCCAAACCCATTAGGAAAGTCTCTTCCACCATTACTGATGGTCAGGCGCCCTCTGCTGGTGGACTTGACAGCGAGGCGCCAGAAGCTAAGGGAAGTTTTGGTTCTGGGATAGATGCCTACTTCCCAGGATGATCTAGAATGCAGGTGTTTATCTTCAGGGATTTCCTAAAGGAAAACAAGCTTAAACGGGGCCATACCTCATTGGAGAGAAATTCTTTCATGCTTTTACAAATGAACGTACTGGTTTTGAAATCTTCAGATGGGATAAAGCACTCCCATTCAAAATGAATTCTGATTAGAATTTAAGAATATTCATCTTTCAGCATTATGAACGTTGAAGAAGTTTGGCGTTCCCAGGGTAGAAGTGGAAAATGGCTTAGTGACCAAGGAACACATCTACAGCCAAGGAGTAACCACGCACTCTGTGACACTGAACAGACCCTGGAATGTCATACTGGGTAGCGGGTAGGGTGTAAGATCTAATCAGATCTGGCTTTGAATCCTAGTTCTGCTGCTCATTGAAGAAATTATTGGAAAACCCCTGACTTCCCTTTTTATGATAGTCTCATGTGTGTTAACAAAATATACGGTTAAGTCCACTAAATTCAATCTCAATCCATCAGAACCATTGTACACATTTAATAGGGACCTAGAAGAAACATATAGAGTGGATGACAGAGTTCATCATTCAATCTCTCATTTATTGTATTGCCATGAGTGGCACAGCTGATAAAGAATTTGTCTGCCAATGCAAGAGACGCAAGAGACTGGGGTTCAATCTCTGAGATGGGAAGGTCCCCTGGAAATGGCACGCCACTCCAGTATACCTGCCTGGAAAATTCCATGGACAGTCCCTGGATATGTCCCAGAATCTCCTGGTTTATAGTCTGTGGGAACTTGAATAGAATTTGTACCCTGCTGTTGTGTGAGCATTGTATAAATCTTCATTATGCTGAGCTGGTTCATAGTGCTTTCAGATTTACTATATGCTTTTACTTTTCTGTCTATTCATTGTATTAATTTTTGAGAGTTTGATATTGAAAACTACAACTAAAAAGTCTTAATTTACTGTCTGAGCCACCAGGGAAGCCCTTTAATTTGTTTACTTATACATAGTGGAACTATATGTAACCTTGTTCTGTATTTTTCAAGTCTCTTGTTAATGTGTTATTATACTTTCATAATTTTAAAAATAAAATATATTTTTTTTAATTTCACAAATAGAGAGGGCTAGTGGGCTATAGTCCAGGGGATCACAAAGAGTTGATGACAACTGAGCAACTCCCACAAAGACACACACACACACACACACACACACACACACACACACACACACAAGTGAGTACTCAGGACAGTGAATCAGATACAGGCCCTGCCCTCAAGGAGAAACAAGCCCAGGAGAAGAGATAAGACACAAAGACAAATAGAACAAGGCAGAAAAGTTCCCTGTGATGTACGAGATACTTGTGATCAATGGGAATTCTCAATAGATAAGTTCTTTCAAGTTTTGAGGAACCAGGAAATGGTTTTCTTTCAGAATTACATCATTTCTATGATTCCTGAGCTTTCCTGAGCACCAGTCCTTGACCATGTGGAAAGAAAAGATTCAGAGAAGTTTCAAAATTCTGTTAGCTTGGGAAGTAATAGTAATAAAGATATATATATATATATATATTTTTTTTTTAAGAAGACATCTATCTCTTCATAAGGCTCAAAGATCAAGATAGCAGCAAAGGGAAAATGTGTCAAATTTGTCGAGTAGAGAAGCAATGGAGGAAAGCCTGCTAGAAATTACACTTTGGGGAGTTAAGAAAAAAGGAGAGATAATTGATGCTACAANGACATCTATCTCTTCATAAGGCTCAAAGATCAAGATAGCAGCAAAGGGAAAATGTGTCAAATTTGTCGAGTAGAGAAGCAATGGAGGAAAGCCTGCTAGAAATTACACTTTGGGGAGTTAAGAAAAAAGGAGAGATAATTGATGCTACAAAAGGAATTAAATCCATGCAGAGGATATAGAGGGAACAGTCCAAAAGGAAATGATGAGAAGAGAAGTGACAGATATGAGAACTAAGAGCGACGATCAAAGGGAGAAAAGGCTGGAAGAAATGAAGCACAATCAATTATCAAAGAAAAAATACAAATCCATCTTCAACTCTCTAAAGTTAAAAAAAATCTATAAATAGAATGCAAGCTTCCATGTTGTCCTAAGCAAAACAATATGAAAATGTTCACTTAATTCTGGAGTAAAGCTCTAAAGTAAAACGATTCATAGATCTTAAATGTATTTCAGCAAAAAAGAAAAGGTTACACATGAAAGAAAAAGAGAGGCTTCCCCAGTGACTCAGTCATGAAGAATCCACCTGCCAATGCAGGAGATGCAGGAGACTCAGGTTCGATCCCTGGGTCAGGAAGATCCCCTGGAGGAGGAAATGGCAACCCACTCATTTTCTTGCTGGGGAATCCCCATGGACAGAGGAAGCTGTGGGCGACAGTCCATGGGAGTCACAAAGAGCTGGACATGACTGAAGGCTTAGCACGCACACATGCAAAAGAAAAAAAAATAACCAGACTGGCCGATAACTTCTCATTTTCTTCTCTTAATGCTCCAAGACAGTGAAGAAACACCTATGGAACATTTTGGATGAAAATCATTGAGATGCAAGATGCCGTTTACAAATGGTGGTGGTGGTGGTGGTTTAGTCGCTAAGTCTTGTCTGACTCTTTGCGACTCCATGGACTGTAGTCCGCCAGGCTCCTCTATCCATAGGATTCTCCAAGCAAGAATACTGGAGCGGGTTGCCATTTCTTTCTCCAGGGCATCTTCCCAACCCAGGAATCGAACCCAAGTCTCCTGCATTGCAGACAGATTCTTTTACCAATTGAGCCGCAAGGGAAGAAAATGGAGGCAATTAAAATATATTTTTATTAAACAAGAGCTTGAAAAAGATCCACAGAAAACAGTTACTTGAAAATTGTCCCCAGCTAACTGGGGGATACTAAAATATTTCAAGCTCAAAAGTGGGAGCATCTCCATAAATGCATGAGTTCAATACTAAAAGCTATGGAGAAGTCTGGCCCGTGTTTACCCAGCTCTCTCCAGGAGAAATGTAAATCAAGTTGTAAATGGGAGTCTAAAAGCAAAACATCTGTTCCTTTAAAAATAATGCAAAATTCATGATTTTGTGAAAAAAAAATCTGTTTAAAATATCAGCTAATATTAACAGAGACCGAGAAATGAGAGGAGAAAGAAGAGGAGAGGGATTGTATCCTCAAGAGATTGTTTCCTCAAATACAGATGATTAATACTGATTAGAAATAAACTGTGTTCGTTGTTTCTTTTGTTTTCTTCAAAATGACCCTAAGCATGAATCTATACACGTTTTACCTGGAGAAGTAAATGGCAACTCACTCCAGTATTCTTGCCTGGAGAATCCCATCGACAGAGGAGCCTGGCAGGCTAGTCCATGGGGCCATGAAGAGTCAGAAACGACTCAGTGACTAAATAACAACATACAAGTTTCAATTCTAAAACTAGATATAATAACTTCAAAGGGTTGGAGTAACAAAAATTCTTCACCCCACTGTGATTAGAGCATGGCCATGGTGTTCATTTTAATACTTCTGATTTAAGGCGTAAGCACTGGCATTTGCCCTGCATGTAAAGGAAAGAGCTTGGACTACAAATCAATAATAGCAATTTTGAAAATCACTTTATATTGATGATATTCTATTTCCAGCATAAGACTTAGCCCACAATTTGAAACTTTATAGTAACGTGAAAACAGTTCACAATTGCTGTAATTTAGCATTTAACTCACATTTGGATTGAAATAGGAGGGGGGAAAAAAAAAATCCCTCCATGAAAAAAAAAGATTGTTTCCTTCTTAATTCCGAGAATGAGCTCACATGAAGCCAAAGAGGGCCCTTGACAAATAAAAAGGTAAACATCAAAGAAAGTAAACGCAAAGAAAACATGTCCCGTAGAGCAAATAGGAGTAACAAATGAACAGCACAAAACAAATTTAAAAGTAAAAAACTGTATGCCAGAACAGAAAATAGGCCTTTTGTGACAATAAACATTGATGTAAAGTGCCTCTCTTAAAAGGCAAAGACTCAGGTTGTTTTTCCAAAATCCAGCCAATCACCGCATAAAACAGCAGACCCCAACGGTACGCGGAATGTTGAAAGTAAAATATTAGAGGTTCTTTGGGCAAATTCAAATGAAAGCAGAGAAAGCCATAAGCCCAAATACCTGACACCAACTTTCAGACAAAAGTCACTGAAGGGAACAAAAGTTCACTTCTTTTGACAAATGAGATCAACATTTATGAGACTGACAAAATAGTAAGACAAACTTAACAAAACCTCTCAGAAATGGGCACTCAGAAGGTGGCTCAGTAGTGAAGAATCTGTCTGCCAATGCAGGAGACCGAGGAGATGAGGGTTTGATCCCTGGGGTCAGGAAGATCCCCTGGAGAACGAAATGGCAACCCCCTCTAATATTCTCGATTAGGAAATCCCATGGACAGAGAAGCCTGGTGGGCTACAATCCATGGTGTCACAAAGAGTCAGACACAACTTAGCAGCTAAAACAACAAACAATAGTAGTTAGAGACATTAATTTGTTTCTCGATTTATGACAGATCTCTGGTGGCTCAGCTGGTAAAGAATCCGCCTGCTGTATGAGAGACCTGCTTTCGATCCTTGGATCAGGAAGATCCCCTGGAGAAGGGAAAGGCTACCCACTCTAGTATTCTGGCCTGGAGAATTTCATGGACTTTATAGTCCGTGGGGTTGCAAAGAGTCAGACATGACTGAGCAACTCTCCGTTATAGAAATAACAAAATGTATTCAATAAGACACCATTGACACCTCTTTCAAATGACAATAAAAATTAACGTTTAGCATTCTTAACATACAGCTTTATTTAAAAATAGAACATTTCAGGTCACACAAAAGTCCCAAATTCTAGAAAAAACAAAAGTAGTACAGCGTTCTCTCTTATGCCCTTTTCTGATTAGAATAAAATAAAATTGATTACAATATTAGGCCATATAAATAGAACATTTTTAAGTATTTGTTTAAATAACCTATGGACAAAAAATAATTCATACCACAATTACAAATTATAAATAATAAAGAGACTACTGTGTATTACACCTCCAAGATTTTAAAGAACTATGTCAATTCTGATGCGTGTGTTTTCTGTCGAAAAAACGATTAGTAAGAAAGTGTTATGAGTAACTAGCATGGGTCATGTTTATTTTGTTTGTGTATGTGAATTTGCTTTTATGTATGCATTGCTGTTTTGCAAAAAATGGGAACTTGGTAGAGTCCATATATTTGCATTTATTGAAGCTGAAAAACAATGGGAGGATTGCAAATTTTCTTCATCTTTAAATTGGAAAACAGAAATTATCTTTAGAGAAGATACACCCCTCTAGCAGTACAGATTTGAAGCAAATATATAACCAATGTTCTCCTAACATCAGTGAGCTAATTGCATTGAGCAACTTCGAAGGTGCTATGCAAATAAGCATATCATAACTTTTTTTAGGGACAAGATTAAGCTAGCACTGGAAATTTATTTTCCTTAGACATAAACTGCTCCATGTCTAAAATGTCTTATTTGTTCCTAAAAGTCAGAAAGTGATAGAAAGTGAAAGCGTTAGTCACTCAGTTGTGTCTGGCTCTTTGCCATCCCATGAACTGTAGCCCTCCAGGTTCTTCTGTCCATGGGATTTTCCAGGCAAGAATATTGGAGTGGGTTTCCATTTCCCTTCTCCAGGGGATCTTCTGACCCAGGGATAGAACTCGGGTCTCCTGTATTGCAGGCAGATTCTCTACCATCTGAGCCACCAGGGAACCCCATGACGAATGTTCTTATTCAGACTTCTGCTGTGCTCCTGGTCTTGCACTAATGGTCTCTCAGTAAATGTCCTGAGTTAATGTCTCGGGTATCAGGCCTCTGAATCTTCGAAGGGTCGACCTCCCTCTTTCTAAACTGTATGTATGTGCCCTACTGCTTCTTTCTCATCCATCTAGCTGACGTGATGTTAGCAATACAAGCTAATGTATGTTGTATGGGATACCCTTATAAACCAGATACTTTAAACAATCTAGTGACAGACAGAGAATTGACATCTCTGGGGCAAGAGCATGGGTGTCCACCACTATTCATCCCACATCACTGCAAACTGCTTCTGTCCTCCTGTTTGATGAGTATTGAAAAGAATGCCTTTGCCAGATCAATAGCCTCATGCCACGTACCAGAGTTCCTAATACAGACACCATTTTCAACACAGTAGATGAAGTTGGCTCTACTATTCCGTTAAGCTTGCAGTAATACACTATTATTTTCCATGGTCTTTCTGGTTTTTACAGGACCACCACCACTGCATCCTTTAAATATTTGCATGCGTGTATCCTCAGTCACTCAGTCGTGTCTGAGTCTTCGCGTTTCCATGGACTGTAGCCTGCCCAGCTCCTCTGTCCATGGAATTTTCCAGGCAAGAATACTAGAGTGAGTTGCCATTTCCTCCTCCAGGGGCTCTGCTGGACCCAGGGGTTGAATCCACATGTCCTGCATTGGCAGACAGATTCTTTACCACTGAGCCACCTAAGAAAGCCCTTTAAATATTTGAGGGTGACAAAAATCTACCATTTCCTCCAAAGATGTTTCCCCCAAAATTGTTTTATATTGACTATTTTGGCTGGAGTGGGGGAGTTTCAACAGCTTTTCTCTGGCTTTTTAACCATTAATAACTGAGTTTAGGCCAATGAACCAACGTGAGGGTTTTGCCAACAACTTCTACGTCCATTTCCATTATGTAGTCGGGATCTGGGAAAACAACTTCTGGGCATATCTGGATCCAGTGAATACCGTGAGATGGACCCAGATCAGTATTAGAATATTATGTTACACTGTTCTGTTCTGTTGCCGGCCAGGATGGTGCTCTAGGTAGCTGGGTGTCAGTGTCAACTTGAGTCTTGTATCTATCAGCCCCCAAACGATATGCTGTTGTTATGCAGTCACTAAGTCATGTTTGACTCTTTGAGACCCTATGGACTGCAGCATGCCAGGCTCCCCTGTCCTCTCCTGTCTCCTGGAGTTCACTCAGATTCATATCCTTTGAGTCAGTGATGCTATCTAACCATCTCATTCTCTGCTGCCCCTTTCTCCTTTTGTCAAATGATATAACCTGAGTAAATGGCCCATGATCTCTTTTGTAAAGAACTGGAGGAAAAATCCATGTATATTTACCATGATGTTGGACAGACAAGGCTTTGTTTATGGGGATCTGGCATCCCCTTCAGCTTTCCTTGGGAGTAATAGACACAGGTCTTCTGTTCATCCATTGTTGATCTATTGATGACAACTTTTGGCTTCCCAGGTGGCTCAATGGTAATGCATCCACCTGCCAAGCAGGAGATGAGGGTTCGATCCCTGGGTGGGGAAAAACCCTGGAGAAGGAAATGGCAACCTACTCCAATATTCTTGCCTGGGAAATCGCATGGACGGAGGAGCTTAGCAGGCGATGGACCATGGAGTTGCAAAGAGTTATACATGACTGAGCAACTAAACAACAAAGGCATGACACCCTTATCTCACCTGTCTGTCTGTCTTGTCCTTAGGAATGCCACGATCTCCTAACTCTCTCCTGGGCTGGCGTTCCGACCTTGCTGCCCTTTGGCTGATCGTGTCCAGGTTCTCCTGATGATTGACAGCTGACTCCTGCTCTCTGCTCTTCTGGGTCCCTGTCATCTCCACAGCTGCTCAGGATCCCAGGTCTGAAATAACATCTCCTGCCATTAGCTCCTGTCTCCAGGGCTCCCCTGGGCTCCTCAGTCACCCTGATGCCCTCAGACTCGTGCATCCCATCAGGTGAGGTGATAAACCTTAGAGAATAGCTTGGCTTCTCATAGCTCAGACAGTCAAGAACCCGCCTGTCAATGCAGGAGACTCAGGTTCCATCCCTGGGTGGGGAAGACCCCATGGAGAAGGGAATGGCAACCCACTCCAGTATTCTTGCTGGAGAAGTCCATGGACAAAGGAGCCTGACAGGCTATAGTCCATGGGGTTGCAAAGAGTCTAACGTGACTGAGCGGCTAACTCTCATTTTCCCCTTTTTTTCCTGGGTAGTCAGCCAGTGCATTTTCTGGGCCTGCAGATTCTCTCTAACAGGACTCTTTCCAGTCTCTGATTCCCTCCTGCAGGATGGCAGACTGTTTTATTTCACAGAAGCTCTCCTTTGTTCCAAGCTTCCAAGAGTTAACCAGTCAGTGTCTTGAAATTTGCCCCCCACTGCAAAGACTTCCTTATTCAGTTTTATATTCTTCCTTTCTTAACCCAACACTCTCGAGATTTACTACCAGGTGTATCTCCCCATTCCTGGCAGGAACTGTGGCCCAGGTTCTGCAGCAGCTTTGGCATCTCAGCCATTTCCCACTTCCTCAATAAGGTTGTCCTGAGGATGGATCTTTGCTGCTGGTCTGGCTGGTGGGACAGTGTGATTCCCTTTATAATGTGTTTTTAAAATAGGCACACTGAAGTATATTGTTTGAAGGTATTGTCATAGATGACAAAGTAGAACACGGAAATGTGTGCTGTGGGCTCCCTCTCTGAAATGAGGACAAGAAACGTTCGCTCTGAATGTGTCCTACGTCTTCAGCGGCATGTTTGCGGCCCCTAGTCTTTGCAGCAGAGGAGAAAGAAAGAAGTCTTTGCGGCAGAATTACTTTCCAGGTTGGAAGCTGGTGCAGCCAGAGGAATTTCCTTATGATTCTTGCTATGAGTACTTTATAGAAAGGTGCTTGTTGACATCAAATTTTACTTAAAATCATTTTTCAGAATGGTGATCAATCACTGCCCATTCTCCATGGTACTGGAATTTCTGATCCTTAGGTTTTTAGTTCTCCGATATTCATTTTCCTCCCAATATCTGTTATTTGCCTGTGTGGCTCTTAAAAAAAAATTAAGCCACATATTGTTTAGACTAATGTCTAGACTGACTTCCCATCAATACAGTGTTCATCATCTTCCCAGTGAGGACCAAGGAAATTGGAGTCAGAAGATGCCTGTCAACTCAGTGCCTGTGGAATTGGTGCCTCATCCGAGTCAGCTGAATAAAAGATGAGATTGTTAAGCCAACAACACAAGCCAAAAGCTCTGCTAATAACAACAGAATTAGAAATCTTGACCAATTCATTTTCTTGGAATCTTTACTTTGTGGGTAAACTTGGAATATTTTCATTTACAGAATAATCTCAACTTACTCTTTTCTATCAAAATAAAAAAGAATGTGGGTTAAAAACTCCATTGTGAAGTATCATGATTTGTATGAAAGCCCCAAGGTGATTCTATAGTTCCAATATTTTTATGTGGATCAATCAAGTTGCCTAAGTATGTTGGTCTTGCCCCCAGGTAGCTTGGTCTGTACTGACTTGGCCTCTCTATATACAGTTGTTGTTTTTTTTTTCAGGCCAGAAGGCAGGCAAGGTGCTTTAGGAAGAGAAAACACAAGCAGAATAAGAAGCCCAAAATAACCCAATTTAGTTAATATTTAACACTGCGTTTTCTTGCAGCAGGTTGGAAAATTTAAGATCCATCAGTGGTCAGAAAAACCAACAATATTTCTTTAATATTTTAGTACCTGAAACCACTTAGCAGTAGAGGAAGGGGGCTGTTATGAAATATGTTTAATCATGGAGGATTAAATTTCCCCAAATGGCCAAATTTCCAGTGTCAGGAAAACCAGTCACCCACTTGGTATTCACAGGGACACGAGCCAAAACCACCAGGCTCGGAATTCAGCACTGAAGCTTACAGGAGTGATGACCCCAGTTCCCTTTTCTTTCCTGATCTTATTTATCAGTCAGGGAGCATCCAAACCCCTAAAGGCTGTTCCCTTCTTGTGCCTGAGTCTCACTCCTGGGACCGAGATGGCTGCTGATGGACTTTCAGGAGCCGGAGGCAGAGTGCTCTCCTTGCAGGTGTAGGGTCTTATTCTGCCTCCTGCTCTGAGCTCTCACAACCCCCTTCTTAACACTTATCCTGCTGCCTCTCAAACTTCCTGACACCAAATCCTATGCCCGCATGAACTTGGACCCTTGGGTGGATCTGAATCAGCTAACTCTTGATGCCTTCAACGTGGTAGACTTTAAGCCAGGGATACCAAGATTTACAATCCATAACACACTACTTTCTGTCTCTTCCTACCTCCCCAACACATTGTTCATGAGCTTTTTTCTTTTTGTTTTGTTTTTGTTTTTACCAGCTGTGGTTTAATAAAATATATGTTTTTGGTCTTTATCTCTGATTCTTGACACAGGCCTCCTAAAACCCTTGGGATTTCCTGAGGAATATGAGCATCTTTTCTCATTGATAAAAAGCCACTTTGCACCAGACCTGTGTTTGGACTAATGAGGTGAGTCAAGATGCATTTCTAGATGGCTTTAGGATGGGAACTGGTGGCCAGAGAAACCAATCACATCATTAAAGGGATAGAACTGCCAGCCACATCCACCTCTCTGAGGGGAGAGGGCTGGAGATTGAATTCAATCACTGATGGCTGATTAATTAATAATCATGCCTGAGTGGTGACATCTCCAGAAAAAAACTCAAGAAGACTAAGGTTTGGGGGAGCTTCCAGGTTGGTGAACATATCAAAGTGCTGTGAAGATGATGTGCGCAGAGAGGACACCACCTCCCTCCCTATAACCCGCCCTATGCATCTCTTCCTTTGGGCTGTCTTTGAGTTACATCCTTCAAAATGAACTGGTGTGTTTGTGTTAGTCATTCAGTCATGTCCAACTCTTTGCTACCCCATGGACTATAGCCCACCAGGCTCTTCTGTCAATGGAATTCTCCAGGCAAGACTGCTGGAGTGGGTTGCCATTTCCTTCTCCAGGGGATCTTCCCCACCCAGGGATCGAACCTCGGTCTCCTGCATTGCATGTGAATCTTTACAATCTAAGTCACCAGTAAATGTAACTAAAGCAATTTCCTGAGTCTATGAGTCATCCTAGCAAGTTGCCACGGATAAGGGACCTTGTAGGAATCTCTGATTTATAGTTGGCTGGACCAAGTACAGGAAGCCTGGGAATCCCTTCTGTGGCTGGGATCAGGAGTGGGGGCAGTCTTATGGGACCCTCCCTGGATTTGTGGAGTCTGCACTAACTGTGAATTGAATTGAACTGGAGGCTTCCCAGTTGGTGTTAGAGAACTGTAGAATCCATGATGAAACAAGGTATTTGAATTGATTGGGAAAAAATACCACACACCAGAATCCTTGTCTCTGCATAAATATGGGGCCTGGGAGGTCTCCCCTACTCACTGCCTTTGGAACTCACTGTGTCCCTGCTCAGTTAGGGGAGGAATAGGGTCATCAACAGATAAAACAAGCCATTTTGGCCATCTAAGGGAAATCACACTCAAAATTGGTTACTTGACCAAGTCATTGACTTGGAGTATCTACTTTGTGGGAAACCAGTGTAAGCACCAAGTTACTGCCCACATTCCTGGCTTTGTTTCAGAGAAAAATTATGCCTTGGAACAATGTCTAGCGTGTTCGGGCTGAGGTTAACTGAGGCTTGGTTATGCATTATGGGCTCTGTTGCTGCTTTGATGCTGTGATTCACTCATTGATCTTGGTCTTATATGCCAATGTCAAAGTCACCCAGCATAACCACAAGAAGCTGCTGGCCCTCATCCATAAAGCAGACACATGGAGATCAAGCAAGCCTTGCTAGTGATTTCATACAGGAGAGAAAGATACAGAGACATGTAGAAGATTTATTGTGCTGATCCATAAGTCAGATGGGACCCCATATTCTGCAGAGAAANCCCCCCACTGCAAAGACTTCCTTATTCAGTTTTATATTCTTCCTTTCTTAACCCAACACTCTCGAGATTTACTACCAGGTGTATCTCCCCATTCCTGGCAGGAACTGTGGCCCAGGTTCTGCAGCAGCTTTGGCATCTCAGCCATTTCCCACTTCCTCAATAAGGTTGTCCTGAGGATGGATCTTTGCTGCTGGTCTGGCTGGTGGGACAGTGTGATTCCCTTTATAATGTGTTTTTAAAATAGGCACACTGAAGTATATTGTTTGAAGGTATTGTCATAGATGACAAAGTAGAACACGGAAATGTGTGCTGTGGGCTCCCTCTCTGAAATGAGGACAAGAAACGTTCGCTCTGAATGTGTCCTACGTCTTCAGCGGCATGTTTGCGGCCCCTAGTCTTTGCAGCAGAGGAGAAAGAAAGAAGTCTTTGCGGCAGAATTACTTTCCAGGTTGGAAGCTGGTGCAGCCAGAGGAATTTCCTTATGATTCTTGCTATGAGTACTTTATAGAAAGGTGCTTGTTGACATCAAATTTTACTTAAAATCATTTTTCAGAATGGTGATCAATCACTGCCCATTCTCCATGGTACTGGAATTTCTGATCCTTAGGTTTTTAGTTCTCCGATATTCATTTTCCTCCCAATATCTGTTATTTGCCTGTGTGGCTCTTAAAAAAAAATTAAGCCACATATTGTTTAGACTAATGTCTAGACTGACTTCCCATCAATACAGTGTTCATCATCTTCCCAGTGAGGACCAAGGAAATTGGAGTCAGAAGATGCCTGTCAACTCAGTGCCTGTGGAATTGGTGCCTCATCCGAGTCAGCTGAATAAAAGATGAGATTGTTAAGCCAACAACACAAGCCAAAAGCTCTGCTAATAACAACAGAATTAGAAATCTTGACCAATTCATTTTCTTGGAATCTTTACTTTGTGGGTAAACTTGGAATATTTTCATTTACAGAATAATCTCAACTTACTCTTTTCTATCAAAATAAAAAAGAATGTGGGTTAAAAACTCCATTGTGAAGTATCATGATTTGTATGAAAGCCCCAAGGTGATTCTATAGTTCCAATATTTTTATGTGGATCAATCAAGTTGCCTAAGTATGTTGGTCTTGCCCCCAGGTAGCTTGGTCTGTACTGACTTGGCCTCTCTATATACAGTTGTTTTTTTTTTTTCAGGCCAGAAGGCAGGCAAGGTGCTTTAGGAAGAGAAAACACAAGCAGAATAAGAAGCCCAAAATAACCCAATTTAGTTAATATTTAACACTGCGTTTTCTTGCAGCAGGTTGGAAAATTTAAGATCCATCAGTGGTCAGAAAAACCAACAATATTTCTTTAATATTTTAGTACCTGAAACCACTTAGCAGTAGAGGAAGGGGGCTGTTATGAAATATGTTTAATCATGGAGGATTAAATTTCCCCAAATGGCCAAATTTCCAGTGTCAGGAAAACCAGTCACCCACTTGGTATTCACAGGGACACGAGCCAAAACCACCAGGCTCGGAATTCAGCACTGAAGCTTACAGGAGTGATGACCCCAGTTCCCTTTTCTTTCCTGATCTTATTTATCAGTCAGGGAGCATCCAAACCCCTAAAGGCTGTTCCCTTCTTGTGCCTGAGTCTCACTCCTGGGACCGAGATGGCTGCTGATGGACTTTCAGGAGCCGGAGGCAGAGTGCTCTCCTTGCAGGTGTAGGGTCTTATTCTGCCTCCTGCTCTGAGCTCTCACAACCCCCTTCTTAACACTTATCCTGCTGCCTCTCAAACTTCCTGACACCAAATCCTATGCCCGCATGAACTTGGACCCTTGGGTGGATCTGAATCAGCTAACTCTTGATGCCTTCAACGTGGTAGACTTTAAGCCAGGGATACCAAGATTTACAATCCATAACACACTACTTTCTGTCTCTTCCTACCTCCCCAACACATTGTTCATGAGCTTTTTTCTTTTTGTTTTGTTTTTGTTTTTACCAGCTGTGGTTTAATAAAATATATGTTTTTGGTCTTTATCTCTGATTCTTGACACAGGCCTCCTAAAACCCTTGGGATTTCCTGAGGAATATGAGCATCTTTTCTCATTGATAAAAAGCCACTTTGCACCAGACCTGTGTTTGGACTAATGAGGTGAGTCAAGATGCATTTCTAGATGGCTTTAGGATGGGAACTGGTGGCCAGAGAAACCAATCACATCATTAAAGGGATAGAACTGCCAGCCACATCCACCTCTCTGAGGGGAGAGGGCTGGAGATTGAATTCAATCACTGATGGCTGATTAATTAATAATCATGCCTGAGTGGTGACATCTCCAGAAAAAAACTCAAGAAGACTAAGGTTTGGGGGAGCTTCCAGGTTGGTGAACATATCAAAGTGCTGTGAAGATGATGTGCGCAGAGAGGACACCACCTCCCTCCCTATAACCCGCCCTATGCATCTCTTCCTTTGGGCTGTCTTTGAGTTACATCCTTCAAAATGAACTGGTGTGTTTGTGTTAGTCATTCAGTCATGTCCAACTCTTTGCTACCCCATGGACTATAGCCCACCAGGCTCTTCTGTCAATGGAATTCTCCAGGCAAGACTGCTGGAGTGGGTTGCCATTTCCTTCTCCAGGGGATCTTCCCCACCCAGGGATCGAACCTCGGTCTCCTGCATTGCATGTGAATCTTTACAATCTAAGTCACCAGTAAATGTAACTAAAGCAATTTCCTGAGTCTATGAGTCATCCTAGCAAGTTGCCACGGATAAGGGACCTTGTAGGAATCTCTGATTTATAGTTGGCTGGACCAAGTACAGGAAGCCTGGGAATCCCTTCTGTGGCTGGGATCAGGAGTGGGGGCAGTCTTATGGGACCCTCCCTGGATTTGTGGAGTCTGCACTAACTGTGAATTGAATTGAACTGGAGGCTTCCCAGTTGGTGTTAGAGAACTGTAGAATCCGTGATGAAACAAGGTATTTGAATTGATTGGGAAAAAATACCACACACCAGAATCCTTGTCTCTGCATAAATATGGGGCTGGGAGGTCTCCCCTACTCACTGCCTTTGGAACTCACTGTGTCCCTGCTCAGTTAGGGGAGGAATAGGGTCATCAACAGATAAAACAAGCCATTTTGGCCATCTAAGGGAAATCACACTCAAAATTGGTTACTTGACCAAGTCATTGACTTGGAGTATCTACTTTGTGGGAAACCAGTGTAAGCACCAAGTTACTGCCCACATTCCTGGCTTTGTTTCAGAGAAAAATTATGCCTTGGAACAATGTCTAGCGTGTTCGGGCTGAGGTTAACTGAGGCTTGGTTATGCATTATGGGCTCTGTTGCTGCTTTGATGCTGTGATTCACTCATTGATCTTGGTCTTATATGCCAATGTCAAAGTCACCCAGCATAACCACAAGAAGCTGCTGGCCCTCATCCATAAAGCAGACACATGGAGATCAAGCAAGCCTTGCTAGTGATTTCATACAGGAGAGAAAGATACAGAGACATGTAGAAGATTTATTGTGCTGATCCATAAGTCAGATGGGACCCCATATTCTGCAGAGAAAGGGTGTGTTTGTCTAGGAATGCTGAGAGCTCTGTGGTCTACAAACACCTAACAATGCCTCATAGTGCTTCTAATTCCCAGGAACTTCCATGTTTATGGACTTGCCTGGTGGCTCAAATGGTAAAGAATCTGCCTGTAGTGCAGGACATCTCTTTTTGGCCTTTCCCTCTCCCCTGACCACTGCCATCTCTCCAAACTCCTCTTCAACTGGACCTCAGAGACTGTCCATATCCACTGTGAGCATGTAATCTCAAAGGAATACTGTTAAGTGAAAGAAATTTAAAAAGAGAAACATGTACATATTATTCTACAGTTCATTTATTTTGGGGAAAAAAAGTGCATTTGCTTATTTTTTAAAAATGAACTGTAGAAAACCATTAAAAAAACCATTTTTTAAAAAGCCCTAAAATACATTGAAAATGATGGCAGAGGAAGAGAACAGGCTGGAGAAGGCCAGATTTATTTGAATATATCTCATGTTTTGGGTGCAACTCTAGAATAAAAGTAAATATTTTAAGTAATTATAGGCAAAACTAAATTTAAAAGCATTCTCTAGATACCAAAAGTAAAATAAATAAGCCTCAGTGTACAAACAGTGGCAGAACTGCTCAGTAAGAGATGATTCTGAGTTTGACAAATAGTCATTTTAAAATTTTGTCTTAGAGAGCCCAAGGACTGAAGTGAAAGTGAAAGTTGTTCAGTCATGTCCAACTTTTTGTGACTCCATGGGCTATAGCCCATGGAATTCTCCAGGCCAGAATACTGGAGTGAGTAGCCTTTCCCTACTCCAGGGGATCATCCCAACCCAGAGAACAAACCCAGGTCCCCCTCATTGCAGGTGGATTCTTTAGTAGCTGAGCCACAAAGGAAGCCCAAGAATACTGGAATGGGTAGCTTATCCATTCTCCAGTGGCTCTTTCTGACCCAGAAATCAAATCAGGGTCTCTTGCATTACAGGTAGATTCTTCAACAACTGAGCTATCAAGGAAACCCCTTCAAGAACTTAAAGACCTTAAAAAAAAAAAAAAAAAAAGGCTTTTTAGGCATCAGTCCATTGGTAGTAAAGTTAGTATTACCCTGAGACGACCAGAGTGCAGAATACATTAAATATATGGTTGTGTTGGCATCACTGAGGATTGGTAGTTATCAATATGGTTGAAAGGATATGAATATCTAAGATTACAAGGTTAAGTAAAAACCCTGTTGTTTAGAGTTTAAATTGGAAGCATGCTTCTGAAGTCATTATATAGTTTAACGTAAGGAATAGGTATGGTCCACCTCTGTCCACTGGAAAGGCCTAGAAACTGTGACCAGCCCATAGCAGTGAGCACCCAGATTAAGGTCTCAGAGTAGCATTTCCACTAAAAGATTCTTAGAGAGACAGCTGATTCCAGGACCAAGGCAGGAAAAATACAAGACAAGTGTGGAATAGTGTCATTCCAAAAAGCAAGAGAATTACCCAAGTCTACTAAGGTTGTAGCTTCCTGGTAGCTCAGACAGTAAAGTGTCTGCCTACAATGCGGGAGACCAGGTTCGATCCCTGGGTTAGGAAGATCCGCCGGAGAAGGAAATGGCAACCCACTCCAGTATTCTTGTCTGGGAAATCCCATGGACTGAGGAGCCTGGTAGGCTGCAGTCCATGGGGTCACGAAGAGTCGGACAAAACTGAGTGACTTCACTTCACTTCTTCACTAAGGTTGTATTCACAAGGACCCAATCTATGGTCTATGCTCTCTGTCACTAAACAGAAGAGAACCTGAACCTTCAAAAAGAGTAAGCATAACTGAGTTATCTAAAACACATCAGTTCAGTTCAATTCAGTCACTTAGTCATGTCTCACTCTTGGTGACCCCATGGAGTGCAGCATGCCAGGCCTCCCTGTCCATCACCAAGTCCCAGAGCTTGCTCAAACTCATGTACATTGCATTGGTGATGCTATCCAACCATCTCACCTTCTGTTGTCCCCTTCTCCTCCCACTTTCAATCATTCCCAGCATCAGGATCTTTTCAAATGAGTCAGTTCTTTGCATCAGGTGGCTGAAGTATTGGAGTTTCAGCTTCAGCATCAGTCCTTCCAAAGAATATTCAGGACTGATCTCCTTCAGGATGGACTGGTTGGAGTTCCTTGCTGTCCAAGGGACTCTCAAGAGTCTTCTCCAACACCACAGTTCAAAAGCATCAGTTCTTCAGTGCTTAGCTTTCCTTATAGTCCAACTCTCACATCCATACATGACTACTGGAAAAATTATAGCTTTGACTAGATGGCCCTTTGTTGGCAAAGTAATGTCTCTGCTTTTTAATATGCTGTCTAGGTTGGTCATAACTTTTCTTCCAAGGAGCAAGCAAGGAGCATCAGATATGTTTAAATTTGGGCCTTCCCAGGTTGTGCTAGTGGTAAAGAACCCACCTGCCAATGCAAGAGACATAAGAGAAGTAAGTTGGATCTCTGGGTTGGGAAGACCCCCTAGAGGAGGGCATGGCCACCCACTCCAGTATTCTTGCCTGGAGAATCCCATGGACCCAAGAGTCTGGCTGGCTACAGTCCATGGGATCACAGAGTCGGCCATGATTGAAGCAACTTAGTATACACGCACATGTTTAAATTTGTGAGTTTGTAACAATTCTCAGACAAGCAAAACAAATAAACAAAAACCACCTTACTGGACACCTTTAGAGGACGCTACAAAACAAACCCATTATTTTTAAAAGTTAAAAAAAAAGAAAGAAAAAATCAAATGTATATCCTATATTTCCTATACAGTCTGTAGTACCCAAAAGTTACAAAGGGACTTCCTAAACAACAGAAGTATTGCAGCTGATAAGTGGGAAATAAATGACAAATTTTTAAAGTCACAGTCTTTTCCCAGGAATTTAATGAATCTAGATCAGGGGTCAACAAATATTTTCTGTGAAGAACTATAAAGTAAATTTTTCAGGCCTGTAGGACACAGGGTCTCTGCCACAATTATTCAACTCTGCTGTTATGGTGCAAAAGCAGCCAAAGATGATACATAAACCAACACCAACGGGTATCCCAATAAAACTTCACTTGCAAACACAGACAATTGACCAGATGTGCCTCTTGGGTTTACCAGTGCTTGATCTACACAATGATTATCATGGCTGCTAACATCACCACAAGAGGGACAAGACACCACCTACCTCCAGCCAAAGTATACCCCACCTCTTGCAAGGAAGACTTGGGGGAACTCACCAGGCTCTAGACCTAATGACAAAGCTTCAGGGAATTTGAGTCATCCTCCAATATCACAAGATGCAGTCAGAAAAATAGGATGAAGTTCAGTTATCCTATTTTTCTGTAGGGCTCCCCTGGTGGCTCAGACAGTAAAGAATCTGCCTGCAATGCAGGAAACCTGGGTTCGATCCCTGGGTCAGGAAGATCCCCTGTCGAAGGGAATGGCAATCCACTCCAGTATTCTTACCTGGAGAATCCCATGGACAGAGCGCCTGGTGGGCTATAGTTCATGGGGTCACAAAGATTCAGACATGACTGAGTAACTAACATTTTCACTTTCTTGACGTTCTTAGGAAAAAAGACCTAGTATCCTCAACACAGAACTACAAGGGGGAAGAAAGACACAGGAAGATAATTGATAGGTTAAGAGATTTAAGTGACATAACAGCCAATTAAAATATAAGTGAAAAGAACTGTCCTCAAAATTCCAAAACCTTGCCTAACCCATGTAGAACAATTTAACTTACTTCACCACTGATCCTTAAGCCCATCAAGTTCCTCTCATAAGATCCAATCTTCTGTAGAAGGCAATTGGAAGCAATGTTTTATCCAGTTTCTCCAGGACACAGCAAAGAGATAATCCCACATAGAGAAGGGTTAACCTTGATCCAGTTTTTTTTTCAGTAACACTCCACTATTTGTTTTATTTAACATGAAATTCTCTATTAAGAAGTACCAAAAATAGCTTTACAGTTAGAGAAAATATGCGTATTTTAACAATTTCTCACTGAACTAATGAGAACCTTGGAAATCATTGGAAGAGCCTTTATTTCATGTACAGCATTTGGTGAATTGGTTACTTAACTATTACTTTCTCTTCGGCTTTATTTTCTCATGAAATAATCATTGCTACATAGACTGTCCAATCATTTTCATATAGGATATACAATTCATAGGGCTATTAACTCCTTGGAAAAATGGCTGCTAATATACATGTTTTTTTCTTGTTTAGATTTACTTGCCACCAGAGAACCATAAAGTATCCCAATTAATTATGAATCTTAGTCCATAGTAAACAGGAATCTCCACAGTTCTCTTCAAGCTTGAAAGGTATTTTAGCCCTTTGGAGGCTAGAACTAAATTACTGTGTCAGTAATGAAAATAAGTTTGCTAATTAGTTCACTTAATCATATTTGACTTACCTCTTTTCCTGGGAGCAAATACCTGAGGGCTTTAAGACATCTGTTTCTTGGAGCTCATCACCTATGGTGACTTTGGCCATGTTTTTCCTCGGGGAACAATTAGTCAGTTGCTTTCCCGTCTTGGCAATTGTAAACATTGCTGCGATTAACACTGGGGTACGTGTATCTTTTCATCTTGTAGTTTCCTCCAGATATATGCCCAGGAGTGGGATTGCTGGGTCATATGGTACATGCTAGGTCGCTTCAGTCATGTCCGACTCTTTGGACCCCATGGACTGTAGCCATGGGATTTGTCAAGGGAATTCTCCAGGCATACTCCACAAATGCTGGAGCGCTATACAGTAGGTTCCCATTATCTATTTTATATATGTCTGTTAGTCACTCAGCCATGTCCAGCTCTTTGTGATCCTATGGACTGTAGCCCACCAGGTTCCTCTGTCCATGGAATTCTCCAGGCAAGAATAGTGGAGCTGGTAGCCATTCAATTCTGTGGGATCTTCCCAATCCAGGGATCAAACCCAGGTCTCCGACATTGCAGGCAGATTCTTTGTCTTCTAAGCCACTGGGGAAGCCCCATTTTATATATAGTAGGGTGTATATGTCAACCCAGTATCTCCTTGATGCTATNGTCACTCAGTCATGTCCAACTCTTTGTGATCCTATGGACTGTAGCCCACCAGGTTCCTCTGTCCATGGAATTCTCCAGGCAAGAATAGTGGAGCGGGTAGCCATTCCCTTCTCTGTGGGATCTTCCCAATCCAGGGATCAAACCCAGGTCTCCGACATTGCAGGCAGATTCTTTTGTCTTCTAAGCCACTGGGGAAGCCCCATTTTATATATAGTAGGGTGTATATGTCAACCCAGTATCTCCTTGATGCTATAGCCCTGTTCCCTAGCTTGGGTGAAGGGTGAACAGTTTATGGCCTGGGTGAACATGAAAGAAACATCTGGAGATAGAAGGCCATGGAGACAGTAATTGCTCTCAAATCCTCTGGCGCTNATAGCCCTGTTCCCTAGCTTGGGTGAAGGGTGAACAGTTTATGGCCTGGGTGAACATGAAAGAAACATCTGGAGATAGAAGGCCATGGAGACAGTAATTGCTCTCAAATCCTCTGGCGCTTCCAAAGGGCAAGTTCAAGTTCCATAAGGCAACAAACTCAAAAGTGCCATTTCCTCTACTAAGAAAATCATCACAGGAAGTTCTTAATATGGCTGCACCAGAAGCCACAAACTGGCCAGTTGTAACTTGCCTAGGAGTTGACTTTGGCCAACACAGCATTTCAAAGATTTGAACAGAAATATCTTTAGTCGGGGCCATATGCTCCTTCCTTCACCACAACTCAAGCCTCTCCTTCTTCCCTTAAAATCAGCCAGGTTTTCCTCTGAAAGTGGTTTACCTAGCTCCCAAAGTCACTGGAACTTTCTGCACCAGCTTGTTTCTAGTCCCCATTTCACCATCAAAAGAATGGAAACATGTGAGTCAGAAGGGAGGTCCACTCAGCCCAGGTAGGAGAAAGAGCACCAGACTGAGGGTGTGAAAATGTGCAGCTCAAGTGTCAGTTCTTCTTTCTGGAATAAGTCACTCTGAAGCTCTGGGTCTCAATTTGTTTTAGTTAGAGTGAGAGAATTAGATGAGCTGCTTTCCCCCCAAAAGCTGGCTTTTCTCTCCTCATGTGCTGCAATTTCTGGTAGCTCAGGTAGTAAAGAATCCACCTGCAATGCTGGAAACCTGGGTTTGATCTCNCCATCTATAAAATTATGTTAATTAACAGTGTGTGTCTCAAAGGATGAATACAAAAGATTAACTGAGATAATACACAGGCCAATGGCTGACCAAGCTTCTTCAGCCCATTCTGTTATAGTTGCAGACATGTTTGAAGGCAACCGTGTGAATGACCTGAAGCCAGGACTGTCCATCCAAATCTTGCTTAGATGCCTGACTCACAGAAACCATGAGAGATAATAAAATCATCATTATTTGAAGCTACCAAATTGTAAGGTAATTTGTCATGCAGCAAAGGAGAATCAGAATAAATCCTTTCAGATGGAAAGAAAGAACCTTCCTTTTGTTGTTTTTCCCTAAAAGAGGAAAGCTCTTGCAGAAAGGTTTGATGTCATCAGAGCTTGTCCTAAAATATAATATATTCATAGAAAATGTGAGGTTCAGTAAGGCCAGCAGATCAGGGGGGCGGGGAAATGCAATCAAAAAGAGAATTTACAGGACTTCCCTGGTGGCAGAGTGGTTAAGATTTCGCCTTCCAATGCAGGGAGTGTGGGTTCGATCCCTGATCAGGGAGCTAAGATCCCACATGCCCTGTGGCCAGAAAAAAAGGAAAACATAAAACATAAGCAATATTGTAATAAATTCAATAAAGACTTTAAAAATGGTCCATATCAAAAAAAAATCTTTAAAAAAAGAGAATTTGTCATTCACAGCTTCCAAGATGAAGGAAACTTTAGGAAAGGCCACCTGGAGATGCCCCAGGGCTGATCAGAAGCCAGTGGGAGAAGGATGGATTGTGGGCATGAGCCCTGATGCAGCTTCTGTGGGGAGGAACAGTCCAGGCAGATTTAGGACTGGCTAACTTGAGTAGTTTCAGTGGACTCTGGGGCATAGGGACTGTCCCTGGTTGTCTGGTACCTGCCCTGGGATGATTAAGGAAGGGAAATAGTGGCCTAAGTATGAGACCAAGGTATGAGACCAAGGGGTCTCATACTTAGTGGTATGTGGGTACTGGATTGGTAGGTTTAGATTCGAAAAGGGAGCCAATCGTTCACTCTCTTGTTACTATTTAGTCACTAAGTCGTGTCTGATTCTTTGTGACCCCACGGGCTGTAGCCCGCCAAGCTCCTGTCCATGGGATTTTTCAGAATACTGGAGTGGGTTGCCATTTCCTTCTCCAGAGGATCTTCCTGACCCAGGGATCGAACCCATATCTTCTGAGTCTCCTGTATTGGCAGGCAGACTCTTTACCACTGAGCCCCAGTGGGGAGAGGCAGTGCTTTCAGGGTCAGTAAGAGCCCACGTGCCAAACCATCAGAATACAGACCATAATAATAATAGACATGGTGGATACAGAGCCTCCCCACCCCTGCCCCGCAACCCCGCCCCCAATACAGGAGAAGACAGTGTCTGAATCTCACAACTGAGAACACTGGGGAATGGATTTATGACCAAGTTGTGGCTTCTGGACCCCAAAGGGAAATCTACCAGGAGAAAGAGGGAGCTTTGTTTACAAGAAGGAATTTCTGCTCTGATAGATGAGAGAGAGACTTGCTTACAGAGGAGCCCTCTGCCCCCACCCCCACTTCGAATATCTCCGAGTTTGGAGGTGACCCTTTGCCTTGTGACCACCAGTGGATGACTAAAAGAGAAGACCCAGGGAATCACAGAGAGCGTGACCTGGCCTGCCACATCTGTGAGGCCCCCACCGGCCCTGGATTCCTAGTGTTCAAGCAACATTTCTTCTGGTATTCGGTTACTCGCAGCCAGAGCATAGCTGACATACTATTTTGAATGCCGTCACGATAAAATCACTTGCTTCTAGTTCCTAGATGCCCCTTCTAACTGCCATGCTTGGAAGACAAAAGTTTGGTTACTTCACCAAAATTGTAAAAAGTTGCTTGCGATCTCAGGGTCGAAAACTGCCAATTTTCAAAGCGTGAAGTAGAGCTTGGTCACATGGGGGCCTACTCAGGTGGGGAGAAGAGAGGTGGCTGGGGTACACAATGAGCCCTGGGAGCCCTGAAAATAAGGATCCACTTCAAGACACTGGAGACCCGGGTTCAATTCCTGAATCGGGAAGATCTCCCGCAGAAGGAAATGGCAACCCACTCCAGAACTCTTGCCTGGAAAATCCCATGGATGGAGGAGCCTGGTACAGTACAGTCCATGGGGTCACAAAGAGTCGGACACGACTGAGCGACTCCACTCTCAAGATACTGTCTGAGGCAGGGCCGCCTGGGGTTGGCTGCACTGGGACATATGGAGACTGTGAGGAGGGCTTTCCTGTGGCCCAAGGATGCATTTCACATGGCTTAGTGGAAACATACAGGATTCATGTGGGCCTGCTTTGGGATGCTCTCAGCACCATCCATCAGAGGATCAGGGAGGAGCTAGGATAGCATGAAATAAGAACAAAGGAAGGAAGGTGATGAATGTGTCATTTTAATTGTTGAAATGAGGATATGGGATGTATGATTTCAGTCTACTGAAGAGGTGGGACACATGTCTCAATCCTCTAGGCTTTGCCGAGTGTGATTTTCTGATAGAACATCTCCAGTTACGTGGATGTATTGAAAACCAGTGTTTTACATTAAGTGAAATATTCTTACCTTAAGGCTGCAATCTGTTGGCCAATGGGGAAAGAATATCATAAAATAAGGGGAAATAAAAAAGCAAAATGGGTAAAACTCCAGAGTGGCTGGTATCCCCTTGACTGGATCTTTGTCAGAACTCTTTAGAAATCTGTTGATTATCTTCCAGGAGTCTGGAAGTGGGATGTATTTTTCCCCCATGCTGGAGGATTCCCTTCCCATCTGTGCTGTTACAGCTGTTTATTATTTCATTCGTTTCTGTGTCTCTCCTGCTCTCCCCTCCTCTATGTTTATCCTCATGCATCCTTCATTCCACACACTTACCGCTGACACGTGCCACCTACAGGTGCTGTGGATACAGAGGGAGGTACAACAGGCATTGTCCCCAGCATGAAACCAAAATGCTGTATGGGATCCCAAGTGGCCAGTCGTTTGTTGCTGCTGTGTCAATAGACACACAGGCTATTGTGATCACTGGCACCAGTTGTAATAGCTTTGGCCATGGTCACGCAGTGAGACTGGACATGCAATGACCAGTGAGTGGTCATGTAGTAAGATTGGAGCCTCACTGTATCCTGTACCCGTAAAGCAAATATGATCAAGAGAAGACTTTGAATCTTCTCTCAGTCCCATTATACACTTCATTTCCCTGCACCCACTTTGCCATGTGGCTTAGTAATTGGGGTTGAATCAATGCCAGCTCAAGAATGTGTCTTAGAAACCCAGGGATCAAACCCGGATCTCCTGAAATACAAGCAAATTATTTACCATCTGAGCCACTGAGGAAGCCCAAGTATTAGCTACTCAGTCATGTCTGACTCTTTGTGAACCATGGACTGCAGCCCACCAGGCTCCTTTGTCCATGGAATTCTCTAGGAAAGAAGACCTGAGTAAGTAGCCATTCCCTTCTCCAGGAGATCTTCCCGGCCCAGGAATCGGACCCAGGTCTCCTTCCTTCATTGCAATCAGATTCTTTATCGTCTGAGCCACCAGGGAAGCCCAACCTCACAATGCCAGTTCAAGGATATGTCATAGACCCCTGATGGAGAGCTGAAGAAGGAGCGGGTCCTCGGAAGGAGCAGGGACGGGGACCACAGTGATGGGGACAAAGATGTGAGATTCCAGTGTTTTTGGTCCCTTTCCCTCCTGGGATAAACCCTGAGACTAGAAGCAGGAATGGATGAAATACCAGTGTGAGTAACAGCCGTGGAGGGCCGAGCGGGAGGACAGTCAGAGACACCCAGGAGGAACAACACAGACTGACACAGGACACGTCTGACACAGCATGGTCAGACAGAAGCTGAGAGGTGAGTCTGGAGTATAGAAGAGAGATGGCTGAGGTAATACGCACCACATCTTTATACACCATCACAAGGCCAGAGGCAGCTGAAAGGGAGCAGAGTGCCCCATCCCAAATTATGCTTCTGTGGCATCAGAATTATTTGGAGCTGATTGTGTTTAAGAAACAGCAGACACAAAAGCAGCTCTGAAGGATGGGAAAATCACACATTTCATTTGTTTAGACCTGTAATTTGGCATGCCTCTATTTAAACTGAAGAATAAGTCATTTAGGATTAATGAGGAGAGAAGACCTTTGGGAACCAGATGATGAAGATGTACATGATTTTCTGGATATACAAGAAGGAATGGTTTACTCTGCATAGATTAAATAATTAGAAAAGTCTGTGTTAATTTCAAGCTTCCTTGGAAACACCAGGGGGTGAAGTGCCCCAGTGAGTCAAGTCAGTGGAAAATGAACACATTGCTAGAGGGAGTGAGTGATATGGAAGAATGTAACTGATGTTACCTAAGGGCAATAGAGAGAGAAAAGTTTCAAACACAAGGCAATTTGTTATGAGTTAAAGCTAACTGCATGGGTGACAGTCTTCTCTCTAATAAACAATTGTGTCCCTGAAGGCACAAACTGGGAATTCATTTCAAAGATGATACACTGATTGTTTAAAATTACGCATAGCATGGAGGGCTGCACAGGATCTGTCAGTGTGGGTCTACCATCCAAATAAAGTAAAACTACTTCCTGTATATACAATGGAAGAATGAGTTAACCATTTAGGTAATGGCTTTGATTTTGTGTTTTGTTGTCACTGAGAGTATGATGCATATTAAAAAGCAGAGACATTACATTGCCAACAAAGGTCCATCTAGTCAAGGCTATGGTTTTTCCAGTAGTCATGTATGGATGTGAGAGTTGGACTATAAAGAAAGCTGAGCGCCAAAGACTTGATGCTTTTGAACTGTGGTGTTGGAGAAGACTTTTGAGAGTCCCTTGGACTGCAAAAAGATCCAACCAGTCCATCCATCCTTAAAAGAGATCAATCCTGGGTGTTCATTGGAAGGATTGATGTTGAAGCTGAAATTCCAATCCTTTGGCCACCTGATGCGAAGAACTGACTCATTGAAAAGACCCAGATGCTGGGAAAGATTGAGGGCAGGAGGAAAAGGGGACAACAGATGATGAGATGGTTGGATGGCATCACTGACTCAATGTACATGAGTTTGAGTGAACTCCAGGAGTTAGTGACGGACAGGGAAGCCTGGTGTGCTGCAGTCCATGGGGTCTCAAAGAGTCAGACATGACTGAGTGACTGAACTGAACTGAACTGAACTGAACTGAGAGTATGATTAAATATGAAAGCAATGAAGTAAATTGTTAATCAGTTAACCTGATCTAATCAATTAAGATAATTGAAATAACCACATTGTCCATTAACTATTTGGTGTACTCATCATCTCAATATCCAATTGGATCAATGTTTATTAATCCAATTCCTTGCTCAGGACTCTATAAATAAATAATGAAATGGACACCCCATCTCTCTCTATACTCTAGCTTTTTTCATCCCCATAAAAGACTCTGAGTCTAACAAAATCCATAGAGTTGTAGAATATATATGAGGCATATTTGGTAAAAAATGTTTACTTTGCTTGCCAAGATTGTGGTGTCAAATAATCAGCCATCACTACTATCTTTTAGCCCATAAAATTAATTTCAAGGTTAGCACTATCTATTAGGCTAAGAAAAAAATTATTTATCTAATGAGCCTTGACTTGTGAGAAAGAAAAAAAAGTTGGCCCTGGCATCTGAGAGAAGGTTGGACTCTACAGGCATTGAAGTTGTTATGAACTGCGCTGGCAACAAGAAATAATTCAACTAATTTGTCTGCAGGATGTTTCTGATGGGTCTATAGCTCATGGTATTAACACTATTTAGGTAGCAAATAACCAAAAATTCAAAGTGCCAAATATTTCTAAATCAATGTTTAAGACCTCAAGAGGGGGAAAAACAAAAAACAAAACTGGATTTGGGAGAGAAAGCTTGCTTCAGCATCAGAAAGTTTGCTTCAGTTTGCTGGCCATCAAAGTTATGGCCAGCTAATGAGGAATGGCTATCCTTGTGTAGTCTTTTAGATTTTCTAGCCATTTTTGTAAGTGTCCACTTCTGAGCAGATTTTCATGGACTTTCCCCAGTGGAATCTTGGATGGCCTTTCACTAATATTCTACAGGTCAACCAAACTGGTTGGTATGAGTCTATCCTAAGTGTTGAATTACCAAGCAACCTGTTGAATGAATTCCTTAATCATGACATCCTTTAGGGTCCTTAAAGACCATCTCATCCAATCATGTTACTTTATTCAAGATGGAGTGGAAAGTAGATGACAGGTCAAATGTATTTTCTGAAGTTACCAAGTAGTTAGCAACAGATCAGGGTCTTCAACNAGTGTTCAAGCAACATTTCTTCTGGTATTCAGTTACTCGCAGCCAGAGCATAGCTGACATACTATTTTGAATGCCGTCATGATAAAATCACTTGCTTCTAATTCCTAGACGCCCCTTCTAACTGCCATGCTTGGAAGACAAAAGTTTGGTTACTTCGCCAAAATTGTAAAAAGTTGCTTGCGATCTCAGGGTCAAAAACTGCCAATTTTCAAAGCATGAAGTAGAGCTTGGTCACATGGGGGCCTACTCAGGTGGGGAGAAGAGAGGTGGCTGGGGTACACAATGAGCCCTGGGAGCCCTGAAAATAAGGATCCACTTCAAGACACTGGAGACGCGGGTTCAATCCCTGAATCGGGAAGATCTCCTGCAGAAGGAAATGGCAACCCACTCCAGAACTCTTGCCTAGAAAATCACATGGATAGAGGAGCCTGGTACAGTACAGTCCATGGGGTCACAAAGAGTCGGACACGACTGAGCGACTCCACTCTCAAGACACTGTCTGAGGCAGGGCCGCCTGGGGTTGGCTGCACTGGGACATATGGAGACTGTGAGGAGGGCTTTCCTGTGGCCCAAGGATGCATTTCACATGGCTTAGTGGAAACATACAGGATTCATGTGGGCCTGCTTTGGGATGCTCTCAGCACCATCCATCAGAGGATCAGGGAGGAGCTAGGATAGCATGAAATAAGAACAAAGGAAGGAAGGTGATGAATGTGTCATTTTAATTGTTGAAATGAGGATATGGGATGTATGATTTCAGTCTACTGAAAAGAGGTGGGACACATGTCTCAATCCTCTAGGCTTTGCCGAGTGTGATTTTCTGATAGAACATCTCCAGTTACGTGGATGTATTGCAAACCAGTGTTTTACATTAAGTGAAATATTCTTACCTTAAGGCTGCAATCTGTTGGCCAATGGGGAAAGAATATCATAAAATAAGGGGAAATAAAAGCAAAATGGGTAAAACTCCAGAGTGGCTGGTATCCCCTTGACTGGATCTTTGTCAGAATTCTTTAGAAATCTGTTGATTATCTTCCAGGAGTCTGGAAGTGGGATGTATTTTTCCCCCATGCTGGAGGATTCCCTTCCCATCTGTGCTGTTACAGCTGTTTATTATTTCATTCGTTTCTGTGTCTCTCCTGCTCTCCCCTCCTCTATGTTTATCCTCATGCATCCTTCATTCCACACACTTACCGCTGACACGTGCCACCTACAGGTGCTGTGGATACAGAGGGAGGTACAACAGGCATTGTCCCCAGCATGAAACCAAAATGCTGTATGGGATCCCAAGTGGCCAGTCGTTTGTTGCTGCTGTGTCAATAGACACACAGGCTATTGTGATCACTGGCACCAGTTGTAATAGCTTTGGCCATGGTCACGCAGTGAGACTGGACATGCAATGACCAGTGAGTGGTCATGTAGTAAGATTGGAGCCTCACTGTATCCTGTACCCGTAAAGCAAATATGATCAAGAGAAGACTTTGAATCTTCTCTCAGTCCCATTATACACTTCATTTCCCTGCACCCACTTTGCCATGTGGCTTAGTAATTGGGGTTGAATCAATGCCAGCTCAAGAATGTGTCTTAGAAACCCAGGGATCAAACCCGGATCTCCTGAAATACAAGCAAATTATTTACCATCTGAGCCACTGAGGAAGCCCAAGTATTAGCTACTCAGTCATGTCTGACTCTTTGTGAACCATGGACTGCAGCCCACCAGGCTCCTTTGTCCATGGAATTCTCTAGGAAAGAAGACCTGAGTAAGTAGCCATTCCCTTCTCCAGGAGATCTTCCCGGCCCAGGAATCGGACCCAGGTCTCCTTCCTTCATTGCAATCAGATTCTTTATCGTCTGAGCCACCAGGGAAGCCCAACCTCACAATGCCAGTTCAAGGATATGTCATAGACCCCTGATGGAGAGCTGAAGAAGGAGCGGGTCCTCGGAAGGAGCAGGGACGGGGACCACAGTGATGGGGACAAAGATGTGAGATTCCAGTGTTTTTGGTCCCTTTCCCTCCTGGGATAAACCCTGAGACTAGAAGCAGGAATGGATGAAATACCAGTGTGAGTAACAACCGTGGAGGGCCGAGCGGGAGGACAGTCAGAGACACCCAGGAGGAACAACACAGACTGACACAGGACACGTCTGACACAGCATGGTCAGACAGAAGCTGAGAGGTGAGTCTGGAGTATAGAAGAGAGATGGCTGAGGTAATACGCACCACATCTTTATACACCATCACAAGGCCAGAGGCAGCTGAAAGGGAGCAGAGTGCCCCATCCCAAATTATGCTTCTGTGGCATCAGAATTATTTGGAGCTGATTGTGTTTAAGAAACAGCAGACACAAAAGCAGCTCTGAAGGATGAGAAAATCACACATTTCATTTGTTTAGACCTGTAATTTGGCATGCCTCTATTTAAACTGAAGAATAAGTCATTTAGGATTAATGAGGAGAGAAGACCTTTGGGAACCAGATGATGAAGATGTACATGATTTTCTGGATATACAAGAAGGAATGGTTTACTCTGCATAGATTAAATAATTAGAAAAGTCTGTGTTAATTTCAAGCTTCCTTGGAAACACCAGGGGGTGAAGTGCCCCAGTGAGTCAAGTCAGTGGAAAATGAACACATTGCTAGAGGGAGTGAGTGATATGGAAGAATGTAACTGATGTTACCTAAGGGCAATAGAGAGAGAAAAGTTTCAAACACAAGGCAATTTGTTATGAGTTAAAGCTAACTGCATGGGTGACAGTCTTCTCTCTAATAAACAATTGTGTCCCTGAAGGCACAAACTGGGAATTCATTTCAAAGATGATACACTGATTGTTTAAAATTACGCATAGCATGGAGGGCTGCACAGGATCTGTCAGTGTGGGTCTACCATCCAAATAAAGTAAAACTACTTCCTGTATATACAATGGAAGAATGAGTTAACCATTTAGGTAATGGCTTTGATTTTGTGTTTTGTTGTCACTGAGAGTATGATGCATATTAAAAAGCAGAGACATTACATTGCCAACAAAGGTCCATCTAGTCAAGGCTATGGTTTTTCCAGTAGTCATGTATGGATGTGAGAGTTGGACTATAAAGAAAGCTGAGCGCCAAAGACTTGATGCTTTTGAACTGTGGTGTTGGAGAAGACTTTTGAGAGTCCCTTGGACTGCAAAAAGATCCAACCAGTCCATCCATCCTTAAAAGAGATCAATCCTGGGTGTTCATTGGAAGGATTGATGTTGAAGCTGAAATTCCAATCCTTTGGCCACCTGATGCGAAGAACTGACTCATTGAAAAGACCCAGATGCTGGGAAAGATTGAGGGCAGGAGGAAAAGGGGACAACAGATGATGAGATGGTTGGATGGCATCACTGACTCAATGTACATGAGTTTGAGTGAACTCCAGGAGTTAGTGACGGACAGGGAAGCCTGGTGTGCTGCAGTCCATGGGGTCTCAAAGAGTCAGACATGACTGAGTGACTGAACTGAACTGAACTGAACTGAACTGAGAGTATGATTAAATATGAAAGCAATGAAGTAAATTGTTAATCAGTTAACCTGATCTAATCAATTAAGATAATTGAAATAACCACATTGTCCATTAACTATTTGGTGTACTCATCATCTCAATATCCAATTGGATCAATGTTTATTAATCCAATTCCTTGCTCAGGACTCTATAAATAAATAATGAAATGGACACCCCATCTCTCTCTATACTCTAGCTTTTTTCATCCCCATAAAAGACTCTGAGTCTAACAAAATCCATAGAGTTGTAGAATATATATGAGGCATATTTGGTAAAAAATGTTTACTTTGCTTGCCAAGATTGTGGTGTCAAATAATCAGCCATCACTACTATCTTTTAGCCCATAAAATTAATTTCAAGGTTAGCACTATCTATTAGGCTAAGAAAAAAATTATTTATCTAATGAGCCTTGACTTGTGAGAAAGAAAAAAAAGTTGGCCCTGGCATCTGAGAGAAGGTTGGACTCTACAGGCATTGAAGTTGTTATGAACTGCACTGGCAACAAGAAATAATTCAACTAATTTGTCTGCAGGATGTTTCTGATGGGTCTATAGCTCATGGTATTAACACTATTTAGGTAGCAAATAACCAAAAATTCAAAGTGCCAAATATTTCTAAATCAATGTTTAAGACCTCAAGAGGGGGAAAAACAAAAAACAAAACTGGATTTGGGAGAGAAAGCTTGCTTCAGCATCAGAAAGTTTGCTTCAGTTTGCTGGCCATCAAAGTTATGGCCAGCTAATGAGGAATGGCTATCCTTGTGTAGTCTTTTAGATTTTCTAGCCATTTTTGTAAGTGTCCACTTCTGAGCAGATTTTCATGGACTTTCCCCAGTGGAATCTTGGATGGCCTTTCACTAATATTCTACAGGTCAACCAAACTGGTTGGTATGAGTCTATCCTAAGTGTTGAATTACCAAGCAACCTGTTGAATGAATTCCTTAATCATGACATCCTTTAGGGTCCTTAAAGACCATCTCATCCAATCATGTTACTTTATTCAAGATGGAGTGGAAAGTAGATGACAGGTCAAATGTATTTTCTGAAGTTACCAAGTAGTTAGCAACAGATCAGGGTCTTCAACTCAGTTCTCCTGTCTCCTAGTTCAGTGTTGAGAGTCCTCTCCATCGTCTTTCAACTGGTCAACTTTATCAGGTTATACGGGCCCTTTGATCAACATTACTTGATATATTACATAAAGCTAAATTTCAGAGAGTTGAGGCTTTCCATTAATATTCTAAATGTATGATTTATTTATTATTCAACAAACATTTTGGGTTGTCTCCTATATATATTTTTTAAATTCCCTCTTAAACTTTTTGACCTCATGTACACTTTTTTCAATAAATATTAAAGAGATAACAACCTGGAAGTGAGCTCAAATGTGTACATAAATAATCATGCTAAGTAAAAATTTTAAGAAGTGAGCTAGAATCTTTAAACGTACGTTATAAGCAGCATGGGAGTTGGGAGCAGGTAAGAAAGGAAAGGTTATGGAGAGCTGTGAAAATACAGGAAACCTCAAATGGAAGAGATGAAGAGGATTTGGACACTGAGAAGAGGAAGACCAGTTCAGCTGAGGAAGAGTGGAAACTGAGTAAGTCCCATGAGCTATACAGTAGGACTTTGTTGTTTATCTCCATTTCATTAAATCAGAAGAAATGTGTGAACTTTCGCACTGCAGGCCTGTATCATGTTTAGGGGAGAGGAAAGATTTTAAAACCTGTATAGGTTCAGAGAGGCTTCCCAGGTGGCTCAGACAGTAAAGAATCTGCTCACAGTGCAGGAGATATGGGTTGGAGCCCTGGGTTAGGAAGATCCCCTGGAGGTGGAAATGGCAATCCACTCCAGTATTCTTGCTGGGAAACCCCACGGACAGAGGAGCCTGGCGGGCTATAGTCCATGGGGTCACAAAGAGATGGGCATGACTAACCAGTAAGCACACTGTTCCCCATCACCCGTCATCTCCCTGACCTTTGTAAGAGGAAGGAGGTTCCTGTGGACGTGGGTAACAGAGGCCACCAGAAGCCCTGAGCCAGACACTGGAATTTAGGCGGTTGAAAATTACATCAGTGGTAACATGCTGGCTGTTTAGGATGATTTTGGTTCTTCCTTGTGGTTATGAAGACGGGGCGCCAGGCACTAAAGGCGGCCTCGGCAGATGCGGTCGATTTGCTCTGGCGCAGAATCACTCAGTATACTCCCAGGGCCCCAGGCACCCACCCAACCCCGGGTCCTTCTGACAGCAACCTGTGGTCCCAGAGCCCCGTGCATGCACCTCCCCAAAGACAAGAACAGGAGAGGCCACAGGAAAGGGCTTCTTCTCCCATTCACACCTAAGTGGTCCCCAGAAGAGAATGCAGTGTTACCTGAAATTTTAGCAACAGCAAACCGGATCAGAGAGGAAGGGTTGCAGTCACTTTGGCCACGTTATTTTGGTTCTTTGCCACTTGCAAGTTCTGAAATGCTATATTTGTGGCCATGGCCCAGAGCATTTTTAGCCCAGTTTCACAATTTCTTTAAAAAAGGAAAAAAAAAAAAAAAAGCCCTACTCATGCCCCCGTCCCTCGTCCCTTTGGACTCAAGGCTCTTTCCCCCGCCTTGGCGGCTGCTGTGCTGAGATAAGATTGTGGTATTTTCCCCTCCACCATCCCCCAATCGTACATTATCATAAGAAAGTGCCAGGCATCCATCAGCCCACAGCCCCTGATTTATGCTCAAAGTTGGGATTATCTTTTCTGCTCCAAATCCCTTCAAACGGCCAACCTGATCAAAGAGAATCATATCCACCAGATAAAATGCGAATATAGCTTCATGCCACAGAATGACAGGCAGGATTTTTTTTTTAATCTCGAAATGGTTTCAACCTCCTCATTTTGTCAGGAATTGTTCTTTATCCACAGCGCAGGACCCACTGAGCACCCTGATTGTCGCTCTTGCATCTTCCCTGCTGGCTTCTGTGTGGGGAGCCGTGTATGGACTTTGCTCTGAGGGGGACGGCATATTTGTCCTGCAGCAATGGTCTGCCTGCAGGGATAAAGTCTAGTTCAGCTCGGGGCCAGGTAGACATGAGACATCACAGTCCAGGAATGACACTTTCTTTACAACCAGTTGCTAACTTGACGGTAACACTAGGAGAAAAGCAAGACTGAAAAGCAGCATATTCAATGCTGGGGCCATTTCTGTGATGAAATAAANCTCAGCCCGGGGCCAGGTAGACATGAGACATCACAGTCCAGGAATGACACTTTCTTTACAACCAGTTGCTAACTTGACGGCAACACTAGGAGAAAAGCAAGACTGAAAAGCAGCATATTCAATGCTGGGGCCATTTCTGTGATGAAATAAAATCCCATCATTCAGTCCACTCACTCAGCACGTGTTTATTGAATGTCTTATACCCACAAGGCTCCAGTGAACCAAAGGAATGCATCATCAAGGAGCTTGATATCTAAGGAGAAAAGATGTACCTGGGAACTAAACAAAAACTTAGCAGAGATGTGCAGTCCAAGAAAGGAATCTAAGCCCAACAAATTCAACCATCCCCTCCTCCCATTCCCAATTCCTCCTGAGTTGACCAAAGAGACTTTTATAAGATGGGACATGTAGCATCTTTATGTGCTGAACGGAATGAGCCAGTGGATGGGAAAAGCTGACAATAAAGGAGATGAAAGAGAAGTCGTTAAAGAAGCCGTGCTCATTAGGAGGAAAGAGGACCTGAAATCCAGTAGGTTCATGGAGGGAAAGACCTTTGATGGGAAGACAAATAGGGCATCCTCCAGAAGAACATGACACTGTACAGCTCATCAGGGAGAAGGTAGAGACTCTGGGTCCGGGTGCAGATAGATGGGTGGAGTAGGTGGGAGAGCCATGAGGGGGTGGCATTTGGTTGCTTCTGTTCTCTGAGCAGGGCTTCCCAGGTTGCTCAATGGTAAAGGACCCACCTGTCAATTCAGGAGACCTGGGTTCCATCCCTGGGTCAGGAAGAGCCCCATAGGAGGAAATGGCAACCCACTTCAGTGTGTTTGCTTGGAAAATCCCCAGCAGAGGAGCCTGGCGGGCTGTAGTCCATGGGGTCCCAAAGAGTTGGATGTAACTGAATGATTGAGCACACAACACATGTTCTCTGAGACCAAGGAGGAGACATGAGCATCTGAGGAAGGAAACGTGAATCAGTCATATTGGAGGTTGGGAGCTAGAACAGACTAGGGGGATGTATGGCCATCAACCCACTCGACACTTAAGTTACACATTTCAGATAAAAAGAGTCAGCAGTGCTCCCCACTTCTCACCAGCCTTATGGATCTGCACAGGACAGGCTTGACATTGCATCATAGCCAAAGGGAGAGGTTAACCAGCTTATCAGAGTCCCTCGAGTGGTGTGTGGCAGAATCTGGGTTTTCTAATTCCAATTAGGCTATGCTTTGCTTTAGTAGTTAAGAACCATAGGAGCATTGTCCACATACTCCTTCCAGTTTTATTTCATTTCTTTTACTGCTTTGTGTTAGTAATTCAGTCATGTCAGACTCTTTGTGACCCCGAGGACTGTACCCATCAGGCTGCTCTGTCCATGGGATTCTTCAGGCAAGAATATAGAAGTGGGTTATTCTCCTTTCTCAATGGGAGCTTCCTGACCCAGGGATTGAACCCAGGTCTCCTGCATTGCAGGCAGATTCTTTACCATCTAAGCCACCAGGGAAGCCCTACCCAATTTTCTTACCCAGAGAATAGAGAGCAAACTGACTGCTCAGAAGAATGGTGTTCTCTGTACCACAAACACTATTTCCAGTTTTATTTGGGATTGCTCTGTGCAGGGCAACGATAATATGAAGCACAAGCAAAAAGAGTCTGGGCATCATTTATAGCATGACTAAATTTCAAGTTCCAAGTCACTGGCTTTGAAATAAACTGTTGGCATCGAATCGGAGGGTAAGTGATCTCCATATATGGAAATCCAGTTGAGCCCAAGTGCCCACTACACCCTGGGTCTGGCTCCCTTCCAGTGTGCTATATTCATCCACTCCAGTGCGTATGTCTCTTTCCATGTCTCCAAATTGTCCAGACTGGCCTTGGATCCAGACACCTGAGGCTATACCTGAGACCGTGTGAGACTGTTCTGTATGATTCCTTCCTGGTCAGAAAGAAATCCCTTGACTAACTGATGCTGACCAGGCAATATGCATCTGAAAGTCATTAGCCATATTTGCACTGAACTTCATTCTTTCATTTTGAAAGAACTTGTGTATATTCCCTCTTTCCCTGCAGCTTAAATGCAAAAAAAAAATAACAGTTGTGCCTCTCTGTGTGCAGTTTTTGCATCTTGAGGAATGTTGGTGTAGGTTCTGGGCGATGAGGGGAATGAGGAGGGTGCTCTAAACTACTAGCCTTCATCTTTTAATTGTTTAAAAAAAAAAAAAGACATGGGCTTCAGGGTAAACAGGTAGGATAAATGGCTTCTGAATAAAAATGCTCAGGATAACGCCTGCTTCAGGATAAAATGTTAAGGATGAAGGAGCATCTCTAAGCAACAAGGTACATGTCTCCCTCCCTTTGTTTTGCATCCCTAGAGCTCTCTCAGAGTCTTCCAGTTTAACCTGCTACAATGGAAACAGGCAGTGATCTGACCTCCAGACAGTGTTCATCAACTAAGCAATGTATCTTTAATCATGTCCTTTTAATTTTTGATATACCACATTTATTTTCCTCCCCACCTACACCAGTAGAAAAATTCTAATTGGCCAGTGATTTTAAAGGGAAGTAAAAGAGCTAGGGTGATTGGGAATGAATCTAGGTGGCAAGTAATAGCCAATCAGACTTTGAGGAGACAATGTTTTTTCATCTCACGGATAGGAGTTCACTCACTCTATCCCCTGGAATACGCCTATGAGCAGTTTTCAGAATTTTTCTTTTAGCAGCAAGAACTCTTTAAAATTAGATTTTACACAGAACTTGACTATATCAAACAGAAAAAGGCAGTATCTAATGTTAGCTATTTGTAAGTGCAAATGTACACCACTAACTAATGACAGAAGGAGGCAATTTTGATAAATAGAAATATCTCAGAACTTCCCTGGCAGTCTAGTGGTTAAGACTTCACCTTCCAGTGCAGGGGGTGGGGGTTCAATCCCTGCGTGGGGAGCTAAGATCCCACATACCTTGCAGTCAAAACGCCAAAACAGAAAACAGAAGCAACATTGCAACAAATTCAATAAAGACTTTAAAAATGGTCCACAGCAAAAAATAAAAAAGAGAGAGAATATCTTAAAATCAGAGCCGAAGGCCAAGAGTTGCCCTTACTTATCAGCTTTAGCAATCCATTTGTTCTCCACGTTTTGTTTGGTTGTGCGGAAAAGTCACCATTTCACAAGAAAATCACTGTAAATGATAGATTTGTTTGTTGTTTGCTTTTGACGTTCTCGGGTCAAAAACTCAAGAAGGGAAACTGTCCAGAAGGCTGCTTGAGGAAGAGCAGAAAGTTGGATCACTAACAATATCTAATTTTTTTTTTTTTAAGTAAGAAACTTAGACGACAAACACCCAAAAACAACAATACAGGTTTGTCAGCACAGGACCTGTTATCACACAGCTGATCAGAGCATCACTATCAACACAGGCAGGTGTGACCCACAGGGTCCAGACATGCATTAACTTTTGCAATCTCACCTGAGTAGGCGTTTGTGGGTTGGACTCTTTTTCAGTTCCAACGCTCAAGGTATCTTATCAAAGACACATCTCTAACATGTTCAGAAATATACAAAATGGTGATAGGAGCAGCCTCAGGCAGAGTCATGAGGAGACAGGCGCACAAATAACGCACTGATTCTATATGGTTGGATTTGACATAAAATAGTTCTGAGCTGGTGAATGGCTTTTTTTCCCAAATAATCTGAAACAGGTCAATCATAGGGAAATGAAACCCAAATCCTACACTTTCAAAACAGGCTCCCTAAAACCCAGTTGGAAAGACCCTCGAGTAGGGGGGTTTTGGAAGTGGAGCTGACACCCCAGGGCCAGACTCATCTCATCTCAGGTGCCATCAGCTGGAGGATGGAAGCCCTGTCTGGCTTCTGATGGGCACCGCTTTCTCTGCCTCCCACCTCTGTGTAGCATCTGAGCTGTGTACCTGTGAACAAGAACAAACCCAAGTTTACTAGGAAATGGGCATGAAGAGAAATGCCCTGGACTTGGCAGCTCCAAAGTGTTTCCATTCACAGGAAAATGAGAAGTCTTAAGTCAGACACAGAGAAATGTTTATCAACAAGTGAGGTGACCTTCAGGATGGGGCCTTAAGTGTGCTTCACTGCGTTGACACCACCCAGCGAGTCAAAAGCTCCCTTAAACCAAAAGGAGAATCTCAGTTCTGACTCCTAATCTAATGTTCACACAGTAATTCTGGAGAGGCAAGGCGGGGGAGCTTGTGTCTGTAACTCATCCTTTGGTGAATTTAAACACCCTCCTGTTTCAACTTTAGGTTCAATATAAGCAAACCCCAAGACAAGGTAGTTTGTATGGGAGGTGGCCGAGGAAGCAAGAATGATGGGGGAAAAAAAGTGACTTGGGGAAGAAGAAAAAAAGAAAAAACACTATAGGGCTGGCAAAGGGAGACTAATTCTTCAGGACCTCCTGAGATGCAGAGAAGCTTCAAGATATGGAGCACTTCTAGCGTGGGCCATCAGCAGAGCAATGCTGCAGCCTTTATCCACCAGGTCCATCCCAGCCCCCGTAGGTGGAGGGTCACCTCAGGAGATGCTGGCTTAGGTATTCATTGGGTGCACATGGCCAGACCCACCAGGTTCCCATGTATCAGAGAGGCCTCCAAGGAAGAAGGGGAACGGTCCTCCCCATCACACATGAACAAGGCCAATGTGAGCTTGCCCAGGACTCAGGCTGAAATCAGAGCTGGAGCCAGGATTGTGCTGGGAGCACCTAACATGCTTGTTCCATGTGATGCCAGAGAGAACCATGAGCAGGCAAGCTGCACTCACCCTTTGTGCGTCACTCACTCATCACCAAGTCTTTGCTGGTTCTTGACAGAGGCATAAATTCATCCATCCATTCATCTCTTCCTTGGTTATGTTTTGACTACCTACTATGTGCCTGGCACTGTTTGAGGCACAAAGGACCCAGCTGTCAATGAGACACAAATCCCTGTTGTGAAGGAAGACAAAGAAGCAAACAAATGAAATATAGAGTTCAGAAGACCCCCTGGAGAAGGAAATGGCAACCCATTCCAGTGTTTTTGCCTGGAGAATCCCATGGACAGAAGAGCCTGGTGGACTATAGTCCATGGGGTCGCAAGAGTTGGACAAGACTTAGCAACTAAACCACCACCACCATCTATAATATTAAGTGCTAGGAAAAAAAAGAAAGCAAAGAGGAGGTCAGGGTGTGCTTGAAGGGGCCCTCAGGAAGGCAGAAGACAGTGCTCCATCAAGCGCTAATCTATTTAGGTTGGCAAATCACCCCCACCTGGCCGCCTTTCAGAAAACCANGGCTCAATGGTAAAGGACCCACCTGTCAATTCAGGAGACCTGGGTTCCATCCCTGGGTCAGGAAGAGCCCCATAGGAGGAAATGGCAACCCACTTCAGTGTGTTTGCTTGGAAAATCCCCAGCAGAGGAGCCTGGCGGGCTGTAGTCCATGGGGTCCCAAAGAGTTGGATGTAACTGAATGATTGAGCACACAACACATGTTCTCTGAGACCAAGGAGGAGACATGAGCATCTGAGGAAGGAAACGTGAATCAGTCATATTGGAGGTTGGGAGCTAGAACAGACTAGGGGGATGTATGGCCATCAACCCACTCGACACTTAAGTTANAATCACTTCTTCCAAAGGAGTGGAGTTTCAGCTTCAGCATCAGTCCTTCCAAGGAATATTCAGGACTGATTTCCTTTAGAATGGACTGGTTTGATCTCCTCACAGTCCAAGGGACTCTGAAGAGCTTTCTCTAACACCACTGTTCAAAAGCATCAATTCTTCAGCACTCAGCTTTCTTTATAGTCCAACTCTCACATCTATATCTGACTACTGGAAAAAACAGAGCTTTGACTAGAATGACCTTTGTCGGCAAAATAATGTCTCTGCTTTTTAATATGCTGTCTAGGTTGGTCCTAGTTTTCTTCCAAGAACTAAGCGTCTTTTAATTTCATGGCTGCAGTCACCATCTGCAGTGATTTTGGAACCTAAGAAAATAAAGACTCTCGCTGTTTCCATTATTTCCCCATCTATTTGCCATGAAGTGATGGGACCGGATGCCTTGATCTTACTTTTCTGAATGTGGAATTTTAAGCCAACTTTTTCACTCTCCTCTTTCACTTTCATCCAGAGGCTTTTATAGTTCTTCTCTTTCTGCCATAAGAGAGGTATCATCTGCGCATCTAAAGTTATTGATATTTCTCCCAGCAATTTTGACTCCAGCTTGTGCTTCTTCCAGCCCAGCGTTTCACATGATATACTCTGCATATAAGTTAAATAAGCAGAGTGACAATATACAGCCTTGACGTACTCCTTTCCCTATTTGGAACCAGTCTGTTATTTCCTATCCAGTTCTAACTATTGCTTCCTGACCTACATATAGGTTTCTCAAGAGGCAGGTCAGGTGGTCTGGTATT
>SJYW01044826.1:637049-660433 GCA_006410735.1 Raphicerus campestris
GAATATTCAGGACTGATTTCCTTTAGGATGGACTGGATCTCCTCACAGTCCAAGGGACTCTGAAGAGCCTTCTCTAACACCACTGTTCAAAAGCATCAATTCTTCAGCACTCAGCTTTCTTTATAGTCCAACTCTCACATCTATATCTGACTACTGGAAAAAACAGAGCTTTGACTAGAATGACCTTTGTCGGCAAAATAATGTCTCTGCTTTTTAATATGCTGTCTAGGTTGGTCCTAGTTTTCTTCCAAGAACTAAGCGTCTTTTAATTTCATGGCTGCAGTCACCATCTGCAGTGATTTTGGAACCTAAGAAAATAAAGACTCTCGCTGTTTCCATTATTTCCCCATCTATTTGCCATGAAGTGATGGGACCGGATGCCTTGATCTTACTTTTCTGAATGTGGAATTTTAAGCCAACTTTTTCACTCTCCTCTTTCACTTTCATCCAGAGGCTTTTATAGTTCTTCTCTTTCTGCCATAAGAGAGGTATCATCTGCGCATCTAAAGTTATTGATATTTCTCCCAGCAATTTTGACTCCAGCTTGTGCTTCTTCCAGCCCAGCGTTTCACATGATATACTCTGCATATAAGTTAAATCAGCAGAGTGACAATATACAGCCTTGACGTACTCCTTTCCCTATTGGGAACCAGTCTGTTGTTCCATGTCCAGTTCTAACTGTTGCTTCTTGATCTGCATACAGATTTCTCAGGAGGCAGGTCAGGTGCTCTGGTATTCCCATCTCTTAAAGAATTTTCCACAGTTTGTTGTGATCCACAGTCAAAGGCTTTGGCATAGTCAATAAAGCAGAAGTCTCGAACTCTCGTGCTTTTTCAATGATCCAACGGATGATGGCAATTTGATGTCAGGTTCCTCTGCTTTTTCTAAATCCAGATTGAATATCTGAAAGTTCACAGTTTACGTACTGTTGAAGCCTGGCTTGGAGAATTTTGAGCATTACTTTGTTACCGTGTGAGATGAGTGCAATTGTGCAGTAGTTTGAACATTCTTTGGCATTGCCTCTCTTTGGGATTGGAATGAAAACTGACCTTCTCTGGTCCCATGGCCACTGCTGAGTCTTCCAAATTTGCTTGCATATTGAGTGCAGCACTTTCACAGCATCATCTTTCAGGATTTGAAACAGCTCAACTGGAATTCCATCACCTCCACTAGCTTTGTTCATAGTAATGCTTCCTAAGGCCCACTTGACTTCACATTCCAGGATTCTGGCTCTAGGCGAGTGATCACACCACCGTGGTTATCTGAGTCACGAAGATCTTTTTTTGTACGGTTCTTCTATGTATTCTTGCCATCTCTTCTGAATATCTTCTGCTTCTGTTAGATCCATACCATTTCTGTCCTTTATTGTGCCCATCTTTGCATGAAATGTTCCCATGGTATCACTAATTTTCTTGAAGAGATCTCTAGTCTTTCCCATTCTATTGTTTTCCTCTATTTCTTTGCATTGATCACTGAGGAAGGCTTTCTTATCTCTCTGTGCTATTCTTTGGAACTCTGCATTCAAATGGGTATATCTTTCCTTTTCTCCTTTGCCTTTTGCTTCTCTTCTTTTCTCAGCTATTTGTAAGGCCTCCTCAGACAACCATTTTGCCTTTGTGCATTTCTTTTTCTTGGGTAAAACATCATGAACCTCCATCCACAGTTCTTCAAGCACTCTATCAAATCTAATCTCTTGAATCTATTTGTCACCCCCACTGTATAATTGTAAGGGATTTGGTTTAGGTCATACAAGAATGATCTGGTGGTTTTCCCTACTTTTTTCAATTTCAATCTGAATTTGGCAATAAAGAGTCAGCCACAGTCAGCTGCTGGTCTTGTTTTTGCTGACTGTATAGCGCTTCTTCATCTTTGGCTTCAAAGAACATAATCAATCTGATTTTGGTATTGACCATCTAGTGATGTTTGTGTGTAGAATCTTCTCCTGTGTTGTTGTAAGAGAGTTGTTGCTATGACCAGTGTGTTCTCTTGGCAAAACTCTGTTAGCCTTTGACCTGCTTCATTTTGTACTCCAAAGCCAAATTTGCCTGTTAGTCCAGGTGTTTCTTAACTTCCTACTTTTGCATTCCAGTCCCCTATAATGAAAAGGACATCTTTTGGGGGTGTTAGTTCTAGAAGGTCTTGTAGGTCTTCATAAAACTGTTCAACTTCAGCATCTTCAGCATTAGTGGCTCGGGCATAGACTTGGATTACTGTGATACTGAATGATTTGCCTTGGAAACAAACAGAGATCATTCTGTCGTTTTTGAGATTGCACCCAAGTACTGCATTTCAGACTGTTGTTGACTATGAGGGCTACTCCATTTCTTCTAAGGGATTCTTGCCAGCTATTACAAGTCCCTGCAAATCCCCCACTGCTTCCCAGATGCCCTCATTCACTGTCTTGTTTATTTAAGGATCTCAAATTCCTTCCAAGTTTTATTATGTGCAATAATCAAGACAAATTGAGATGGCTCCCTAACTTACAAGGACACCCCCACCCCCATAGTGAGTCACCCTTCCTGCCATGCTCACTCTTCTTTTAAAGGGTGGCAAACCTATAAGGTGGTAACCTACCCACAGAGTCCCAGCACTGGTTCCCCTGCCCTAGTTCAAGGACTGAATGGATGATATAGGCCTGGCCAATCAGAATTCTTAGGGTGTTTTTTCCTAATTAAACTAGAAGGATAAAAGCCTTTTCCTTTCTCCAGACATGGAGGTGTTAAGATACGCATCTGGATCTGCTGGGGTGTTCCCCTCCAGGCACTTGTGCAGCATTGTGACGACTAGCCATGAGCAGAGGGAAGCAGGGAATGAAACTGAGAAGTTCAGATGCTATTCATGTCCTTCCTTAAGAGGGCTTACTTCTTCTCCGCTTTGGTGGTTCATGTGAGTCACTAAATTTGTCTTCAATCTTTAAAATGCTTTTAATCCTAACTAGATCCAACCTTTCATGGAATACCAAAGAAATAAATTAAAGAACAAGTAGAAACATTTCTATATGATGAAACCGCATAACTGCGTAGGAACATTTTATGGTCAAGGGAGAGAACAGGGGGGCTAAAGGGCAGACACACAGTGTGTACTCTGAGTGTTCACAGTAGCTATCCTGAATCTTTGCCCAAAATTTTATGTTCCGTAGACTCTATTTAAGTCAAGAATAAAATATCTTAGAAATATTGGGTGGGCCAAAAGATTTGTTAGGGTTTTTCCATAAGACGTTATTAAAAGCCAAATGATGTGTTTGGCCAATCCAATATTTAAATCCAAATGGAGAATTTTTTTTTTTAACTCAGGTGTTTGAAAGACTGAATGCAGTTATTAAGAACCACAGGCTGAATTCCAGCTAAAGTATTTTTTAAAGGGTCAACTATATCCGATTTACAATTTCTTCCCACACTGTGAAATTATTTTCTCCAGCGGATACCAGCTTCTATTTCAAATGCAAACACTTGGAAGAACTTGAGTTTCTCTTCTCTTCTCTTCTCTTCTCTTCTCTCCTTTCGTGTTTCTCCTTGTTGTTCAAGTCCTTCTCTGTTCCATTGTCTGGGTTACCTGTACCTCACCTGCCCTACCTTCGGTGCTAACTTTATCCCTGTNGGAACTTGAGTTTCTCTTCTCTCCTTTCGTGTTTCTTCTTGTTGTTCAAGTCCTTCTCTGTTCCATTGTCTGGGTTACCTGTACCTCACCTGCCCTACCTTCGGTGCTAACTTTATCCCTGTCCCCAGAAAGTAGAGTATTACAGAAGGTGCTTAGATTCAAGATGCAAGAACTCCACTTTCTAGCTTAGGTTCAAGATGCAAGGACTCTACTTTCTAGCAGTTTCCATCGGGTACTTTCTTTGAAGCAGGATTCCAGGTTGTATTAATATTAGGAAATAGAGAGGAAGGTCTGGAGTTAACAGGGTCTCCCATGAACCTAAAAGATGCTTGGTCCCCTTAGGATGGAGGTGCAGCCATGCTCTTGATGGTTCCCTATAGGGAAGGAGTCCCTTTGGCAAATTCCAGTTGAGCAGCTGGAATCTTGCTACCAGACTCCCTATGCCAACTCCATGATTCTCCAATGATCACCTTCCTCAAACGGGTTCCTCTCCCACCCACCAGGCCACACTTGATGACGTTACTGGAACCCATTTACCAACTGCCCTCTCCAACTATGCTGTAAAACCCCACAGGCCAAGTGTCTTTCCTTATGACCACGGCCTCCCCATTCTGCTAACCTCTGGCAACCCCTCTGGGTCCAGACTGCAGGCTCGCCATAGCAGCTGATATTCCTCTGACTTTGTTTTTTGTCTTCTTGATTCCATTCTCTGAGTTTTTCAAAATTGTGTCTCAATGCACCATCTCCCAATCCCAAAGTAGGTATTTCTAATCTATACCCAGCTTCTTGTCCCAATTATATTGCATATTATAAACCCTCTTTTATTAGTATGATATCCTGAGTACATGATTCTCACACACTTTGGCATGTGAATCTTCAAGGGTTTTTTTCCTCTAATTATTCTAAACTTTACATAGATTTTTCCAATAACCTGTAACGCATTTTATATCTATCAACCCTAGATCATCACTCCCTACCATCTTCTTATTATGTCTACCCATACTTGTGATTTTTATGTCATCTATCTGTATAAAACATTCTTTTTCCTCCTTTCAAATGTGGTTTTTCAGCATTCTGCCATTCTCACCACATCACTCATTTCATAATCCCACCTCCTTGGCAAAGGAGAACTCCAACTCTTCAGCATTTCCTTTTAGGTTAGTATTTATCATCGACTCAAAGGACATGAATTTGTTCTAACTCTGGTGGTAGTGGAGGACAGAGGAGCCTGGTGTGCTGCACTCCATGGGGTCTCAAAGAGTCAGATATGATTTAGTGATTGAACTGAAGTAATTTGCTGAGAATTGAAAAATTTACTGAGAATCTTACCCTTTTCTTTCAAGTCAAGCCACAATTTAATACAGTGCAAAATATGTACTCATGTGGCAGGCATGTGAATCACCTTCACACCATCTAATTCTTGTTATTTCATGAAATATTAGAGACAGTCTTCATCCAGGAGACCACCTACCTGGCATCCAGGGAGGCAGCAGAATTTCTTGATTCAGTTTGTCTGATACTGTTTTAAATCCTCCATATATGCATTATTCCTGCTCTTATTTTAATTTTCCATTTACTTTTCACACATATGAAAAGTAGAATCTTTATGCATATCAGATACTGGCAGCTCCTGAATTTCCTGTTCTGTACATCCTCCCCATTCAGCTTCTGGAGACTCTGTTAGGCACCTCTTTGCCCCCCTCCCCTTGTCAGCTTCATCCTTCAGTGTGCTAAATCACTTCAGTATTATCTAACTCTTTGTGATCCCATGGACTGTAGCACCAGGTTCCTCCATACATGGGATTCTCCAGGCAAGAATACTGGAGTGGGTTGCCATCCCCACCTCTGAAATATCCCTAAGGAGTTTCAGTTCACTTTCTAATAAGGGCCTCTGTTCTGAAACACCTAGTGCAACTCTTTTAATTCTAAATACATCTTTGTATCGTGTGACTACAAAGAAAAGGTCATTTTCCTTAAATAAAACAGAAAAAACAATTTGAAAAGATAAACAGCAATAGAGAAATAATCAANCCACCCACCAGGCCACACTTGATGACGTTACTGGAACCCATTTACCAACTGCCCTCTCCAACTATGCTGTAAAACCCCACAGGCCAAGTGTCTTTCCTTATGACCACGGCCTCCCCATTCTGCTAACCTCTGGCAACCCCTCTGGGTCCAGACTGCAGGCTCGCCATAGCAGCTGATATTCCTCTGACTTTGTTTTTTGTCTTCTTGATTCCATTCTCTGAGTTTTTCAAAATTGTGTCTCAATGCACCATCTCCCAATCCCAAAGTAGGTATTTCTAATCTATACCCAGCTTCTTGTCCCAATTATATTGCATATTATAAACCCTCTTTTATTAGTATGATATCCTGAGTACATGATTCTCACACACTTTGGCATGTGAATCTTCAAGGGTTTTTTTCCTCTAATTATTCTAAACTTTACATAGATTTTTCCAATAACCTGTAACGCATTTTATATCTATCAACCCTAGATCATCACTCCCTACCATCTTCTTATTATGTCTACCCATACTTGTGATTTTTATGTCATCTATCTGTATAAAACATTCTTTTTCCTCCTTTCAAATGTGGTTTTTCAGCATTCTGCCATTCTCACCACATCACTCATTTCATAATCCCACCTCCTTGGCAAAGGAGAACTCCAACTCTTCAGCATTTCCTTTTAGGTTAGTATTTATCATCGACTCAAAGGACATGAATTTGTTCTAACTCTGGTGGTAGTGGAGGACAGAGGAGCCTGGTGTGCTGCACTCCATGGGGTCTCAAAGAGTCAGATATGATTTAGTGATTGAACTGAAGTAATTTGCTGAGAATTGAAAAATTTACTGAGAATCTTACCCTTTTCTTTCAAGTCAAGCCACAATTTAATACAGTGCAAAATATGTACTCATGTGGCAGGCATGTGAATCACCTTCACACCATCTAATTCTTGTTATTTCATGAAATATTAGAGACAGTCTTCATCCAGGAGACCACCTACCTGGCATCCAGGGAGGCAGCAGAATTTCTTGATTCAGTTTGTCTGATACTGTTTTAAATCCTCCATATATGCATTATTCCTGCTCTTATTTTAATTTTCCATTTACTTTTCACACATATGAAAAGTAGAATCTTTATGCATATCAGATACTGGCAGCTCCTGAATTTCCTGTTCTGTACATCCTCCCCATTCAGCTTCTGGAGACTCTGTTAGGCACCTCTTTGCCCCCCTCCCCTTGTCAGCTTCATCCTTCAGTGTGCTAAATCACTTCAGTATTATCTAACTCTTTGTGATCCCATGGACTGTAGCACCAGGTTCCTCCATACATGGGATTCTCCAGGCAAGAATACTGGAGTGGGTTGCCATCCCCACCTCTGAAATATCCCTAAGGAGTTTCAGTTCACTTTCTAATAAGGGCCTCTGTTCTGAAACACCTAGTGCAACTCTTTTAATTCTAAATACATCTTTGTATCGTGTGACTACAAAGAAAAGGTCATTTTCCTTAAATAAAACAGAAAAAACAATTTGAAAAGATAAACAGCAATAGAGAAATAATCAAAGACTGGGAAGAGATCACTGATTTAAAAATTCAAATGGACCATAAACATATGAAAAATATTCTCTCTCAAATTCAAAAGTGAAAATTAAGATTACAAAATGCCCCTTCCATCTATCAAATTGGCAAGATTAAATACATTCTCAATCTTGGAATGGAGGAAACTTTCTAAGAAATTGCATTTTCATTGCTAGAAAAACCACTCTCTCCAGAAGGCAGCTCAACAAAGTATACTGAAATTCTGAAATTATGAGTCAAATCCATGAAAATTTTTCTAAAAATTTAATTTCTTTGTTAAAGAAAATAAATAGCAACATGAGTAAACTTTTATCCATTTGTATAACAACATTATTTAAAACAGTATAAAAAGGAAAACAGAAAAAATGTCCATCAACTCAGGATTGGCTATATCAGTTCTAACACAACCATGTATGGAAACCACAATGCCATTAGAAATTCCATCTTTAAGTATGTGCTAAGTGAAATAAATCAAGTATGAAAATAATATCAGTTCAGTTCAGTTGCTCAGCTGTGTCCGACTCTTTGCAACCCCATAGACTGCAGTACACCAGGCTTCCCTGTCTATCACCAACTCCTGGAGCCTACTCAAACATGTCCATCGAGTTGTTGATGCCATCCAACCAGCTCACCCACTGTCATCCCCTTCTCCTCCCACCTTCAATCTTTTCCAGCATCAGGGTCTTTTCAAATCAGTCACTTCTTCGCATCAGGTGGCCAAAGGATTGGAGTTTCAGCTTCAACATCAGTCTTTCCAATGAATATTCAGGACTGAATTCCTTTAGGATGGACTGGTTGGATCTCCTTGTAGTCCAAGGGACTCTCAAGAGTCTTCTCCAATACCACAGTTCAAAAGCATCAATTCTTCAGCACTCAGCTTTCTTTATAGTCCAACTCTCATATCCATGCATGACAACCGGAAAAACCATAGCTTTTACTAGACAGACATTTGTTGGCAAAGTAACGTCTCTGCTTTTTACTATGCTATCTAGGTTGGTCATAGCTTTTCTTCCAAGGAGCAAGCATCTTTTAATTTCATGGCTGCAGTCAACATCTGCAGTGATTATGGAGCCCATTTGTATAATGTACTCTGCATGTAAGTTAAATAAGCAAGGTGACAGTATACAGCCTTGATGTACCCCTTTTCCAATTTGGAACCAGTCTGTTGTTCCATGTCAGGTTCTAACTGCTGCTTCTTGACCTGCATACAGATTTCTCAGAAGGCAGGTCAGGTGGTCTGGTATTCCCACCTCTTGAAGAATTTTCCACAGTTTGTTGTGATCCACACAGTCAAAGGCTTTGGCATAGTCAATAAAGCAGAAGTCGATGTTTTTCTGGAACTCTCTTGTTTTTTGATGAAAATAATATGCATAGTTTAATTATAATTATTTTTGATCATTTGTAGAGAATTGTACCTATTGCCTAAGACAAAATACCAAAAGATGACAAAATAAAAAGTATTTCTGGGTGGTCATATTTGGAGAGAATTTATTTTCTATTTTGTGCTTTTCTATGTTTCCCAAATTACTTATAATAGATAAAACTAATGCCTTTGCCTTTTTGTATTGTATTTTTGTTGGTTTTTATTTTTTATTTTTTTATTGAAGTATAGTTGGTTGACAATGCTGTTAGTCTGGGTATACAGCAAAGTGATTCAGTAATACATATACATATTATTTTCTATTTTTTTCTCTTGTAGGTTATTACAAAATATTAATTATCCTTACACTAAACAGTAGGACCTTGTTGTTTATCTATTTTACATATAGTAGCGTGTGTCTGTTAATCCCAAACTCCTAAATTATCCCTCCCAACCTAGCTTTTTTAAGGTCAATATTTCACTGAAAACATCCTATCATTCAACATCAATATCCATCTGTTTCCTCTTTTTCCCTAATTTACCTTATTTTAATCAAACAGCAATAACTATGAGGGGAAAAATACCATTTTTTAATTTTGTAGTTAATATTCCACAAGTATTGCTTTTTGTCCAATCCATGATTGAAACAGACTCAGCACCACGCCAATTACTAGAACCAACAATGATGATAGCAAAGGGTCACAATATGTTTACTGGGTTCCAGGAACCATTCTAAGGGGGATGTGTGTGTATGTGTAATTCTTACACAACAGCTCTATGAACTAGATCTCAATATCATCCCCTTTCTGTGGACAAAGAAACTGAGAAGTTAGGTAACTGGCCCGAAGTCACACAGCTAATGTCTGTCCAAGCGCAGTCAGTCTGCCCCAGACACTACACCCCAAACCAATGTGTGATATCATCTCTATAACAAAAGGTATTGGTGGCTCTCGTTTTCCACGTTCTCCACTGCAGTACGTCAACTGAGGCATGTGTTAAGTAAAAGTTAGGGGGGCTAGCTGGGGTCCTGAACCACCATTTATAATATTATTTGTATGGAAAATTCCTTGTGTATTCCAAACAACTGACCTACAAATGAAATTTCTGAATTGTCTATTTGCAAGTTGGGGGAAATTATATAGTATATCTCACAAGGAAATTATTGCCAAGGGAAAGACACAGGTTTCCATCCAAAATAAATGTCTGGAAATTATTTGGCCTTTGAATAAACTCAGGCCATCCATCTCTGGCCAGGAATTTACTCTGAGGATTCTTCATCAAGTGCTTACAGTGCGAATAAAGACTCTTCAGAAGGCTGACTGCGACTGGCAGACGTGGATCTGGGAGGCTGAGTGTTCACATGGGCACACACGTGCTCCTGGGGAAAGAGTCCTTCTTGGCTGCCTGGCTTCTCGAAAAGACGAAACAGCACAAGCGCTGAAGCATTTTCTTGCCCTTTCAGTAGTCGATGGACATCGCACTCTGTCCTCCCACAAAGATAAGATATCTAGGATGGGGGAAAGGCTGAAAATCAGGAGAACTTTATTTTTTTTAATGTTTTAATCTCTCTTTTTTTGCCACTACCAGACTTTTACTTTTTCAATTATTTATCTGAGTATAGTTGCTTCACCATATTGCATTAGTTTCTGTTGTACAGCAAATCGAATCAGCTGTTGTTGCTGTGCAGTCACTAAGTCATGTCTGACTCTTTGCGACCCCATGGACTGCAGCATGCCAGGCTTCCCAGTCCTTCACTATCTCCCAGAATTTGCCCAGATGTTGACCCCTATACTATCTTGATTGCCTTAAACTTATCAGTCTGCAGTATCAATTTATTTACAATGACAGTTCAGGAATAGGATCAGTAGAGAACTGGAACCATCTCTCATGGGCTTCGAAGAGTCAACTGTGTGGTCCTCTTCCCAACTCTGGCTTCAATGACATCACATCAGTAGTGGGAAACCAGCCAAGGTGAGAGTGAGAGTACGCCATAGAAATCAAATCAGACAATAAGGGATTTTTCCCCCTTTTTCTTTCCTCTTTCTCTCTTTTCTGAGAGAGACAGGGCACACAGAAGTTGTCACACACTCATCACATATTGTTGGGTGGGCATGACTTGATTTTGGTCCATGAGACTCTTGGAGATAGTTAATCAGGCTTTTAGGAAACCATTGATGACTCTGTTCCTCTGGGTAAATTATAAAGAAATGAGATCCCAGACAACTGAAGCTACTTTGATCACCATAAGAAGACCCATCAGAGGATGAAGCTGACATACATGAAAGAATCAATGTGATCTGGAGTCAGAGTTCTGATGGTGTGGTCTTCTGAACCAACCCTTCTGTGACCTATATATTTTTTTTACTCTTGACTTAAATGAGACAGTAGAGTTTCTGTCTTAAACTAGTTTAAACTGGGATTTTTTTTATCATCATCGATGGAAAGATTTTGAATTGATACCCAGAGTTATGACATATGGACAAGGCCACCCACATGGCGCAATCCCAAGAGGATCACTCACATTGACATCATTGTGAAGAGCAGTCCTTAGAGTTGGGCAGGACATCACCTCTGCAGCCACGTGTGGTATATGAGGCGGTTGTGCCTAAGAAAGAAGTTTACACATTCCCTATAACTCAGCAAAAGCCAAAACCCCTTGCTCGATCCCCCTTGGTTCCATTTATTTCCTTGCGCCATTGTGATTAATCTCTTCTTATTCCTCTGCCACAAGTGAGACACCCACTGCCCTATTTTTATTTCTTTGCTTCATCCAACAGCCAACCTTAACTGCCTTCTATCCTCATTTCAAGTTTTCTGTGGCCTCCGGGAATTCCTAAAAAGAATGAATAGACTCTTTAATACTGGCCAGCTCCATTGATTAATCAAAGTTTTCCCACCAGTCTTGCAAACATTTATCCTGTTATTTTGATTTCCATTTCCCCCATATTGGCCAGAAGGACCTATTCATCATCCTCCAAATATGTCCAACAAATCTGTGTTTCAGCACCTCTGTGTGCGTTGTTCTTGCCCTGAATTCCAAGGTCCCTTTATCTTTCCCTATTGAAATCTTATGTTTCCAGCAACTCCCAATTCAGATCCCTTCCCTTATGAGTAAGTCCAATATTATTACAAGAAACAGACCTCTTTAGCCAAAAGAACTAGTCAGTTGGATTTAAAAAATACACACGCACACAGTGCTCACTCACAGAATGTAGGGCCCTAAATATAGCCATGTCCCACATGACACCAGAGTCAGAGAAGTCAGAAAAATTAGGGGTGGAAATTACCCTCTCCATCTCTGGGGCCCCAGGTCTCCAGTTCTCCGGTCTTCTCTTCTTTTATGCTTTGTTTNCAAGGGAAAGACACAGGTTTCCATCCAAAATAAATGTCTGGAAATTATTTGGCCTTTGAATAAACTCAGGCCATCCATCTCTGGCCAGGAATTTACTCTGAGGATTCTTCATCAAGTGCTTACAGTGCGAATAAAGACTCTTCAGAAGGCTGACTGCGACTGGCAGACGTGGATCTGGGAGGCTGAGTGTTCACATGGGCACACACGTGCTCCTGGGGAAAGAGTCCTTCTTGGCTGCCTGGCTTCTCGAAAAGACGAAACAGCACAAGCGCTGAAGCATTTTCTTGCCCTTTCAGTAGTCGATGGACATCGCACTCTGTCCTCCCACAAAGATAAGATATCTAGGATGGGGGAAAGGCTGAAAATCAGGAGAACTTTATTTTTTTTAATGTTTTAATCTCTCTTTTTTTGCCACTACCAGACTTTTACTTTTTCAATTATTTATCTGAGTATAGTTGCTTCACCATATTGCATTAGTTTCTGTTGTACAGCAAATCGAATCAGCTGTTGTTGCTGTGCAGTCACTAAGTCATGTCTGACTCTTTGCGACCCCATGGGCTGCAGCATGCCAGGCTTCCCAGTCCTTCACTATCTCCCAGAATTTGCCCAGATGTTGACCCCTATACTATCTTGATTGCCTTAAACTTATCAGTCTGCAGTATCAATTTATTTACAATGACAGTTCAGGAATAGGATCAGTAGAGAACTGGAACCATCTCTCATGGGCTTCGAAGAGTCAACTGTGTGGTCCTCTTCCCAACTCTGGCTTCAATGACATCACATCAGTAGTGGGAAACCAGCCAAGGTGAGAGTGAGAGTACGCCATAGAAATCAAATCAGACAATAAGGGATTTTTCCCCCTTTTTCTTTCCTCTTTCTCTCTTTTCTGAGAGAGACAGGGCACACAGAAGTTGTCACACACTCATCACATATTGTTGGGTGGGCATGACTTGATTTTGGTCCATGAGACTCTTGGAGATAGTTAATCAGGCTTTTAGGAAACCATTGATGACTCTGTTCCTCTGGGTAAATTATAAAGAAATGAGATCCCAGACAACTGAAGCTACTTTGATCACCATAAGAAGACCCATCAGAGGATGAAGTTGACATACATGAAAGAATCAATGTGATCTGGAGTCAGAGTTCTGATGGTGTGGTCTTCTGAACCAACCCTTCTGTGACCTATATATTTTTTTTACTCTTGACTTAAATGAGACAGTAGAGTTTCTGTCTTAAACTAGTTTAAACTGGGATTTTTTTTATCATCATCGATGGAAAGATTTTGAATTGATACCCAGAGTTATGACATATGGACAAGGCCACCCACATGGCGCAATCCCAAGAGGATCACTCACATTGACATCATTGTGAAGAGCAGTCCTTAGAGTTGGGCAGGACATCACCTCTGCAGCCACGTGTGGTATATGAGGCGGTTGTGCCTAAGAAAGAAGTTTACACATTCCCTATAACTCAGCAAAAGCCAAAACCCCTTGCTCGATCCCCCTTGGTTCCATTTATTTCCTTGCGCCATTGTGATTAATCTCTTCTTATTCCTCTGCCACAAGTGAGACACCCACTGCCCTATTTTTATTTCTTTGCTTCATCCAACAGCCAACCTTAACTGCCTTCTATCCTCATTTCAAGTTTTCTGTGGCCTCCGGGAATTCCTAAAAAGAATGAATAGACTCTTTAATACTGGCCAGCTCCATTGATTAATCAAAGTTTTCCCACCAGTCTTGCAAACATTTATCCTGTTATTTTGATTTCCATTTCCCCCATATTGGCCAGAAGGACCTATTCATCATCCTCCAAATATGTCCAACAAATCTGTGTTTCAGCACCTCTGTGTGCGTTGTTCTTGCCCTGAATTCCAAGGTCCCTTTATCTTTCCCTATTGAAATCTTATGTTTCCAGCAACTCCCAATTCAGATCCCTTCCCTTATGAGTAAGTCCAATATTATTACAAGAAACAGACCTCTTTAGCCAAAAGAACTAGTCAGTTGGATTTAAAAAATACACACGCACACAGTGCTCACTCACAGAATGTAGGGCCCTAAATATAGCCATGTCCCACATGACACCAGAGTCAGAGAAGTCAGAAAAATTAGGGGTGGAAATTACCCTCTCCATCTCTGGGGCCCCAGGTCTCCAGTTCTCTGGTCTTCTCTTCTTTTATGCTTTGTTGTTCTCATTCTTCCACACCAGTTCTCTGTATTTAGTGGGTCCAATGGCATATTTGTCTCATCAGTTCCAAAATTCAGTGGAAACAGTACATTCTCCATATGTCCCCATTCCCCCAATTCCTTGGAGAGAGAAGACAGGAGTTCCAGCTGAACCACGGAGTAGACTCCCTTCAGTCTGATGCCCACCCCTTGACCAGTCAACTGTGTAGACAGGAAGAAAGAGCATGACTGTTAATACATGGAAACTTGGACTCTTCCTTCTAGAGATGTGAAAGAATCTGAGTCTTGAAGGAGGCATTGCCCAGACATGGAAGAAATGACTGGCATCCAATCATCACACATGGAGGGATCTGAACTCCCACCACCCCCACGTCTTATTACCTGTGTGTTTTGTTTTGTTTTGTCACTTAGTCATGTCCGACTCTTTGCAACCCCACGCACTGCAGCACAGCAGGCTTCCCTGTCCTTTACTACCTCCCAGAGTTTGCTCAGATTCATATCCATAGAGTCAGTGATGCCATCCAACCATCTATGCCATCCCCTTCTCCTTTTCCCTTCAATCTTTCCCAGCATCAGGGTCTTTTCCAGTGAGTCACTTCTTCACATCAGGTGGCCAAAGTATTGGAGCTTCAGCATCCGTCCTGCCAATGAACATTCAGGACTGATTTCCTTTAGGATTGATTGGTTTGATCTCCTTGTAATCCAAGGGACTCTCAAGAGTCTTCTCCAACACCACAGTTCAAAAGCATCAGTTCTGCGGCACTCAGCTTTCTTTATAGTCCAACTCTCACATCCGTGTATGACTACTAGAAAAATCATAGCTTTGAGTGTATGAACATTTGTTGGCAAAGTGCTGTCTCTGCTTTTTAATATACTACACAGCAGTAACTATTCACATCTCACTTCCTCCACTAGGGTACATGCCCTAGTCTATTTCATGTGCATTTACGTGAGAACAACCATCATAATTGGGTTCTCCAGAGAGCAGAGTCTATAGTTTATGTTCAGGATGTTTATTCAAGAATGACCTTGGTATCCAGATCCATGAAAGCAGAGGAAGGAAGCAGGACTGGGAAGAGGACAATGATGAACTTCAGCAAAGGCTGGATGGCAACTTCATCTATTCTTTAGCCTTCTGTGGAACTAGGAAATAACTTGAGCTTTGTCCTAGTTACTAGGGCTTTCCTGGTAGCTCAGATAGTAAAGAATCCGCCTGCAATGCAAGAGACCCCGGTTCAATTCCTGGGTCAAGAAGATCTGCTGGAGAAGGGATAGGCTACCCGCTCTAGGATTCTTGGGTTGCCCTGGTGTCTCAGCTGGTAAATAATCCCTCTGCAATGAGGGAGACCTGGGTTTGATCCCTGGGCTGGGAAGTTCTCCTGGAACTTCACCCACTCCAGTAATCCAGCCTAGAGAATTCTATGGACTTGTATTGTTCATGAGGTCACAAGGAGTCTGACACAACTGACAGACTTTCACTAGTTACACTGAGAGAACCAGGTCTCTGGACCCTGAATTTATCTGCCATTCGCTCTGAGGCTCTGCAGGAAAGGGCATGTGTTTGTGAAGGGGAAGCTGTCTGCAGCTGAGGCCCCCTGGAGGGCCCAACAGCTGGGGGCTGTGTGCTGACAACATGCCAAGCAGCTACAGCAAGTCCTTCATTAAAGTGGGAATCTGGGTGGCAGCACTCGATGATCAAATGCAGTCACTATTGTGCATCACAGGAGACATGAGTGTGCATATCTGTTATCGGCTTCAAAGCAGACAGGGAGCCAGGAGGGAGATGGGAAGAAGGGAGAGAGAGCAAGAGAATAATTGTTGAATGGGAGAATAGATGGATGGATAGATACAGATTCTATGGGGAAAATAGAGGGGGAAAAATCCCCATGTGTGAAGTTAGCCATGTGGGCTAATTCCAATGGCTTTACCCAGGTCACTAAGCATCTCTATTGCTTCTCTGCTCTTCCATCTGATTAAAGCAAATACACTCCCTGATGTCTGTCCCTAACGTTTGCATGACACAGGGAAGGACACAATTGGGACCCCACCCACAGAAGTGAGTTGCACCTCAACCCACACAATCAAGCCCTGCCCACACTCCTTTCTCCAACTTTCTGAGCAGCAGCCCCTTGGACAGCCGTGAATCTAGAGGCATGTCCATGGGGTGGGCCACCCTTGGGTGAACAGACCCGTAACAGAGACCCTCAGGCTCTAAGGGGGTCCTAGAATGCTGGATTCCTGGAATTCTGAGAAAAGCTTAATTTAAATGGTGGCTCGGGCTTCTCTGGTGGCTCAGACGTAAAGCATGTGCCTGCAATGCGGGAGACCCAGGTTCGATTCCTGGGTCGGGAAGATCCCCTGGAGAAGGAAATGGCAATCCACTCCAGCACTCTTGCCTGGAAAATCCCATGGATGGAGGAGCCTGATAGGCTACAGTCCATGGGACCCACAAAGAGTCGGACACAACTGAGCGACTTGACTTTACTTACTTTCATTTAATAAGAACCCATTCTGTAGCATAGAGAACTTTACTTAATGCTCTGTGGTGACCTAAATGGGAAGGAAATCCAATAAAGAAGGGATATATATACATACAAACAAACACACTCACACATAGATGATTCACTCTGTTATACTGGAAAAACTAACACAGCATAGTAAAGCAACTATACTCCAATAAAATTAAAACAGCAACAACAGTTGCTCATGGAGGGGAATTTCTACCTAATAATCTGTAGATGCCCTGCAGATTATTTTAGCCTTCTTGTGTGCAAACTAAAACTCCCCAGTCTGCTCTCAATAACTCCTCCCACACCATAGCCCCTCTCAGGGGTGACTCAGCTGCCTGAGCCCCCAGCCCAGGAGCACCCCAGCCTCTGTCCTGCCCCTTGCCTCATTTACCACAGTCGACAAACAACATGACCTGCAGATTCTGCCTCCTTACTGCCTGTGGAGTTGGGGTTGCCTCTCCCTGCGGTCACCTCCTTTGTTCCAGCCACGGCGATCTCCACCCTGAAAGATTCCAGCAGCCACGTCTGCATCGGCTCTGCCTCCAGTCTCACCCACATCCAGTCATTTGCTGCTCTGTGGCCAAAGAGATAATTTTGACAAGAAAATTCAGTCATGTTACTTTCCCACCTAAAAGGCTTTCTGTTATTCCCCTCTGCCCTTGAGGTGAAGTCCTGGCTCCCCAAGAGAGCATGAAAGACCTTTCATTTCTGCCTCCTTCTTACTACTACAGCTTTTAAAAAATATGTCATATACATATTTTTATATATAGTATATACCATATACAAATATAGAATATATGCATATGTGTACACGTATACAATGTGTGGGCTTCCCAGGTGGCCCAGTGGTAAAGAACCAGCCTGTCAATTCAGGAGACACAGGAAGTGTGAGTTCAATCCTTGGGTCAGAAAGATCCCCTGGAGAAGGAAATGGCAATCCACTCCAGTATTCTTGCCTGGGAAATCCCATAGACAGAGAATCCTGGCAGGCTAACAGTCCATGGGGTCGAAAAAGAGATGGATACAACTTAGTGATGGAATATACACATACACATACATGTAAGGTATAGCCCACATACACACATACATACACACATGTATGTGCATATACAGAATATTCCCACATACAGTTAAGTACAAAGGAAATACAAAACAGATATGAGTGCAATGACTTACATGTAACAAACATTATCATTTTGTCCTATTTATTTCTGTAATTTTAGATACTATTTTAAAGTTTTGACAGATATACTCAAAACGTACCCACCCTTTACCAAACCCAAACTTTGTCTCATAGAATTCATCTTTACTTCCCCCCACCACTGCCAGCAAAGTTCATTAGCCCAGCATCCTTTAGTGAATGCTCTGTCCTTTGCACACATTTGCAAACACTCTCTTCTGTGTCTCTGTTCTGTATTGTATCAGCTGTTCCTCAATGCTCAGTTCTGTAATTCGCTTCCACTGGTTTGCCTCTCTCTCTCTGTCTCTCTCTCACACACACACAAAGTTTTTAATTACTATAAATTTAAAACAATTCAGAAAAAGATACTTGCCGCTTACCAGTCCCATGTGCCTGAGCCACATAGCTCTAACGGAAAGAAAAAAAAAAATCCAGCAAAAAAGAGGATGAGAAATAAGAATGCTTCAGGGATAGGTGCTGAGCTCCTCAAACATAGTTCTGGTGAATCTTCAGCTACATGTCTCAGTAACATTTCAGATATTAAGACAGCATCATCTTTGGAAGTGATTCTGTGACAATTATCTGTGTCTCCAAATCAGCTTTGCTTTCTATGGGTTAGAAGAGAAAAAAGTACATTCAACCTAAGGTCAGCCCTCATTAAGAGAGAATAAACAGAATGCACGAATGGTTAGGTAAAGTGCTCCAAATATTCTTAACTTTCATAGCAAGGCCCTTTTTAAAAAAAAACACTTTCTCAAATTTTCTCGGGAAGTATTTTTGACATTCCCTCCTGTTAAGACTGCAAGGAGATCAATCAGTCAACCTAAAGGAAATCAACCCTGAATACTCATTGGAAGGATTGATGCTGAAGCTGAAGCTCTAATACTTGGGCCAGCTGATGCGAAGAGTCGACTTATTAGAAAAGACCCTGATGCTGGAAAAGATTGAAGGTAAGAGAAGAGGGCAACAGAGAATGAGATGATTGGATGGCATCACTGACTCAATGGACATGAGTCTGAGCAAGCTCCGGGAGTTGGTGATGGACAGGGAAGCCTGTTGTACTGCAGTCCATNGAGTTGGTGATGGACAGGGAAGCCTGTTGTACTGCAGTCCATGGAGTCACAAAGAGCCAGACAACAAGGTAGCAACTGAACAACCACCTGTTGAGACAGTTTCCTTTTGGTTGTTCTTAGGCAGAAACTTCAAGAAACTGTCTTTATTAAGCTCCTGCTGTCAGTGGCTTAGCTTCCCGGGATGTTATACCCCTGGCAGCCGCATCCCAAAAGCCACCCTCTGGTCTGCCCTGTGTCCTCATGTCCAGTAGAGTAAATACTCAAATTCTTCCCTGGGGGTGAGTTTTCTTTCATTTTTAATTTTTTTCAATCTCTTCATCTATCTGTATTCCTTTTGGCTATCAAGTCAAGGTGAGATTGACACATGCTGATAGTTGTTTCAGCTGCTGCTGGGCACCAGTTACCCTAGCAATGGAGAGAAAACAAACATATGAATTGCAAGGAGCCATAGGGACACCCCTCTCAGCTCTAGGCTTCTAAAAATTAGTGGAGTAACTGGATCGCAAGCCCTGCCCACATCTGTCTGGCTGAATTTACAAAACACAGAGGAAGAGCTGATTACTACCACCAGTTCTGAGGAGGAAACCTCTTTGCTTTTTCTTTCTTTTTTAAAACTTTTTATATTATATTGAGATATAGCTGATGAACACTGTTGTGATAGTTTCAGGTGAACAGCGAAGGGACTCAGCCATACATATGCATGTATCTATTCTTCCCCAAACTCCCCTCCCATCCAGGCTGCCACATAGCACTGAGCAGGGTTCCCTGTGCTGTACAGGAGGTCCTTGTTGGTTATCCCTTCTAAATGTAGCAGTGCACTTTGATTTATAGCTTGTGATCTTACGGGCAAGAGGACCCCTATCCCCAAGTATCTTGTGTCCTGACCTGTGACAATAACCCTGATCCATCTCCCTTTATGCCGAGGTGTCTGAAACTTAGCAAGCTAAGGGTCTGCCAAGGTCTTGAGGGGCAGGAACCAACCATTGTCTTTGGCTATCAGCACAGTCTTTGCAGTAGCAAAATTATTATTCCCATTAATGCAGTGGGGGAGGGACTTTCATCTTTTAATGAGAAAATGGAGGATTGTTTTCATTTTTAATTGCAGGGGCTAATTAAGGCCTGGGGCTCTGTGGCCGGGGACCCTTGTGGGTATGCATTCCCATCACCTCTGCAGAGCCTCCCCCCAGCTGTGGGTAAGCCCCCTGCCCCAACTTCCTGCTGTAATTAGTAAGGGCTTCTATTCCGATTAAGTACTTTATTACAGAAGCTAATTATGAAGCCCAGAGCGGGCTAGCTGTGCCTTAGGAGAGATTTCCTTGTGCTTTGTGAGGGGAATTCTAATGGTAGCAAGGGTGTTGTTTCGACCTTTGAAGGACAAAGGTAGGAATTGGCACATCACACGGATGGTCAAATGTTCATCTATCCATGGAAAATGGACATATGTTAAAGCCACACCAGGAAAACCAAGCAAACAAAGCTCCTTTTCAACTGAGATTTCAGCTGGAGGTTAGAGAGTGCTATCGGCCACCAGCACCCACAGACTATTACAACAAAAGGTCCACCTTGGACTCCCGAGCAAACCCGCAGAGTGAGGAATCTGTGTTTTGCCTAATGCACGAACCCAAGCTGAAATCGTGGCGTGAAAAGGGTTTCAGTCGTTACTACGTATTGTATCCTGTAATTGTCTGTGCATTCATGTTTTCTCGATGTCACTGTGGTATCTGGAGAAAAGACAAATGGTGAAGAAGAAGGAAACCGGGAAAGGTTGGGAATTTGTGATAGTCTTTTGTTGTTTTTTACATCATTCATCTTAAAGCCCTTTGGATAAAGAGAGTTAAGACAAAGCATGTTTTTTATTAGACGTTTTTATAATTCTACATGGCTTCCTTACATTTCTAGGGAGATCCAGATATCTACACTTGTTGTTGTTTAGTTGTTAAGTTGTATCCGACTCTTTTGCGACTCCGTGGACTATATCCCACCAGGCTCCTCTGTCCGTGGGATTTCCCAGGCAAGAATACTGGAGTGGGTTGCCATTTCCTTCTCCAGGGGATGCCCCTGACCCAGGGACTGAACCCTCATCTCCTGCAAGCAGGTGGATTCTTCACCACTGAGCCACCAGGGTCTGGAAGCACATTTTGTTCATTCAAGATCCCCACTTCCCATCGAAAACTAGAGTGGCCTTCAAAGTGGAGAAGACCCTGCAGAACGTCACTGACACTTTCTACTTTGGAGGGGAAAGGCAGACAGTGGGGCTTCAACATGCAGGGTGCAGGCCAGGGTCCCTACCCGACCCATTTAATCCACCACAAGTGTGTCCAGCAGCTTCAGCAAAGACTCACTTTTGTACAAAGTGAGTCTCCCAGCTGTGATTGCCTGGTCTTCCTCTAAGCATCCATTCAGCTACTGAATCCCTAACAAAAATGCAGACTCGTGTCCATGTTCCATCTTCCCCTCACACAGAACCGTAAAATTTGACTAGGAACCCCCACTGATTTTTTACAGAATATTATGATTTTTTTTAGTTGAACGTTTCAGTTTATTTCACTTAATAAGGTACTTTGTATGTGTTAATAACTCTCTACTTTGCTCCAAGTTATTTATGGGGCTTACAAAAATACATACAAAATAAAAAAGAATCAATGGAGACAAGAAAGAGTATGTTAAATTTTTCAGTTCAGTTGCTCAGTCGTGTCTGACTCTTTGCAACCCCACGGACTTCAGCATGCCAAGCTTCCTTGTCCANAAGACAAATGGTGAAGAAGAAGGAAACCGGGAAAGGTTGGGAATTTGTGATAGTCTTTTGTTGTTTTTTACATCATTCATCTTAAAGCCCTTTGGATAAAGAGAGTTAAGACAAAGCATGTTTTTTATTAGACGTTTTTATAATTCTACATGGCTTCCTTACATTTCTAGGGAGATCCAGATATCTACACTTGTTGTTGTTTAGTTGTTAAGTTGTATCCGACTCTTTTGCGACTCCGTGGACTATATCCCACCAGGCTCCTCTGTCCGTGGGATTTCCCAGGCAAGAATACTGGAGTGGGTTGCCATTTCCTTCTCCAGGGGATGCCCCTGACCCAGGGACTGAACCCTCATCTCCTGCAAGCAGGTGGATTCTTCACCACTGAGCCACCAGGGTCTGGAAGCACATTTTGTTCATTCAAGATCCCCACTTCCCATCGAAAACTAGAGTGGCCTTCAAAGTGGAGAAGACCCTGCAGAACGTCACTGACACTTTCTACTTTGGAGGGGAAAGGCAGACAGTGGGGCTTCAACATGCAGGGTGCAGGCCAGGGTCCCTACCCGACCCATTTAATCCACCACAAGTGTGTCCAGCAGCTTCAGCAAAGACTCACTTTTGTACAAAGTGAGTCTCCCAGCTGTGATTGCCTGGTCTTCCTCTAAGCATCCATTCAGCTACTGAATCCCTAACAAAAATGCAGACTCGTGTCCATGTTCCATCTTCCCCTCACACAGAACCGTAAAATTTGACTAGGAACCCCCACTGATTTTTTACAGAATATTATGATTTTTTTTAGTTGAACGTTTCAGTTTATTTCACTTAATAAGGTACTTTGTATGTGTTAATAACTCTCTACTTTGCTCCAAGTTATTTATGGGGCTTACAAAAATACATACAAAATAAAAAAGAATCAATGGAGACAAGAAAGAGTATGTTAAATTTTTCAGTTCAGTTGCTCAGTCGTGTCTGACTCTTTGCAACCCCACGGACTTCAGCATGCCAAGCTTCCTTGTCCATCACCAACTCCCAGAGCTTACTCAAACTCATGTCCATAGAGTCAGTGATGCCATCCAACCATCTCATCCCCTGCCATCCCCTTCTTCTCCTGTCTTCAATCTTTCCCAGCATCAGGGTCTTTACCAATGAGTCGGTTTTTCACATCAGGTGGCCAAAGGATTGGAGTTTCAGCTTCAGCATCAGTTCTCCCAATGAACATTCAGGACTGATCTCCTTTAGGATGGGCTGGTTGGATCTCCTTGCAGTCCAAGGGACTCTAAGGAGTCTTCTCCAACACCACAGTTCAAAAGCATCAATTCTTCAGCACTCAGCTTTCTTTATAGTCCAGCTCTCACATCCATACATGACTATTGGAAAAACCACAGCTTTTGGCTGTTGGTAAAGTAATGTCTCTGGGAGCTCCAAAATCACTGTAGATGGTGATTGCAGCTATGAAATTAAAAAATGCTTACTCCTTGGAAGGAAAGTTATGATCAACCTAGATAGCATATTCAAAAGCAGAGACATTACTTTGCCAACAAAGGTCCGTCCTGTGGTGTTGGAAAAGACTCTTGAGAGTCCCTTGGACTGCAAGGAGATCCAACCAGTCCATTCTGAAGGAGATCAACCCTGGGATTTCTTTGGAAGGAATGATGCTGAAGCTGAAACTCCAGTACTTTGGCCACCTCATGAGAAGAGTTGACTCATTGGAAAAGACTCTGATGCTGGGAGGGATTGGGGGCAGGAGGAGAAGGGGACGACCGAGGATGAGATGGCTGGATGGCATCACTGACTCGATGGAC
>SJYW01044827.1:0-17167 GCA_006410735.1 Raphicerus campestris
TTGAGAGTCCCTTGGACTGCAAGGAGATCCAACCAGTCCATTCTGAAGGAGATCAACCCTGAGATTTCTTTGGAGGGAACGATGGTAAAACTGAAACTCCAGTACTTTGGCCACCTCATGAGAAGAATTGACTCATTGGAAAAGACTCTAATGCTCGGAGGTGCTGACGACGGAATGAAACACCAACATAGCCGAGTGGTTGGAATCTTTTTCTTTTGCCGCTTCTTGCAGCTGCTTTATTTTATATATTTTGCACAACAATTAGTGGGGCAAGTTGCCAAACACTATGATTCAGTGACTATGCAGTGCACAGGTGCAGGGCGCGATAACCTTTTCCTTAACTTGTTTACTGCAGCTAAGACTTTCTTCAAGGACTTCTTTATCAACTTAGAGTCTGTTTGTCCAAGGACTGTTCCTTTTGAGGAAGCAGGTAAACATTCTTGTATGCAAGCAATGCTCACTTTTCCTTGGAGCCAAACAAAGGACTCTTGGCTGAACATCACGTTTGCAAGAATGTTCGGCCCTGACCGGGAGCCTTGTTTGCAAGCGACTTCCCAGCCTCCCTTCTACTTTGTTCCCTACATCTCCCCCCTTTCTTTTCTTGCAGGTGCTGAATAAGCGCTTGAATATGCAAAGCTTTTTTTTTTTTTTTTTTTAATTGTTTCCCTGTTCGCCAGCGCCGGTAGACTATAAAAGCAATGAAACATAAAGCAACAATTATCAAAGTATTCCCAAAGGATGTTGTTAACAATGTAGATACATGCCCTAAAGGACTGAGGTTATCTAATCTTTTTTGAAGACTTTTCAGTATATCAGAAACAATAATATCAGGCAACGTCTTACTAAAAGTTGGCAATATAGTTTGTTCCAGTTCCATAATTTTAGCAGTTAAATTTTGGCGTCCCACCAAAGACCTTTTTACTTTTTCCCAACCCTCTCTCATATTAAAGGGAACAAGGGTTACACATAGGTGAAATGTATTTCAATCACATTTTAACACACTCCTTGTAGCTAACACAGTCACTTGATCTCCTAACTAGGAAACAGTGTGTTGTAAATTCAATATATCAGTAGCCAGTTGAGCATCCAAATCATGCTGTTGTTGCCACAATAAATGAGCATCCTTATGTTACTCCTTGACAAAATCAGCAGTCTGTATGCCCTGATGCAAAGCAAGACCTGCTACAGTTGCTGTTGCTGTTACTGAAGCCAAGGCGAGAATTGATGTGATGATAATGCCAAGCATTCTTTGGGATCGATGGAGAAGAGTTTGCACAGCATTCACAAGATGAGTGACAGCAAGAGTCTGACCAAGGTCGAGTAAGATTAATAGGTAACCAGAGTTTAGTCCGTGTTTTCACAATAACCAAAGAGTAATTACTGGAATGGACCATCTTGTTTTCAACATTTTCCCACCAGGAACGGTTTATACATTGAGTCAAATTACAATCAGAACATGTTATAACTCCCAAAATTTTATTCCAAATCCATTGCCCATACAGTAAAGAGTAAGGAAATTTTACACATGCTGTAGCAGAGTAAGATTTATTAATATTCAAATGAACTTGAAACGATCTTCTAAGATCACTAATATTCAAAGTAAAGTTTCCTGTCCATATAGTAAGGTTACCTGACACTGCCCATAATTATACACTGGAATAGTAAAAGCAAATTTATTTCTATCTTTTATTTGCAAAGGGATATTAAAACATCAATCCTTCAAATCTAAAGCCATCAAAGACCAATTGTGTGGAACCAAAGCAGGAGAAGGGAGACCTAATTGCAAAGCTCCCATAGGTTCTATACATTTGTTAATTTTTCTTAAATCAGTCAACATTTTCCATTTACCAGACTTTTTCTTAATGACAAAAACAGGAGAATTCCAAGGAGACGTGGAAGGTTCGATATGGCCAGATTGAAGCTGTTCTTCTACTAATTATTCTAATGCCTCGAGCTTCACTTTTGGAAGCGGCCACTGCTCAACGCATTTAGGGACATCAGTTAACCATTTCAATGGGAGAGCTCGAGGAATCTGAGCAGTGGCTACAAGTTTTCTGACGAGATGGTGAGCATTGTTCTTAAAAAAGATAAAAGATCCCTTCCTAAAATATTAAAAGGTATATTAACAATATAAAAAGAAACAAATACTTTTTTTTTTCCATTAGACAATTGGCATGACAAAGGTTGAGTGCTTTTCCACACATCTGCTATAGATCTTAAGCCTGTTAAAACAAGAGGACTTTTTAAATTTTTTCCAGTCATTAGGCCATTGGAAATAGAAATGCATAAGGTGGTGCAGAAGGGTTAACAGCCTTGGAAGTTCGTTTTTTATTTAATAAAAACCTTCTGAAAGGCAGCAGTCATTGCCTCTATCAAATCTGAATCCTCCCCCGAACTCACTTCTCCATCTGTCTTGGTGGATGAATCTGTACTATCATCCAGAGGCTTGAATGGAGGCCGAGGTGAAGCCCCCCTCCCCCCCACATTTGCCTTCCTTCTCCTCTCCCACAGCCACATCCTCATACAGGGGATCATCCTTCTTAAGAGGACATGAGGTGGCCTCACTGTCAGCAGCCATTAATTTTAAAGCCTGTGTTATAGCAGTGTTATAGCACTACATAGAGTCCACAGCTTTAAAGGAATCACATTTCCTTTTTGATGCTGCCTTCTTAAATCCTTTTGTACCACTTTCCATTCTTTCAAATTTAGCTGTACTTTTGTTTAATATTGAAACCAATAGCAATGTTGCTCTATGAGGTGAAACAACTCACTCAAGCGGTGAGTAGACGTTTTAACTCCTATAGACTGTAGGAGCCCCTTAACCAGCTCCATATATTGTGACCTTAAAGACGGGGAATTCACCATGATTTTTTCTTTTCTTTTTTACCAGAAAGTCTCCCGGGGTGCTTACCCTTTCGGATCCATCGTGCCCTACAATTTTCCTGAAAGTCCCCCTTTCAGCATTCCGCCCTGGGGTGCTTAAGTTTTCTATTCCAGTGTGCCCCGCGTTGGGCGCCAGATGCTGATGATGGAATGAAACACCAACAAAGGCAGAGTGGTTGGAATCTTTCTCTTCTGCCGCTTCTTGCAGCGGCTTTATTTTATATATTTTGCACAACAATCAGCTGGGCAAGTTGCCAAACACTGTGATTCAGTGACTATACAGTGCACAGGCACGGGGTGAGATAACCTTTTCCTTAACTTGTTTACTGAAGCTAAGACTTTGTTCAAGGACTATCAACTTAGAGTCCATTTGTCCAAGGACTGTTCCTTTTGAGGAAGCAGGTAAACATTCTTGTATGCAAGCAATGTTCACTTTTCCTTGGGGCCAAACAAAGGACTCTTGGCTGAACATCACGTTTGCAAGAATGTTCGGCCCTGACCGGGAGCCTTGTTTGCAAGTGACTTCCCAGCCTCCCTTATACTTTGTTCCCTACAGGGAGGGATTGGGGGCAGGAGGAGAAGGGGACGACCGAGGATGAGATGGCTGGATGTCATCACAGACTCGATGGACGTAAGTCTGGGTGAACTCTGGGAGTTGGTGATCAACAGGGAGGCTTGGCATGGTGCGATTCGTGGGGTTGCAAAGAGTCAGACACAACTGAGTGACTGAACTGAACTGACATGAACCAGACATTGGTGTATATGTGTCCCCCATTCTGAAATCCCTCCCACCTCCCTCCTTATCCAATGCCTCAGGGTCATCCCAGTGCACTAGCTCTGAGCAACTTGTCTCATGCATCAAACCTGGACTGGCGATTCATTTCATATATGGTAACATAGATGCTTCAATGCTAATCTCTCAAATCATCCCACCTTTAACTTCTTCCACAGAATCCAAAAGTCTGTTCTTTATATCTGTAAGACACAGTTTTTTGCTGTCTCACATATAGGGTCATCATCACCATGTTTCTAAATTCCGTATATATATACATTAATATACTATATTGGTGTTTTTCTTTCTGACTTCACTCAGTATAATAGGCTCCAGTTTTATCTATCTCATCAGAACTGATTCAACTGCATTATTTATAAATGGCTGAGCAATACTTCACTATGTATATGAAGACTCTACACATGGATATCATTAGATGGTCAACAAAGAAATCAGACTGATTATATTCTTTGCAGCCAAAGATGGAGAAGTTATATACAGTCAGCAAAAACAAGACCAAGAGGTGACTGTGGCTCTGATCATGAACTCCTTACTGTCAAATTCAGAGTTAAATTGAAGAAAGTAGGGAAAACCACTAGACCATTCAGGTATGACCTAAATCAAATCCCTTATGATTATACAGTGGAAGTGAAAAATATATTTAAGGGCCTAGATCTGATAGATAGAGTGCCTGATGAACTATGGATGGAAGTTCGTGACATTGTACAGGAGACAGGGATCAAGATCATCCCCATAGAAAAGAAATGCAAAAAAGCAAACTAGCTGTCTGGGGAGGCCTTACAAATAGCTGTGAAAAGAAGAGAAGTGAAAAGTGAAGGAGAAAAGAAAAGAACTCTGAATGCTGAGTTCCAAAGAATAGCAAGGAGAGATAAGAAAGCCTTCTTCAGGGAACAATGCAAAGAAATAGAAGAAAACAACAGAATGGAAAAGACTAGGAATTTCTTCAAGAAAATTAGAGATACCAAGGAAACATTTCATGCAAAGACGGACTCGATGAAGGACAGAAATGGTATGGACCTAACAGAAGCAGAAGATATTAAGAAGAGGTGGGAAGAATACACAGAAGAACTGTACAAAAAAAGATCTTCACAACTCAGATAATCACGATGGTGTGATCACTCATCTAGAGTCAGACATCCTGGAATGTGAATTTAAGTGGGCCTTAGAAAGCATCTGGTGATGTCCATGTGTAGAGTCTTCTCTTGTGTTGTTGGAAGAGGGTGTTTGCTATGACCATTGCATTTTCTTGGCAAAACTGTTTTCGTCTTTGCCCTGAATCATTCTGCATTCCAAGGCGATATTTGCCTTGTTAACTCCAGGTGTTTTTTGACTTCCTACTTTTGCATCCCTGTCCCCTATAATGAAAATGACATCTTTTGGGGGGTGTTAGTTCTAAAAGGTCTTGTAGGTCTAAAAAAACCGTTCAATTTCAGCTTCTTCAGCGTTACTGGTTGGGGCATAGACTTGGATAACTGTGATATTGAATTGTTTGCCTTGGAGATGAACAGAGATCATTCTGTCGTTTTTGAGACTGCATCCAAGTACTGCATTTCAGACTCTTTTTTTGACCATGATGACTACTCCATTTCTTCTGAGGGATTCCTGCCAGCAGTAGTAGATATAATGGTCATCTGAGTTAAATTCACCCATTCCAGTCCATTTTACTTCGCTGATTCCTAGAATGTCAATGTTCACTCTTGCCATCTCTTTTTTGACCACTTCCAATTTGCCTTGATTCATGGACCTGACATCCCAGGTTCCTATGCAATATTGCTCTCTACAGCATTAGACCTTGTTTCTATCACCAGTCACATGCACAACTGGGTATTGTTTTTGCTTTGGTGCTATCCCGTCATTCTTTCTGGAGCTATTTCTCCACTGATCTCCAGTAGCTTATTGGGCACCTACTGACCTGGGGAATTCCTCTTTTGGTATCTTATCATTTTGCCTTTACATAATGTTCATTGTGTTCTCAAAGCAAGAATACTGAAGTGACTTGCTATTCCCTTCTCCAGTGGACCACGTTCTGTCAGACCTCTCCAAAATGACCCGCCCATCTTGGGATGCCCCACAAACATGGCTTGGTTTCACTGAGTTAGACAAGGCTGTGGTCCTAGTGTGATTAGATTGACTAGTTTTCTGTGAGTATAGTTTCAGTGTGTATGTCCTTTGATGCCCTCCTGCAACACCTACCATCTTACTTGGATTTCTCTTACCTTGGGCATGGGGTATCTCTTCACGGCTGCTCCAGCAAAGCACAGCTGCTGTTCCTTATCTTGGATGACAGGTATCTCCTTACAGCCACCGTTCCTGACCTTCAGCATGGAATAGCTCCTCTAGGCCCTCTTGCGCCTGTATAGCCACCACTCCTCGGGTTGCTCCTCCCAGCTACCGCTCCTGGCCTTGGGCTCGGGGTGGCTTCTTCAGGCCACTCCTGACCTCGGATGCAGGGTTTATCCTCCTGGCCGCTCCTGGCCTTAGACGTGGGGTAGCTCCTCCTGGCCTCTGCCCTGACCTTGGACGTGGGGTATTTCTTCCTGGCCATCACTGACCTCAGAAGCGAGGTAGCTCCTCCTGGCCACCACTGACCTCGGATGCAGGGTAGATCCTTCTGGCCGCCACTGACCTCGGTGGCAGGATAGCTTCTCTCGGCCCCTGCCCCAGACTCGGACACAGGGTAGCTCCTATCTGCCATTCCTGCACCATTGCAGTCTGGCACTCTAGGCCGCTGCCCCTGACCTCGGATGTGGGGTAGCTCTCTGGGCTGCTCTTAGTACACCAGTTCTCTCAGTCGCCTGAGCTTAGTGCGCCAGCTCTTGCAGTCCAATACTGAAATCAGACTGATTATATTCTATGCAGCCAAAGATGGAGAAGCTCTATACAGTCTACAAAAACAAGACCAGGAGCTGGCTGTAGCTAAGATCATGAACTCCTTATTACCAAATTCAGACTTAAATTGAAGAAAGTAGGGAAAACAGCTAGACCATTCAGGTATGACCTAAATCAAATCACTTATGATTATACAGTGGAAGTGAGAAATATATTTAAGGGACTACATCGGATAGACAGAGTGCCTGATAAACTATGGAATGAGTTTTGTGACATTGTACAGGAGACAGGGATCAAGACAATGCCCATGGGAAATAAATTTAAAAAAAAGGAAAATGGCTGTCTGGAGAAGACTTACAAATAGTTGTGAAAAGAAGAGAGGTGAAAACAAAGGAGAAAAGGAAATATATAAACATCTGAATGCAGAGTTCCAAAGAATAGCAAGAAGAGATAAGAAAGCCTTCTTCTGAGATCAATGCAAAGAAATAGAGGAAAAGAACAGAATGGGAAAGACTAGAGATCTCTTCAAGAAAATTAAAGATACCAAGGGAACATTTCATGCAAAGATGGGCTCAATCAAGGACAGAAATGGTATGGACCTAACAGAAGCAGGAGATATTAAGAAGAGTTGGCAAGAATACATGGAAGAGCAGTAGACAAAAGATCACAACCCAGATAATCATGATGATGTGATCACTAAACTAGAGCCAGACATTTTGGAATGTGAAGTCAAGTGAGGCTTTGAAAGCATCACTATCAACAAAGTTAGTGGTGGTGATGGAATTCAAGTTGAACTGTTTCACGTCCTGAAAGATTATGCTGTGAAAGTGCTGTACTCAATATGCCAGCAAATTTGGAAAACTCAGCAGTGGCCAAAGGACTGCAAAAGTCAGTGTTCATTCCAATCCCAAAGAAAGGCATTGCAAAAGAATGCTAAAACTACTGCACAGTTGCACCCATATCACAAGCTAGTAAAGTAATGCTCAAAATTCTCCAAGCCAGGCTTCAGCAATATGTGAACTGTGAACTTCCTGATGTTCAAGCTGGTTTAGAAAAGGCAGAGAAACCAGAGATCCAATTGCCAATATCCGCTGGATCATGGAAAAAGCAAGAGAGTTCCAGAAAAATATCTATTTCTGTTTTATTGACTATGCCAAAGCTTTTGACTGTGTGGATAAAAATAAACTGTGGAAAATTCTGAAAGAGATGGGAATACCACACCACCTAACCTGCCTTTTGAGAAATCTGTATGCAGAACAGGAAGCAACAGTTAGAACTGGACATGGAACAACAGACTGGTTCCAAATAGAAAAAGGAGTATGTCAAGGCTGTGTATTGTCACCCTGCTTATTTAACTGATACGCAGAGTACATCATGAGAAATCTGGACTGAAGAAACACAAGCTGGAATCAAGATTGCTGGGAGAAATAGCAATAGCCTCAGATATGCAGATGACACCACCCTTATGGCAGAAAGTGAAGAGGAACTAAAAATCCTCTTGATGAAAGTGAAAGAGGAAAGAGAAAAACTTGGCTGAAAGCTCAACATTCAGAAAATGAAGATGATGGCATCCGATCCCATTACTTATAGCGAAATGGATGGAGAAATAGTGGAAACAGTGTCAGAATTTATATTTGGGGGCTCCAAAGTCACTGCAGATGGTGACTGCAGCCATGAAATGAAAAGACGCTTACTCCTTGGAAGAAAAGTTATGACCAACCTAGATAGTATATTCAGAAGCAGAGACATTCCCTTGCTGACTAATATCCATTTAGACACGGCTATGGTTTTTGATGTGGTCATGTAGGGATGTGAGAGTTGGACTGTGAAGAAGGGCGAGTGCTGAAGAATTGATGCTTTTGAACTGTGGTGTTGAAGACTCTTGAGAGTCAAGAATATCCAACCAGTCTATTCTAAAGGAATCTGGCATGGATGTTCTTTGAAAGCAGTGTTGCTAAAGCTGAAACTGCAGTACTTAGGCCACTTCATGTGAAGAGTTGACTCATTGGAAAAGACTGATGCTCGGAGGGACTGGGGGCAGGAGGATAAGGGGACGACAGAGGATGAGATGGCTGGATGGCATCACTGACTCGATGGACATGAATCTGAATTAATTCAGGGAGTTGGTGATGGACAGGGAGGCCTAGAGTGCTACAATTCATGGGGTCACAAAGAATAGGACAAGACTGAGACTGAACTGAACAAAACTGATCCTATCTGACGACAGTCTCTGAACTAAACTTTCTAGCTAATCCTGTTATCTTAACATGTAAATTATGCAAGTTCAGTTCAGTTCAGTGCAGTCGCTCAGTCGTGTCCAACTCTTTGCATCAATTCTTCAGCGCTCAGCCTTCTTCACAGTCCAACACTCATATCCATACATGACCACAGGAAAAACCATAGTCTTGACTAGATGGACCTTAGTCGGCAAAGTAACGTCTCTGCTTTTGAATATACTATCCAGGTTGGTCATAACTTTTCTTCCAAGGAGTAAGCATCTTGTAATTTCATGGCTGCAGTCACCATCTGCAGTGATTTTGGAGCCCCCCAAAATAAAAACTGACATTGTTTCCACTGTTTCCCCATCTATTTCCCATGAAGTGATGGGACCGGATGCCATCATCTTTATTTTCTGAATGTTGAGCTTTAAGCCAACTTTTTCGCTCTCCTCTTTCACTTTCATCAAGAGACATTTTAGCTCCTCTTCACTTTCTGCCATAAGGGTGGTGACATCTGCATATCTAAGGTTATTGATATTTCTCTCGGCAATCTTGATTCCAGCTTGTCTTTCTTTCAGTCCAGCATTTCTCATGATGTACTCTGCATATCAGTTAAATAAGCAGGGTGACAACATACGGCCTTGACGTACTCCTTTTCCTATTTGGAACAAGTCTGTTGTTCCATGTCCAGCTCTAACTGTTGCTTCCTGACCTGCATACAGATTTCTCAAGAAGCAGGTTAGGTGGTGTGGTATTCCCATCTCTTTCAGAAATTTTCACAGTTTATTTTTATCCACACAGTCGAAGGCTTTGGCATAGTCAATAAAGCAGAAATAGATGTTTTTCTGAAACTTTCTTTTTCTCTTTTGCTTTTCCCCTCTCTTCTTTTCACAGCTATTTGTATGGCCTCCCCAGACAGCCATTTTGCTTTTTTGTATTACTTTTTCATGGGGATGGTCTTGATCCCTCTCTCCTGTACAATGTCACGAATCTCATTCCATAGTTCATCAGGCACTCTATCTTTTGGATCTAGGCCCTTAAATCTATTTCTCACTTTTACTGTATAATCATAAGGGATTTGATTTAGGTCATACTTGAATGTCTAGTGGTTTTCACTACTTTCTTCAATTTACGTCTGAATTTGGTAATAAGAAGTTCATGATCTGAGCCACAGTCAGCTCTTTGTCTTGTTTTTCTTGACAGTATAGAGCTTCTCCATCTTTGGCTGCATATAATACGATCAATTTGATTTTGGTGTTGTCCATCTGGTGATGTCCATGTGTAGAGTCTTCTCTTTTGTTGTTGGAAGAGGGTGTTTGTATGACCAGTGCATTTGCTTGACTAAACTCTATGAGCCTTTGCCCTGCTTCATTCCACATTCCAAGGCCAAATTTTCCTGTTACTTCAGGTTTTTCTTGACTTCCTACTTTTGCATTCCTGTCCCCAATAATGAAAAGGACATCTTTTTTGGTTGTTAGTTCCAAAAGTTCTTGTAAGCCTTCAAAAAACCATTCAACTTTAACTTCTTCAGCATTACTGGTTGGGGCATAGACTTGGATAACTGTGATATTGAATGGTTTGCCTTGGAGATGAACAGAGTTCATTCTGTCGTTTTTGAGATTGAATCCAAGTACTCAATTTTGGACTCTTTTGTTGACCATGATGGCTATTCCATTTCTTCTGAGGGATTCCTGCCCGCAGTAGTAGATATAATGGGCATCTGAGTTAAATTCACCCATTCCAGTCCATTTTTGTTCGCTGATTCCTAGAATGTCGATGTTCACCCTTGCCATCTGTTGTTTGACCACTTCCAATTTGTCTTGATTCATGGACCTGACATCCCAGGTTCCTATGCAATATTGCTCATTACAGCAGCAGACCTTGCTTCTATCACCAGTCACATCCACAACTGGGTATTGTTTTTGCTTTGGCTCCATTCCTTCATTCTTTCTGGAGTTATTTCTCCACTGATCTCCAGTAGCATATTGGGCACCTACTGACCTGGGGAATTTCTCTTTTGGTATCCTATCCTTTTGACTTTTTATACTGTTCATGAAAGTAGATCTAATCTTTACAAGGATTGTATAGCAATAATGTATCCTGCCTGAGGACAGTCTCTGGGTTAATCTCTGTGGCTAATCCTGTTATCTTAAAGTGTAAGTTATGGGAGTAGGTCTGGTGAGGTCTTTACAACCTCCAGACATTCTTTTGATTCACTGAAGCTTATATAACTCAATTGCTAACACTAGCAAGTGGATACTCTTTCTCTCCCCTTTGGATGCTTATGTCAGAAGCTTTCTCTATCTCCTTTATACTTTAATAAAACTTTATTACACAAAAGCTCTGAGTGATCAAGCCTCATCTCTGGCCCTGGATTGAATTCTTTTCCTCTGAAGGTCAAGAAAACCGGCATCTTTGCATGGGTTAGCAACAACCTTTCTCTGAGATGAACATTGTGGTACATGTGTCTCTTTCACTTCTGATATCCTCCTTGTGTATGCCCAGCACTGGGATTGCTGGGTCGTATGGCACTTCTATTTACAGTTTTTTTTAAGGAATCACTTCATGGGTAATACATGGGGAAACAGTGGAAACAGTGTCAGGCTTTATTTTTTGGGCTCCAAAATCACTACAGATGGTGACTGCAACCATGAAATTAAAAGACACTTACTCCTAGGAAGAAAAGTTATGACCAATCTAGATAACATATTCAAAAGCAGAGACATTACTTTGCCGACTAAGGTCCATCTAGTCAAGGCTCTGGTTTTTCCTGTGGTCATGTATGGATGTGAGAGTTGGACTGTGAAGAAGGCTGAGTGCTGAAGAATTGATGCTTTTGACCTGTGGTGTTGGAGAAAACTCTTGAGAATTCCTTGGACTGCAAGGAGATCCAACCAGTCCATTCTGGAGATCAGCCCTGGGATTTATTTGGAAGGAATGATGCTAAAACTGAAACTCCAGTATTTTGGCCACCTCATTCAAAGAGTTGACTCTTTAGAAAAGACTTTGATGTTGGGAGCAATTGGGGGCCAGAGGAGAAGAGGACGACATAGGATAAGATGGCTGGATGGCATCACTGACTCGATGGACATGAATCTGAGTGAACTCCGGGAGTTGATGATGGACAGGGAAGCCTGGCGTCCTGTGATTCATGGGGTCAAAGAGTCGGACACGACTGAGCAACTGAACTGAACTGACCTGAAGGAATCTCCACTCTGTTCTCCATAGTTGCTTTACTAGTTTGCATTCCCACCAACAGTGTAGGAGGGTTCCCTTTTCTCTGCACCCTCTCCAGTATTTATTACTTGTAGACTTTTTGATAGCAGTCATTCTGACTGGTGTGAAATGGTACCTCATTGTGGTTTTGATTTACATTTCTCTGATAATGAGTGATGATGAGCATCTTTTCATGTGTTTGTTAGCTATCTGTATGTCTTCTTTAGAGAAATGTTTGTTTAGTTCTTTGGCCCATTTTTCGATTGCGTCACTCATTTTTCTGGTACTGAGTTGCATGAGCTGCTTGTATATTTTTGAGAGTAATTATTTGTCAGTTGCTTTAATTGCTATTATTTCGGTATGAAGGCTGTCTTTTCACCCTGCTTATAGTTCCCTTCATTGAGCAAAATTTTTTAAGTTTTATTAGGTCTCATTTGCTTATTTTTGCTTTTATTTCCATTACTCTGGGAGGTGGGTGATAGAGGATCCTGCTGCTATTTATGTGAGAGTGTTTTGCCTATGTTTGCTTCTAGGAATTTTATAGTTTCTGGTCTTACGTTTATATATTTAATCAATTTTGAGTTTATTGTTGTGAATGGTGTTAGAAAGTGTTCTAGTTTCATTCTTTTACAAGTGGTTGACCAGTTTTCCCACAAGCACTTGTTAGAAATTTTCTTTTCTCCATTGTATATTCTTGCCTCCTTTGTCAAAGGTAAGGTGTCCATAGATGTATGGATTTATCTCTGGATAAATCCCACTGATTTATACCTCGGTCTTTGTGCCAGTGTCATATTGTCTTGATGACTATAGGTTTGTAGTATAGTCTGAAATCAAGCACGTTGATTCCTCCAGTTCCATTCTTCTTACTCAAGATTGCTTTGGGGTTTTGAGATTTTTTTGCCTAAGTCATGCCAAACCCATAGACAGCCTGAAACTCACTACTGGACACTTTATTGCACTCCAGAAAGAAGAGATCCAGCTCCATCCAGCAGAATACTGACACAAGCTTCCTTAGTGAGGAAACTTTGACAAGCCACCAGTCCAACCCCACCCACAGGGAGCAACTTCGACAACAAAAAGAGACCACAAAATTCCAGGCTACAGAAAGGCCAGCCCAAACAGAGCAATCTAAATAAAATGAAAAGGCAGAGAAATTTTCAGCACATAAAGGAACATGATAAATGCCCAGCAAACCAGACAAAAGAGGAGAGGATAGGGAGACAACCTGAAAAAAAAAAATTCAGAATAATGATAATAAAGATGATCCAAGATCTTGACAATAAAATGGAGTTAGAGATAAGGATAGAAGAGATGCAAGAATGTTTAACAAGGACCTAGAAGAAATAAAAAAAGTGTCAATATATAATGAATAATGTGATAACGGAGATCAAAACACTCTGGAGTGAACCAACAGTAGAATAACGGAGGCAGAAGAGAGGATAAGTGAAGTGGAAGATAGAATGGTGTAAATAAATGAAGTGGATAGAAAAAAAGAATTAAAATAAAGTAAGACAACCTCAGAGACTTCTGGGACAATGTTAAATGCCCCAACATTCGAATCATAGGAGTCCCAGAAGAGGAAGACAGTAAGAAAGATCATGAGAAAATACTTGAGGAAATAATACTTGAAAACTTCCCTAAATTGGGGAAGAGAATAGCCACCCAAGTCCAATAAGCTCAGAGAGTCCCAAACAGGATAAACTCAAGGCGAAACACCCCAAGACTCATATTAACAAAATCAATGACTATCAAATACAAAGAGCAAATATTAAAAGCAGCAAGGGAAAAGTGACAAATAACACACAAAGGGGATTCCCATAAGGATAACAGCTGACTTTTCAATAGAAACTCATCAGGACAGAAGGCAATGGTAGGACATACTTGAAGTGATGAAAGAGAAAAACCTACAAACCAGATTACTATACCCAGCAAGGATCTCATTCAAATATGAAGGAGAAATCAAAAGCTTTACAGACAAGGAAAAGCAGAGAGAATTCAGCATCACAAAACCAGCTCTTAAATGCTAAAGGATCTTCTCTAGAAAGTAAGCACAGAAAAGATGTAAAAACTCAAAACCAAAACAACAAAGTAAATTGCCAATGGATAATACTTAACAACAATTACTTAAAAGTAAATGGGTTGAAAGGCCCAAACAAAAGGCAGAGACTGGCTCAATGGATACAAAAACAGACCCCTATACATGCTGTCTATGAGACCCACCTGAAAACAATGGACACATACAGACAGAAAATGAAGGGCTGGAAAAGGAAAATTCATGCAAATGGAGAACAAAATAAAGAAGGAAAGCCCGAGGCCAGGGCTGGCAGCTGAAAGGAGCCACCCAGGCCAGAGGCCAGGGCCTCTGGCCAGGAGGATCAACCTGAGGAGCAATGGCTGCACAGGCGCAAGAGGGCCTAGAGGAGCTATCCCATATTGAAGATCAGGAACGGTGGTGGTAGGAGATACCCCTCGTTCAAAGTAAGGAATAGCAGCTGTGATTTGCTGGAGCAGCCGTGAAGATATACCCCACACTCAAGGTAAGAGAAACTCAAGTAAGATAGTAGGTGTTGCAAGAGGTCATCAGAGGACAGACACACTGAAACCATACTCACAGAAAACCAGTCAATCTAATCACACTAGGGCCACAACCTTGTCTAACTCCATGAAACCAAGCCATGCCTGCAGGGCAAGCGAAGACGGGTGGGTCACGGTGGAGAAGGCTGACAGACCAATGGTCCACTGGAGAAGGGAACGGCAAGCCACTTCAGTATTCTTGCCTTGAGAACCCCATGAACAGTATGAAAAGGCAAAATGGTAGGATACCAAATCCCCCAGGTCATTAGTTGCCCAATATGCTACTGGTGATCAGTGTATAAATAACTCCAGGAAGAATGAAGGGATGGAGCCAAAGCAAAAACAATACCCAGTTGTGGATGTGACTGGTGATAGAAGCAAGGTCCGATGCTGTAAAGAGCAATATTGCATAGGAACCTGGAATGTCAGGTCCATGAATCAAGGCAAATTGGAAGTGGTCAAAAAAGAGATGGCAAGGATGAATGTCGACATTCTAGGAATCAGCGAACAAAAATGGACTGGAATGGGTGAATTTAACTCAGGTGACCATTATATCTACTATTGCAGGCAAGAATTCCTCAGAAGAAATGGAATAGCCATCATGGTCAACAAAAGAGTCCAAAATGGAATACTTGGATTCATTCTCAAAAACAACAGAATGAACTCTGTTCGTTTCCAAGGCAAACTATTCATTATCACAGTTATTCAAGTCGATGCCCCAACCAGTAATGCTGAAGAAGCCAAAGTTGAACGGTTTTTTGAAGACCTATAAGACCTTTTAGAACTAACATCCAAAAAAGATGTCCTTTTCATTATAGGGNTATTCATTATCACAGTTATTCAAGTCGATGCCCCAACCAGTAATGCTGAAGAAGCCAAAGTTGAACGGTTTTTTGAAGACCTATAAGACCTTTTAGAACTAACATCCAAAAAAGATGTCCTTTTCATTATAGGGAACAGGAATGCTAAAGAAGGAGGACCAAAAACACCTGGAGTAACAGGCAAATTTGGCCTTGGAATGTGAAATGAAGCAGGGCAAAGACTAATAGAGTTTTGCCAAGAAAATGCACTGATTGTAGCAAACACCCTCTTCCAACAACACAAGAGAAGACTCTACACATGAACATCACCAGATGGTCAACATTGAAATCAAATTGATTATATTCTATGCAGCCAAAGATGGAGAAGCTCTATACAGTCAACAAAAACAAGACCAGGAGCTGACTGTGGCTCAGATCATGAACTTCTTATTTCCAAATTCAGACTGAAATTGAAGAAAGTAGGGAAAACTGCTAGACCATTCAGGTATGACCTAATCAAATTCCTTATGATTATACAGTGGAAGTGAGAAATAGTTTTAAGGGCCTAGATCTGATAGATACAGTGCCTGATTAACTATGGAATGAGGTTTGTGACATTGTACAGGAGAGAGGGATCAAGACCATCTCCATGGAAAATAAATGCAAAAAAGCAGAATGGCTGTCCGGGGAGGCCTTCCAAATAGGTGTGAAAAGAAGAGAGGCGAAAACAAGGGGGAAAAGGAAAGACATAAGCATCTGAATGCAGAGTTCCAAAGAATAGCAAGAAGAGATAAGAAAGCCTTCTTCGGCAATCAATGCAAAGAAATAGAGGAAAAGAACAGAATGGGAAAGACTAGAGCTATCTTCAAGAAAATTAGAGATACCAAGGGAATATTTCATGCAAAGATGAGCTCGATAAAGGACGGAAATGGTCTGGACCTAACAGAAGCAGAAGATATTAAGAAGAGATAGCAAGAATACAGAGAAGAACTATACAAAAAAGATCTTCACGACCCAGATAATCATGATGATGTGATCACACATCTAGAGCCAGACATCTTGGAATGTGAAGGCAAGTGGACCTTAGAAAGCATCACTACAAACAAAGCTAGTGGAGGTGATGGAATTCCAGTTGAGCTGTTTCAAATCCTGAAAGATGATGCGGTGAAAGTGTTGTACTCAATATGCCAGCAAATTTGGAAGACTTAGCAGTGGCCACAGGACTGGAAAATGTCAGTGTTCATTCCAATTCCAAAGAAAGGGAATGCCAAAGAATGCTCAAACTACAGCACAATTGCTCTCATCTCACATGCTAGTAAAGTAATGNTTGTACTCAATATGCCAGCAAATTTGGAAGACTTAGCAGTGGCCACAGGACTGGAAAATGTCAGTGTTCATTCCAATTCCAAAGAAAGGGAATGCCAAAGAATGCTCAAACTACAGCACAATTGCTCTCATCTCACATGCTAGTAAAGTAATGCTCAAAATTCTCCAAGCCAGGATTCAGCAGTACATGAACTTGAATTTCCTGATGTTCAAGCTGGTTTTAGAAAAGGAAGAGGAACCAGAAATCCAATTGCCAACATCCGCTGGGTCATGGAAAAAGCAAGAGAGTTCCATAAAAATATCTATTTCTTCTTTATTGACTATGCCAAAGCCTTTGACTATGTGGATCACATTAAACTGTGGAAAACTCTGAAAGAGATGGGAATACCAGACAAGCTGACCTGCCTCTTGAGAAATCTGTATGCAGGTCAAGAAGCAGCAGTTAGAATGGACATGGAACAACAGGCTGGTTCCAAATAGGAAAAGGAGTACGTCAAGGCTGTATATTGTCACTCTGCTTATTTAAC
>SJYW01044831.1:15585-60584 GCA_006410735.1 Raphicerus campestris
ATCAAGACCATCCCCATGGAAAAGAAATGCAAAAAAGCAAAATGGCTGTCTGAGGAACCCTTACAAATACCTGTGAAAGAAAAGTGAAAAAGCAACAGAAAAAAGGAAAGATATAAGCATCTGAATGCAGAGTTCCAAAGAAGAGCAAGGAGAGATAAGAAAGCCTTCCTCAGTGATTAATCCAAAGAAATAGAGGAAAACAACAGAATGGGAAAGACTAGAGATCTCTTGAAGAAAATTAGAGATACCAAGGGAACATTTCATGCAAAGATAGGATTGATAAAAGACAGAAATGGTATGGACCTAACAGAAACAGAAGATATTAAGAAGAGGTGGCAAGAATACACAGAAGAACTGTACAAAAAAGAGTTTCACAACCCATATAATCACAGTGGTGTGATCACTCACCTGGAGCCAGACATCCTGGAATGTGAACTCAAGTGGGCCTTAGAAAACATCATTACAAACAAAGCTAGTAGAGGTGATGGAATTCCAGTGGAGCTGTTTCAAATCCTGAAAGATGATGCTGTGAAAGTGCTGCACTCAGTATGCCAACAAATTTGGAAAACTCAGCAGTGGCCACAGGACTGGAAAAGGTCAGTTTTCATTCCAATCCCAAAGAAAGGCAATGCCAAAGAATGCTCAAACTACCTCACAATTGCACTCATCTCACATGCTAGCAAAGTAATACTCAAATTCTGCAAGCCAGGCTTCAGCAATACGTGAACTGTGAACTGCCAGATATTCAAGCTGGTTTTAGAAAAGGCAGAGGAACCGGAGATCAAATGGCCAACATCCACTAGATCACGGAAAAAGCAAGAGAGCTCCCGAAAAACATCGATTTCTGCCTTATTGACTATGCCAAAGCCTTTGACTGTGTGGATCACAATAAACTGTGGAAAATTCTTAAAGAGATTTGAGTACCATACCACCTAAACTGCCTCTTGAGAAATCTGTATTCATGTCAGGAAGCAACAGTTAGAACTGGACATGGAACAACAGACTGATTGCAAATTGGGAAAGGAGTATGTCAAGGCGGTATATTGTCACCCTTATATACAGAGTACTTCTTATATGCAGAGTACATCATGTGCAATGCTTTGCTGGATGAAACACAAGCTAGAATCAAGATTGCAGGGAGAAATATCAATAACCTCAGATATGCAGATGACAGCACCCTTATGGCAGAAAATGAAGAAGAACTAAAGAGCCTCTTGATGAAGGTGAAAGAGGAAAGTATAAAAATTGGTTTAAAGCTCAACATTCAGTAAACTAAGATCATGGCATCCTGTCCCATCAATTCATGGAAAATAGGTGGAGAAACTGGTAACAATGGCAAACTTAATTTTTGGCCCCCCAAATCACTGCAGATGGTGACTGCAGCCATGAAATTAAAAAACACTTACTCCATGGAAGAAAGCTATGATCAACTTAGATAGCATATTAAAAAGCAGAGACATTATTACTTTGCCAACAAAGATCTGTCTAGTCAAGGCTATGGTTTGTCCAGTAGTAATCTATGGATGTGAGTAGTAATGTTAGACTATAAAGAAAGCTGGGCACCGAAGAACTGATGCTTTTGAACTGTGGTGTTGGAGAAGGCTCTTGAGAGTCCCTTGGACTTCAAGCAGATCCAACTAGCCCTTCTTAAAGGAAATCAGTCCTAAATATTCATTGGAAGGACTGATGTTGAAGCTGAAACTCTAATACTTTGTCACCTCTGTGAATAACTGACTCATTTGAAGAGACTCTGATGCTGGGAGGGATTGAAGACAGGAGGAGAAGGGGATAATAGAGGATGAGAAGGCTGGATGGCATCACCAACTCAATGGACATGTGTTTGAGTAAACTCCGGGAGCTGGCGATGGACAGGGAGGCCTGGCGTGCTGCAATTCAGTAGCTCGCAAAGATCAGACATGACTGAGCGACTGAACTGAGCTGAAATGAAGTGTAATTTCTTTCCTTTTTTACCTGGAATAATTCAGCTTTGGGCCTGTAAATATTCAGTTCCAGCATCTTTTTCACCTGGTAATTAATGGAATTTAAAAACTGATTCTCTACATTTCTAACAGTGAGATTTTATTTAGAATCATGGGGAGCCTGAAATGAAATACTGTTGCTATTTAAAAGAATACTCAAATATCCATTATACAGAGGTCCATTTAAAATTTTGAACATAATCAAATGTGATCATTTTAAAGAAAATCAGAATAAATTAAATGATTTTCTAAAGGAAATATACCTTTTTTTAACACTAGATCTTTATGGCTTGAGTTGATTTATTTTTTCAATTAATTTTTTCAAAATAGAATTTTTGTTCATCATTTTTATTTGGGAAGCCAAATAAAATATCCTGTCAAAATGTCCATAATTTTACATGGCTGTTAAGTCTGCTACTGCTAAGTCGCTTCAGTCATGTCTGACTCTGTGCAACCCCGTAGACGGCAGCCCACCAGGCTTCCCTATCCCTGGGATTCTCCAGGCAAGAACACTAGAGTGGGTTGCTGTTTCCTTCTCCAATGCATGAAAGTGAAAAGTGAAAGTGACGTAGCTCAGTCATGTCTGACCCTCAGCCACCGCATGGACTGCAGCCTTCCATGAGGATGATGTAAAATTCAAAATTTGGATTTTATGAAAACTTTGTTATATCTGTTATATAACAGAGATATACTTTCATTAAAATATTGTGATTTAAAAATTTTGGAAAGCTGAGTAAGCTTTTAGAATCCATATCTAATTTTGACTAGTGATGTACTTTTTTCAAAAGAATATCTGTGCATGTATGAGTGTGCACATATAAACATAAATGTGTGTATAATTGATATATTAATATATACCATAAAATATATAAATATTTAATTAAATTAAAATACAGTAATAATTAACATTATATAAATATACGCATGCCAAAAATTCTTCAAATTATCAATTAAATAAATTTTGTAAACAGTAAATTTGAATTTACTTTTAAAAAGAAAGCATCTACTTTTATTTATTGTGGTTTATGTAGATATTCAGAATTTTAGAAAGTTGCTATATTTTAGAAACTGAGCAGGAAATATATGCATGAAACTTTGATCATGTTGTAGTGTCAGAATATAAAGAAGTGCTCAAAAAAAGATCACAGTGATGTAGATATGTCAGAGAAACAGAAGCCAATAAGAAAAGGTATAAAAATTGAGCAAGAAAACAAAGTAACACTGGATGATAATCCAAACTGTGAAATGAATATCCATGAGTTCAGAGTGAGATAAATAAGTAGATGGCGGTAAATACGCAGGTATCCCATGAAGAAGAACTTATATAGGTACTTTGTCCTCATGAAGGTAGAGCAAAACAGTTCACATCATAAGTCTTGCTATACATAATTAGTTAATTACAAAAAGTTCAGTGTAGAAAGAGGAAAGAAAGGAGTAACTTTATCATGGAAAAAATTGACAAATACTATCTTAGCCTTGTGATCAAGGTGAGCATCAACACTGACAAGTCATGTTGATAGTATGTACCCTTGATATGATGTGATGAGAGTGACTCTTTGCCACTGTGGTCATCCTTTGACAAATAATTTCAGTATAACCTTGATAAAAATGTGTGACTAATCTCAGTTGTCTATAATTTCATAACACTTATGGCCAATAATCCTCAAAATTGTCAAGGTCATCAAAAACATGGAAAATATGAGAAAATGTCACAGCCAAAAGGAGCCTAATGATGCATATAGGCATGTAGACTAGATACAATGCATCCTGGATAATATCTTAGAATAACAAAAAAAAATACATTATTTAAAAATTAATGAAATCTGAATAAGATGCAAGATTTAGTTAAAATAATGTGTCACTACTGTTTCATTAACTTTATTCAGTATCACAGTAATCCTAATATATGCTCCAACCACTAATGCTGAAGAAGCTGACAAATTCTATGATGACCTATAAGAACCTCTAGAACTAACAACAAAAAAAGATGTATTTTTCATCATAAGGGACTGGAAGGTAAAAGTAGGAAGTGAAGCANTCATTAACTTTATTCAGTATCACAGTAATCCTAATATATGCTCCAACCACTAATGCTGAAGAAGCTGACAAATTCTATGATGACCTATAAGAACCTCTAGAACTAACAACAAAAAAAGATGTATTTTTCATCATAAGGGACTGGAAGGTAAAAGTAGGAAGTGAAGCAATATCTGGAGTAACAGACAATTTGGGCCTTTGAGTACAAAATGAAGCAGGGCAAAGACTCACAGAATTTTGCCAAGAGAATGCACTGGTCACCACAAACACCCTCTTCCAACAACACAAGAGATGACTCTACACATGGACATCACCGGATGGTCAATACCAAAAGCAGATTGATTATATTCTTTGCAGCTGAAGGTGGAGAAGCTCCATACAGTCAGCAAAATAAGACTGGCAACTGACTATGGCNTCCAATATCCACTTTGTTTCTCCATCTCTCATCTCTAACACTGACCTCCACACCTGTTTTTTTGTAACAACATTGAGCTACCCCTATGACAACAATGGATAACAACATTGTCACAACATTGTTACCCTTATGACAACACTGAGTCCATCTGGATAGTACAGGATAATCTTCCCATGTCAAAATCTTAAATTTATTCATGTTGAAAAAAGAACAACTTCTTTGTTGTCATTTAAAGTAATGTATTCACAAGTTCTAAAGATTAGGGCACTGACATCTTTGGGGACCATTATTTTCTCCTTATGTGTTATTAATATATATGTTAGAAGAAGAAAATCAGATGACTCTAACAATTTTTCACTCCTATAACTTCACATGTTCCCCAGTTTTGCAATTTATAAAGGCTCAACCCTTTAATGATAAAAACTATTTTAAGAGCACTCTCTCGCTTTTAGCATTTTAGCCAAGATTGATTCAATTCTTCAAATAGACTGTGCACTTTCTATGCAATGGTTTTGAAATTACATTTCCTAGAGCCTAAAGTGTCATTAATCTGTCCCATACTTCTGTTATATAGGGATTTTATGCAGTTTTATTTGTATAATCTGTTTAACTTACACATATGCAAATGAAAGGTAAACTCAGTGAATGTAAGGATCTTGTCAATTTTATATTACAGGATAAATAAGAGTATGATTGCTCAATGAATGAATAAATACAATAAAACTCTTCTTCACTTGGTATTACAGACTACAAAGTGATAGAAATGTGTTTAGATCTTAAGAGCTTACTTCAAAGATATTACATTTTTATATCATTAAAATGTGTTCTCATTTTTTTCTAAAGGAAGGAGACTCTAGAAATTAAAATAAGAAAATTCTATAGTACACTCAGCAAAGGTTAATGCTCTGTATGTCCCCAAAGCAGAGACCTTAAGGTTATCTCCCAAAAGCTACACAAATGGCCTTCATTGCCTTGGTAGATTTGCCAGAGTCCCGGATCTTGCCCTCTGGCATAGAAAATGATTTTGTCAGCACGAAGAGAGCAAATCCATCTCTCGAAAGTGGATTTACATTAAATAAGCATATAAGGATGATGCCAATACATTAATTTACAATGAGATATATGTGTCACAGATGCTGGAATGTTTAAGCCTGCATAAATAGTTCACTTTCTCCCTTTAAATGGTCCAATATGGAAGTTTAGCTTGGTTAGCACAGATTCAAGGATGAAAGCAGTTAGTATTAATGAAGTTATTATTCATACTGTAGAGGTATTTAGGACCCCATCTGATGGCAAATCTATTAAATCAGTACACACTCCTATCAGACCATGACAGAATGAGAGTGAAAGTGTAAGTTGCTCAATCATGTCTGACTGTGACCCAAGGACTGTAGCCTGCCTGGGACTCCTCTGTCCAGGGATTCTCCAGGAGCTGGTTGCCATTTCCTACTCCAGGAGATCTTCCTGACCCAGGGATCAAACCACAGTCTCTCACAAAGAGCCAGCAGACATTTACCAAATGGGCATTGCTAATATTTGTTCTATGAATTTCCTCTCCTGTGCTTATTTGAACAATAAGCACAGTATGTATACTCTTTATATAAATACATATAAATTATATATACTCCTAATATAAATTGATACATACTCCACTAATATTTAATGTCCTTTTAGGCCTACTAGCTATTTTGTCCCTTTAACACTGTTTGTGTAACTTTGATTTAATCAATGAGATTTTTGTTGTTGTTTTTGCCATCTAATGCTTATCTTACATCATTCCTAAATCCTTCAGGAAAGACTATCTGGAAAATACACACTTCTGTTGAAAACTTTAATTTTCATACAGTTCTTAAGATTACTTAATATTTGTGAATACATTAAAATTAGCCTTTAGAATATTTTAAGGATTCATATTCTGAGAAGATAGTTTACCAAGACTCACCAACACTACTATTCCAATTTTATTTTAAAAACCTATGAAATACCAAAATTGACAGATATTTTATAATGAATCATGTTATAATTTACTAATAATCTATGGCCTACATATAAAAATTGCCATCTACATTTCTAGACTCTGTTTACAAAGTGAAAAAATATAAGCTCTATTTTCGTGAAATTTCCATTCTGTTGGGAGAAACAGAAAATAAACATAAATAAACAGGATAACATGTCATGAAAAGTGTATTTGGTTGAGAATGGTCACATGAAAGCTATTTTAGATGCTCACTTAGCAAAGGATTCTTTTCAGACAAAATAGAGATGAGAGTGTAACAGCCATGTGACAGTCAGGGCTCAGAAAAAAATAATAATAATAATAACAAAATCCTCAAATGTAACAAACCTGGAAGGTGTTAGAAACTCAGAAGGATTCATGAACAAAAGAAATAATTCTAAGAGAGAAAACAAGAATNTGGCCTTCATTGCCTTGGTAGATTTGCCAGAGTCCCGGATCTTGCCCTCTGGCATAGAAAATGATTTTGTCAGCACGAAGAGAGCAAATCCATCTCTCGAAAGTGGATTTACATTAAATAAGCATATAAGGATGATGCCAATACATTAATTTACAATGAGATATATGTGTCACAGATGCTGGAATGTTTAAGCCTGCATAAATAGTTCACTTTCTCCCTTTAAATGGTCCAATATGGAAGTTTAGCTTGGTTAGCACAGATTCAAGGATGAAAGCAGTTAGTATTAATGAAGTTATTATTCATACTGTAGAGGTATTTAGGACCCCATCTGATGGCAAATCTATTAAATCAGTACACACTCCTATCAGACCATGACAGAATGAGAGTGAAAGTGTAAGTTGCTCAATCATGTCTGACTGTGACCCAAGGACTGTAGCCTGCCTGGGACTCCTCTGTCCAGGGATTCTCCAGGAGCTGGTTACCTTTTCCTACTCCAGGAGATCTTCCTGACCCAGGGATCAAACCACAGTCTCTCACAAAGAGCCAGCAGACATTTACCAAATGGGCATTGCTAATATTTGTTCTATGAATTTCCTCTCCTGTGCTTATTTGAACAATAAGCACAGTATGTATACTCTTTATATAAATACATATAAATTATATATACTCCTAATATAAATTGATACATACTCCACTAATATTTAATGTCCTTTTAGGCCTACTAGCTATTTTGTCCCTTTAACACTGTTTGTGTAACTTTGATTTAATCAATGAGATTTTTGTTGTTGTTTTTGCCATCTAATGCTTATCTTACATCATTCCTAAATCCTTCAGGAAAGACTATCTGGAAAATACACACTTCTGTTGAAAACTTTAATTTTCATACAGTTCTTAAGATTACTTAATATTTGTGAATACATTAAAATTAGCCTTTAGAATATTTTAAGGATTCATATTCTGAGAAGATAGTTTACCAAGACTCACCAACACTACTATTCCAATTTTATTTTAAAAACCTATGAAATACCAAAATTGACAGATATTTTATAATGAATCATGTTATAATTTACTAATAATCTATGGCCTACATATAAAAATTGCCATCTACATTTCTAGACTCTGTTTACAAAGTGAAAAAATATAAGCTCTATTTTCGTGAAATTTCCATTCTGTTGGGAGAAACAGAAAATAAACATAAATAAACAGGATAACATGTCATGAAAAGTGTATTTGGTTGAGAATGGTCACATGAAAGCTATTTTAGATGCTCACTTAGCAAAGGATTCTTTTCAGACAAAATAGAGATGAGAGTGTAACAGCCATGTGACAGTCAGGGCTCAGAAAAAAATAATAATAATAATAACAAAATCCTCAAATGTAACAAACCTGGAAGGTGTTAGAAACTCAGAAGGATTCATGAACAAAAGAAATAATTCTAAGAGAGAAAACAAGAACAATATGCAGAAAACAAATTCTGTCAGACCTTGCATGTCAAGGTCTAGATTTTGACTTTTAATCTCTGTGTCATAAAAAGTCACTGGAAGCTTTTAAAATGAAGAGTTCAATGATCTGAATTATATTTGTAAAAGATGGCTTCATCTGCTCTCCGGAGAATAGATTATAGGAAAGCAAAACCTAAATTAATGAGTCCTATTAGATTACTGCAACCATCCAGCTGACAGAAAACGAGGGTTAGAAAATATACTTGCAGTGCTAGAAAAGTGGCAAGAAGTGGTCAAGTTTGAAATATCTTTTGGAGCTAAAATGGATAGGGCCACTGATTAGCTTGTTGTGGAGCCTGAGAGAATGCACAGGGATAGGAGTAGTTTGTGGATGATGTCATTAGAGCATCACTGTCCTTTATGTCCACAAGACACGAAGTGGAGACCAGTCTGACTTCTGAGGGATGGAACAATCTAAGTTGCTACAATCTAACATTACTTCCATTCATGCCTGGATGCTCAGATGCACAGTCATGTCTGACTCTGTGACCCATGGACTGTAGCCCATCACACTCCTGTGTTCATGGAATTTTCCAAGTAGAATACTGGAATGATTTACCATTTCCTACTCCAGGGGATCTTCCTGACCCAGGGATCAAACTCGGATCTCCTGTGTCTCCTGTACAGGCAGATGGTTTCTTTACCACTGCCCCACCTGGGAAGCTCTTCTGTTCATATGCCTCAGATTAAGATAATCATTGTTCCCTCCAGTACTTTGTACTTTAGTACTTCTATTTCTTTTTAATGCACTTTCCTCTGCCTAGAAGGATCTTACTATTCATCTCTGCCTCTCAAAGCTCTAATTCAGTCTCTAAAAATTCAAACAAGTGCTAACTCTTATCAGAACTTTTCTGAACCCTATAATTGGTATCTTTCACTTTAGCATATCCAAGAACTTGATTTATAACAGCTCAAATTATTAGTACAATGCTTTGCAGTTATTTGAACAATCATCTCTTCTATTATCTACTCAAGACCATGAGAATTGCTTTGCATTTTTATACTTTATATTTTTTTTACATTATAATAGCCATTCTTTATATATAGTAGATATTCAGAAAAAGTAGGATAAGTGAAATAAAAGTCCATAATCAGCTCAAAGTTAGTTCCACTATTTTGACAAAAGCTAAAATTTTATACTTGCTTAATAATGCACTGTAATTCATTTTTAATAATAAGACCAAACGCAAAGAAATTTTTGTTTTTAATTCATATAACTGAAGAAGTTGTCACAAGAACTGATCTCTCATCAGAGGCAGCCCACACTCAATTAAAATTAAATAGGAGGAACAGGACAGCTGCAGTAGGTTAAGAAAGCATGGCCCTCATACCTGAATTGGAAACAACTCTAAAAGGTCATTTTAGCTCCAGAAATTTCTGTGTGGTTGGTGTTTTCCAGATTAACCACTGCTCAGTTTCTATCTGGGCCATCCTGTTTCTCATTGTCTCTTACTTATTATTCTTCTAATAAATATTCTGCACACGAATCTTTGCCCCAGAATCTGTTCAACAGGGAGCATGACCTCAAAAACAAATAAATCTTAAGTAAAATGAAAGAAGCAAAATCCTTTAGGCAAAATAGTTATCATAAAATTAAAACATGCATTTCATAAACTTTACATTTATGAGCATTAAAATCAGTCCTCTCAGACCAAATCACTTTAGAGCAGTGTTTTGGTCAACTTTTTGTGATTTTGTAGGTTTTTAAAAATTGTATATACATAGTTTGTTTTTATCCTGCTGAATTAGAAATTCCTAGCTCATATTTATATGATGTTATGAATAGTAGCAAGCAAGCATATATGGATATTGATATTCTAGTAAAATATAAATTAAAATTAAGTTATTTTTAAGGAGCTAAGTAACAAATCATCAAACCTGGAAAAGTAGATGTTGCAGATATTAGTAGGGAAAAATTACTAATTTAAGCTTCAATTGCATTTTCTTTTTGAGCTTGTGCAACCACATGCCATTAGTTTTTCTCTGTAGTGAATGATAAGAAAACTCAAATGTTGGGAAATTGTCAAGCTCTGAGACATTTCATGAAATACTTGATTTTATGCTTTAAATTAAATGAACTTTCAGTCATGAAGTAAAGTATTAAAGCTATTCAGGATGTGAATCTTTTGTTAAGATGCAACACTTGAGCAAGACACTTTAAAATATAAAAATAGACTTGACTCTCACTAGTATCACAGAATGATTTTTTTCTTCTCATTCCTCTTATCAAAATTTTGTGTAAATACATTTTCACTCAACAGAGGACAGACTGAATATTGATAAAGCAGAGTCTTGAATTCCCTGCCTCTCTCTTTTTTCTTATGAACCAGAGAAAATGCACTTCAGTCTCACTGTTTTAATGATACATTTTTCACTAGATCCTTCAGATTTGTCCCTTACCTTTATAATAAAGTGGTCTTTGCAATAGCTTTCAGGAAAATTCCTTTTCATCTCTAGTAAATCTTTATAATAAAAAGGGATACATAGTGATGTTGTAAGCTCTTTAGTGAATTAGTCAAACTGAAGTGAATAACACATCCCCTCATGTGTGTGCATATTTAACTACTGTGGCAATTATTATTTAGAAGGGGCTTTTCTAAAACTATGAGCTTCCCTGGTGGCTCATAAAAGCCTGGCTGCAATGCAGGAGACTGGAGTTCAACTCCTGGGTTGGGAAGATCCACTAGAGAAGAGAATGGCTATCCACTCCAGTATTCTTGCCTGGAGATTTCCATAGAGGATGCTGGTGGGCTATAGTCCATAAAGTCACAAAGAACCAGATATGACTGAGCTAACACTTTCACTTTCACTAAAACTATGACATAGCAACTTTGTCTTCTTATATTCATATATAACAATATACTTACATATTTATGTTATAATAACTATATAAATGAATTATATGTGTCTGTAAGGTATATTTATAAATACTTATTGTTGTTATTCAGTCACTAAATCATGTCTGACTCTTTGTGACCCCATGAACTGCAGCAGGCTAGGTTTCCTTGTCTTCACCGTCTCCCAGAGTTTGCTCAAACTCATGTCCATTGAATCAGTGATGACATCCAACCATCTTATCCTTGGTGGCCCCTTCTCCTCTTGCCCTCAATCTTTCCCAACAAAAATCATATATATATATATATATATATATATACACACACATATATATATAATAATGTTTTAATCTTTATATATTATACATATTAGGTACAATGATTTTTAAACCTATGTATTTATTATTGGTGGAAATGTAAAAACAGTGTCATTCAGCAAAATAAGTTGAAAGTAATTTTTAAGCTCTAAATATATTTATTCTATTTAAAAAGGATTTTTATTGAAAATTTTAATCAAAGAAGATTTAAGACATGGAAAGATTTATGAACAAGTATAGAGTTAATAATATCAAAAGTAATTATCCTCCAAATAAAATAAATAAATTTAAAAAATAAAAAAAATCAACTCAGGAGAAAACCAAAACTGTTAAAATGGATTTGAGTAAGATATGGCCATGTGAGAAAATATTCAACCATTAACTATTATACAGGAAAAAATTTTAATAACAGGAAAGTTTCATAAAATAGAAAACCAATAAAAATTATTCACAGTTGTATGCAATCTAATTAAAATAGATATATGCATGTTTGTGTATGTGTGCATATCTGGGTTTGTGTTTAGTTGCTTTTTTTTCTTTCTGCTGTTATATAGCATTTTATGATGAATACAGTTTACATCAGTTATGTAAAATGGTAACACTAAAAGTTCTTTTTATCAACAGAACTACTTCTGGTTTCAGAAGCTGGCACATTGAAAATTAAGGGAATATTTTTGAAAACTGGGTCGTGTATAATATGGGAATAGAATAGAACAGAATAGGAGCAAGAAACATTCTTCAAAAAGATGCACAAGGAGCAGTGATATGAACAGAGTTAGACTAAGAGCATTATTGATTGTGTATGTTATTTTTTGATTGTTGTTTTCTAAAGGCATACACACACACATATATATGTATATGTAACAAATGTATTCAAAAGCCTTGTAATTTTGATGTTATTTATTATATATTTAAGCTTAAGTTAGCCAAATTATTTTCAGATTAGAGAAGTTATCACTTGAACAATACAACTAAAGTGTAAATAAGTAGTAAACAAGTGTATGCATAAATGTATATGTGTGAGTATATGTTCATATATGTGCACATATATGTTGTGGTGTGTGTGGAGGTATATAGATATAATTTGTTTCAAGGACTTGTCTTACACCATTGTGGGGGCTGGGAGTTTCAGTCCACAGGCAGAATGTCTACTTTTATTTATTGTAGCTGTGCTGTGTCTTCATCACTGCACAAGGCCTTTCTCTAGCTGTGGCAAGCAGTGGTTATTCTCCAGTTGTGATGTGTGGGCTCCCATTGTGGCAACTTCTCTTGTTGTGAAGCACAGACTCTAAGGTGTGTGGGCTTCAGTAGTTGCCACATGGGGGTTTACTTGTTCTGAGGTATGTGAAATCTTCTTGGTTCAGGGGTTGAATCTGTGTTCCACGAATTGATAGGCATGTTCTCCACCAGTGGATCACCAGGAAAGTCCTATAATGTCTTCTTTTCTTAATAGGAAAATCTTGGTTCTGTTTTTAAAGCCTTTCAACTTCTGATCAGATCCACCCAGATTATGGAGGACTTGAAGTCAACTGACTGTAGATATTAATCAGTTTTGCAAAATATCTTCATAGCAGCACCTAAATTAGTATTTGATTAAATGACTGTAGATTAAAATCCAGCCAACTGACACCTAAATCTGACAATCACAAGCACTGCAACATGAATAGTGCATTTGAAAAGCAAGAAGAGTAGGAAACGCTAATGGTGTCCTCCCTTTCTTGATAGAGATACATAACCAAAAGATTTTGTGCATATGCAAAGAGGTGGAAAATTCACAGATCAAGGCTCCAGTTAGAACTCTTATCTCTAATTAATTGGAGAATCTATGGTTTTCCAAAACCGTAACTTCAAAGTATCAATTTTTAAATGATCATATTTAGTTTTTTCCTGGTAGAAAAGTTATTATGCGTGGAGAAAAAAAACAAAAAAAACTGGAGTCAGATGAAAAGTACATTTTTTAAAGCTCTATTATAAAAAAAAGGTCATGAATTCAACCGTGGTTAGATGAAGTAAGTAAAAATGGTTTTGATTGTTTTTAAATTGAAGAAAACCTATGAAATTCTTTATTTTATCAACTCAAGCTCAAAATCTTAAAAGACCAATCATGACTTCCCTGATGATGCAGTGGATAAGAGCAGAGGACATGAGTTTGATCCCTGGTCCATGAAGAATCCCAGAGCAGCTGAGCCTGTGGGCCACAGCTACTGAGTCCACACGCCAAAACTACTGAAGCTTCCATAGCCTAGAACTGGTGCTCTGCAGCAAGAGAAGTTACTGCAGTTTAAAACCTGCATGTGGCAACTAGAGAAAGCCAGTGCAAAGCAATGAACCCAGTGCAGTAAAAAATAATTAAATTTTTTAAAGTATTTCTTATTCCAAATCTGAGAATACAGCAGTAAATTTCTGATAGATTTAATATATTTTTATTTTGGTTAAATATATCTTTAATATATATTTAAATAATTGTATTCTCTTCTTAATAACTAGTAATTTGAACTCAGCTGAATTGATTTGGGAGGTAAGTCTTCATGGTTTTCTTTCATTGGGGTTCTATATAGCCCTTTTGAGCATATATGACATATGTAAATTTATTGCACTTAAAACTACTGCTAATTCATCTTAAGAAAACTATAGACCAAAATACATAAGAAGTGGTTATTTTAATATGGTTATGGCTGCTAGGGAAGATATTTCCCTGAGATCTCTATACTCCATATGTATGTCTCATTTTATGAAATCTCAGAGGTGCCATAACTTGAAACACTAGCATGAATGCAATTCATTGATAGTCATACCTTGAAAATATATATAATGTTTTTTGTGTGTGGTGGGTTTAAAAGTGAACTCTGAGTGTGTGTGTGTGCTTCTGTTTCTGTGTCTGTTAGCCACTCGGTTGTGTCCAACTCTTTGTAACCCCATATACTGTAGCCCAGCAGGCTCCTTTCTCCACGGGATTCTCCAGAGAGAGACGCTGGAGTTGGTAGCTATTCCCTTCTCTAGTGAATCTTCCTGACCCAGGGTTCAAACTGGGGTCTCCTGCACTAGCAGACAGATTATTTGCCATCTGAGCCACTAAGGAAGCCCTAAGTGTGAACTACATATTACAAATCTGCAATGAGATGTTCACCTATAGGCACAAACAAATATTCATTTATGTTCCAGGATTCAAAATTTAAACCTTAAAAACATCAACTGGCAATTTCTGAAGTACACTAAAAATGCTTGGGGGCAAGTAGACACACTCACATGAATGTTGTTATTTGTATAAAATATTTACTCCTTGGGTGAGACGGAAGACAAACCTTTACATTAATCAAAATAATTAAGTTTTAAAATATAATCAATTTTGTAATTTTATTTCCTCAGACTGTATAAGACATCAGGTCAAATAAATGTGAAAAATAATGAGTAGGCTCTGTTAACTGCTATTCTGCAAAGGAGATAGCAGCTCTGAAGTGAAATGTAGATGCAGTAGGGTAACTAATTAGACAGCCATCTGGCGCCATTTAGATCAGGGCAAGAAGGCCTCCACCTCTTAATAGTCCTTTAAGGCATCATTCTCTTACTGCAGTGTGCTAATTAATAGTCATGTGAAGGCCCTGAGTTAGAAGAGAAATGTTAAATTATGCTCTGCATACTCTGATTAAGATGATTAGCAAAATGGATTATAGGGAGATGTCAAGCAAAATCATTAATGTCTCCAAAAACGTCAATAATTATAACAGTGAGACCTAGAATACAAAAAATGCTTTGAAAAAAATTATTTTCATCAGAAATATCACCACCTTCTCTGTCTCTTCCATCCCACTTCTTTATTTGTCTTGAAAACTTCAAGAACTTAAGAAATGCCATGTCCTATCAAACTATTATCAGGGAGAACTGTGGAAGATGCATGATTTTTCTTTTTTGTTTTTTGCCCAGCATTGCAGATGAGCGACCAAGGAAAGAGAAAGGTGACAACATGACTAAAAATATCCTTTATGTCTTAAACTCACTCTGGAATTTTGGTACACCCCACCAAAAGATTTCTGTATTATACTTATTGTGTGAGTCCTTCCTTCCTTATCAAACACGTGATTGCCCAGCAATTCCCAGTTATCTCATGAACTGTGCTATTTTCTACATTTATCTGTCAATCACTGCTTCATTACTGATGTTTCCAGCTTCTTTGCTTTCTGCTGTAATAGATTTCATAAGCAGGAAAGGCAAAGTAATTTTTTCTTTAAAGAGGTGTTTTAAAAAATATTGGAGAACTATCAGGAAGTAAAACATGTATTTTTAAAACACAAGAAAATTGTTCAGGCAATTGTTCAGGCAATTGTATACATGCAATTATTCAATAGAAAACTCTAAAATATCTAAAATATCCAGTTACTGTGAAACAAACTGTGCTTCTCTCTATAAGATATAGACAGACTTTTCCTGTTCCTCAAAGTCCTTTTGGGACTATTTATCTATGGCACTTGCCTGACAGGCAGTTCTTTTGCTGGGCTGTATGACTAACTGCTACATCTTCCCCTGGGGATTACGCAGACAGAACATTATTATCAGGTTGGATTTAGTTGCTTTAAAATGACTTGTGACCGGTGAAGTGTAGAGGTGGTCACTCCATAGGCTCTAAATCTTTGGAGGTTATTTTTAAAGCAAATCCTTTAAAACTACTATAAAATAAACTATTTTATTTAGAATGATGGGAGAAAGAAAAACAACAAGGATAATCTTTCTGATAAACTAAAGGAATATGACCTATTCTAAAACTGTGGATAATGCAAGTAATTCTATTAGAGAAAAAGCTTTNTCTGTTAGCCACTCAGTTGTGTCCAACTCTTTGTAACCCCATATACTGTAGCCCAGCAGGCTCCTCTCTCCATGGGATTCTCCAGAGAGAGACGCTGGAGTTGGTAGCTATTCCCTTCTCCAGTGAATCTTCCTGACCCAGGGTTCAAACCGGGGTCTCCCGCACTAGCAGACGGATTATTTGCCATCTGAGCCACTAAGGAAGCCCTAAGTGTGAACTACATATTACAAATCTGCAATGAGATGTTCACCTATAGGCACAAACAAATATTCATTTATGTTCCAGGATTCAAAATTTAAACCTTAAAAAACATCAACTGGCAATTTCTGAAGTACACTAAAAATGCTTGGGGGCAAGTAGACACACTCACATGAATGTTGTTATTTGTATAAAATATTTACTCCTTGGGTGAGACGGAAGACAAACCTTTACATTAATCAAAATAATTAAGTTTTAAAATATAATCAATTTTGTAATTTTATTTCCTCAGACTGTATAAGACATCAGGTCAAATAAATGTGAAAAATAATGAGTAGGCTCTGTTAACTGCTATTCTGCAAAGGAGATAGCAGCTCTGAAGTGAAATGTAGATGCAGTAGGGTAACTAATTAGACAGCCATCTGGCGCCATTTAGATCAGGGCAAGAAGGCCTCCACCTCTTAATAGTCCTTTAAGGCATCATTCTCTTACTGCAGTGTGCTAATTAATAGTCATGTGAAGGCCCTGAGTTAGAAGAGAAATGTTAAATTATGCTCTGCATACTCTGATTAAGATGATTAGCAAAATGGATTATAGGGAGATGTCAAGCAAAATCATTAATGTCTCCAAAAACGTCAATAATTATAACAGTGAGACCTAGAATACAAAAAATGCTTTGAAAAAAATTATTTTCATCAGAAATATCACCACCTTCTCTGTCTCTTCCATCCCACTTCTTTATTTGTCTTGAAAACTTCAAGAACTTAAGAAATGCCATGTCCTATCAAACTATTATCAGGGAGAACTGTGGAAGATGCATGATTTTTCTTTTTTGTTTTTTGCCCAGCATTGCAGATGAGCGACCAAGGAAAGAGAAAGGTGACAACATGACTAAAAATATCCTTTATGTCTTAAACTCACTCTGGAATTTTGGTACACCCCACCAAAAGATTTCTGTATTATACTTATTGTGTGAGTCCTTCCTTCCTTATCAAACACGTGATTGCCCAGCAATTCCCAGTTATCTCATGAATTATGCTATTTTCTACATTTATCTGTCAATCACTGCTTCATTACTGATGTTTCCAGCTTCTTTGCTTTCTGCTGTAATAGATTCCATAAGCAGGAAAGACAAAGTAATTTTTTCTTTAAAGAGGTGTTTTAAAAAATATTGGAGAACTATCAGGAAGTAAAACATGTATTTTTAAAACACAAGAAAATTGTTCAGGCAATTGTTCAGGCAATTGTATACATGCAATTATTCAATAGAAAACTCTAAAATATCTAAAATATCCAGTTACTGTGAAACAAACTGTGCTTCTCTCTATAAGATATAGACAGACTTTTCCTGTTCCTCAAAGTCCTTTTGGGACTATTTATCTATGGCACTTGCCTGACAGGCAGTTCTTTTGCTGGGCTGTATGACTAACTGCTACATCTTCCCCTGGGGATTACGCAGACAGAACATTATTATCAGGTTGGATTTAGTTGCTTTAAAATGACTTGTGACCGGTGAAGTGTAGAGGTGGTCACTCCATAGGCTCTAAATCTTTGGAGGTTATTTTTAAAGCAAATCCTTTAAAACTACTATAAAATAAACTATTTTATTTAGAATGATGGGAGAAAGAAAAACAACAAGGATAATCTTTCTGATAAACTAAAGGAATATGAGCTATTCTAAAACTGTGGATAATGCAAGTAATTCTATTAGAGAAAAAGCTTTACTCTACGAAATAGGCTTAAATGTGTTCATTCACTATATCTGAAGAACACAGGATTCAATCTCTAAAACATGTATTAGATATAAGGTAAGAGTTACAAGGTTTCCACCTAATACCCTTAATTCTTAAAAGTGTGTAGTTAAGTTCATTTGTCTCTGGTACATATTTTCTTTGAAAATAGAGAAAATTAACTAAATACTTATATAATAACATAAGCAATTAACTATTCTATCACCAAGATCTAAATGTTTTTATATTTGTAAAATATAATATTNTTAATTCTTAAAAGTGTGTAGTTAAGTTCATTTGTCTCTGGTACATATTTTCTTTGAAAATAGAGAAAATTAACTAAATACTTATATAATAACATAAGCAATTAACTATTCTATCACCAAGATCTAAATGTTTTTATATTTGTAAAATATAATATTTTAAATCAAATTATAATCATTTCAGAAAGCTAGTATACAATTCTAATTATTAACATGAGATGTTTCTTTTATCTTAATTCTATTTATTANAGGGTCACATAATATTTTAAGTAAAAAATATTATATTTACACTTGCCTAAATCACAATATTTAATGTGTGGGTAAAGCTTTGCCACTTTATAATTAAATTAGTCTACCTCAAGTAAACCATTATAATAGCTGATTGAGCTGATTGTACTGTTTGCATGAATTAGGATGATACCTTTCCCCATAGAACCATTATTTAAAATTTCTGTTTGTAAACAATGCAGAAACTTTGTATCTAAAAATTGCTTTTATTCATTACTGTGGTTTATCACTTGAAATAATTATTGTTATGAAAGTACAAAATTGGAAAAGCATGAAAATTATAATTTTAGCTCAGAAGAAAACTCTTGAAAAGAAAACCTACAAATACTGTCAAGTATTAAACCCTGGACTCTAAAGATAAGAAAAAAAATTACTCCTGTTATTTAAAATGCAATATTAGAGACATATGATTGATTTTCCCCCCATAGGGCTATAATCTTGAAGGAGTAAGATGAAATTCATATACTTTTGACATTATGAGAGAAAAAAAAACAGTAAAACACATTGAAGCCATTAAATTATAACATCATTCTTGCCAAGTAAAATATGAATAATTAAATTCCATATAACATTTCCACATAGAATTCTGCTTGGATAACCCATCTCTATTAAAATCTATTTGTTATATTTTTCTTTCATCAAATGCTGCAGATTGAGTTAAAGATGTTACCACTGGGGATGAAAACATGATTTGGAAGCTCATGTTAAAAAGTTTTAAATGTTGCATCACTAACTCAAATCTAATTTAAATTGTTGTAACATTTTCAAGACCTTCTCTGTGCCTCATGCAAATTTCCTTTCATATTTTCATAGGCATCTCTGGTATTTTGACTATATACTATACAGTGTACTTAACTCTGATTTGTTCTTGCCAAAAGTTTCTATGCTAAAATTGATTTTTGGATTTTCATGAGTCACATTTCTATAGGATTAATTTATGAGAAGAGCATTCAGTTTATTAGGACAGTTAATAAATATTGAATAGTACCACTTATAAAGTACTGTATACTACCATTAAGTCATTTATTTAGTGTTGTTGCTATGCTTGTGTTTGTTGAGTGACTTTAGTCACTCAGTCATGTATGGCTCTTTGCAACACCGTGCAATGTATCCTGCCCAGCCCCTTTGTCCATGGGGATTCTCCAGGCAAGAATACTGGAGTGTGTTGCCACACTCTACTCGAGGGAATCTTCCCAACTCAGGGATAGAACCCAAGTCTCTCTTTGCAGGCAGATTCTTTACAGTCCGAGCCACCAAGGAATCCCTTATTTAGTGTAATAACTAACAAAATAGGATTTTAGTAAAGTAACATAGATAATGTTTCTAAGCAAGTTGCCTAACCACTTTTGCTCAGATTTAATTCAGAAATATAGAAAATATGGTTTGGAAATATCCTTAAATGTGTTTCATATAGTAGTGTTATCTCAGATGACATTTATAGTGACCTTGACATAACAGGAAAATTGATTCAATATTCTAAAAGTGTATTAGTCTCTCGATGGTTCATTTTCTACCCTCATGAGGAGACTATAGCTCAGCCAGTTTTGGAAATTATGAAAATACTATATGGCTAGTCTATGAATAAATGTCATCAGTAACCTCAGAATAACTTCCATTAGGACCTTTTAATGGAAAGTCACAGTTGGGGTTTCAACTATTCCTAACTTGTAAACTGTCTCTAAAATTCAATGGCTTGTACAACCTTAATTCCTACAAATATCAATTGTCATCATGGCTTTTAAGCATGGCATTCTTAATTCTGGAGGTTTTGATGGCATTATGGCAGTTAAACTCAAGTTTACCACTTTTCTTTTTCCCTGCCAGAACTTCAAAGAATCATATATCATGAAATAATATCCAAGTAGGTATATAATATTGCATGACTGGGAGAGCATCTGACAACCCCATGGACATGAAATTTCTGGTAAAATAGATTTGGAACTTGAAATTTAAGTTCAAAAATAAGTGAGGTGGCATGAGAGTGTGAAGAGTTCAGCATACCTGCAGAAACTAGTAAATATTTTTAAAAAGCAAAATAAAGCAAAAACAACTTTTAAAAAGTCTCTGGAAATGGTTCTAATTGCACATATTCAATGAAGAAACATGCATTCAATAAAATATACTAAAACTTGGTAAGAACTGTGAGAGTTTAGAGAATCTACATGAATACCTGAATCCTCCATCCTTGTTCCAGGGAGATTGAAATTCTACTCCAGGAAGGTACAGCTAAGAATACAGGCCTCCCACCCTCTGACCCAGGTCCTGGCGGGAGGCTGTCTAGGTGCAGCATCACTGATATTACCAGGCGCCTGTTTGCCTTTGTGCTGGCCTATGGATTGGGAGTTTCACAACCAGAGAGGTAAGCAGGAAAGAATTGGGGCTGTTGTACCACCAACCACAGAGGAGCCAGTTCCTAAAACAGGGATGCAAATAGGAGCAAATCATTGCTCCTAGCAACCCACCAGAACTGTCTCTCCAAGACTTTTCCCCAGAGGAGTAGCTGACTGCCTAACAGGGAGAGGCAATCTTTCCCCTAAGAGACAGACTTCATTCACAACAGAATGAGGAGAGTTCGAGCTATGGGTACTCTCAAATACAGCAAAAGTTGTGATGAAAGGTAACTAGGCTCACTCACTTTACAGGCTAAACTGTAGGCTTTTCACCAACTTGAAGTGAATTCAGCATCCCATATGTGTTCCTGCTTTTTCAAAAGGCCAGTTGAAGGCATATTAATATCATAAACCCTGCCCTACATTCCCCCCCAAAAATGTTCAATTCACTCTGATTCCTGTAGCAATATAATTTCCAAAGTATATGAGAAACTTGCCATATTTATGCTGCTAAAAATTGAGGAAGAGAAAGCTAAGGTCCAATAATAGTCATAATTTAGTATATAAAATATAAACAGTGCTAGGAGAATATATGTATGTGTACCCAATGAATGTGCATATAAAATTAATGTGTTATAATCCACTGTAGAAGAAATTTAAGAGACCATTACTATTTTATAGATGAGAAAACTGAGTCATGTAGAGGTTAACTAAATTATTTAGCTTTGTATTACGAGCAAGTGGTAGTTTAACCTTAATTCCAAACAGTCTAGCTACGGAAAAATTCTTCAGCAAAATTTAAAAATTAATTAAACTATAGCATTATGGTTAAGAGCTTTTGTTTGAAGGAAGAAATAGGGTAGAGAACTATTCTGTATATAATCACAAATAGGTAGGAAAACAAATGTAAGAATAGATAGAGATGCCACCTGTATTCATCTTCAACTCAGCAAATATATAGCTACATCTCTAACTCAATGTTTCCCCAACACCTCAAATGCAAAATTTCCTAAGCTGAGCAAATTAATTTTGCCACCAAGTATGTATGCCCCTTATGTTGTATTCTTTTCTCTCAGTGAATGATATCATCTAATTGACTGCCCAAGTCAAAATTGTTAGTGTTTCTGTTGAATACCATCTTTACTTTAGCAGAAACATACAGCAGTCAAGAGTTCTGCCACCAAAATATCTTTCATATGCAGTCCTTTTCTAAATCTTTGCCGATTTCAGTTACTCATTTTCTTTTACTCATTATACATACCACCCTATCCATTTTTCTTATGTCTCTGCAATTCATCCTTCAACCTGCTCCCCAAATCTGCTTTAAATTTGATTTTTTAGGGTTATCAGCTTGTTGTTGGGTCACTCAGTTGTGTCCAGGTGTCTATTTGCAACCCCATGGACTGCAACCCACCAGGCTCCTATATCCATGCTATTTTTCAAGTGTTATCAGCCAATTAGTAGACAATTAAATAAAATATAAAATAAACCTCACTGGATACAGTATAATTCTATAAATGATTTTGAATACAGGGGATTGACTTGTTAATCCAAATAATGCAAATAAGATATCTTACATAAAAGTAATTTTACTATAATTGTCATCAATGTGAGAATCCCAAAACTTTCCAAGGAATGTCTCTCCAGTACAGGAAGAAAACAGATTGAAATTTAGCTGCTAAATATCTTCCTTCTCTGTTTCTAACCTGCCTTTTAAGCCTTATGTCTACACACTCTTCTCAACATACATATATTTTATCCTATACTTCATAACGCATCCTCAACAAGCCATGTTATTCTTTTTTTCTTTTTTGGCTGCACACAAGGCGTGTGGTTTCTTAGTTTCCTGACCAGAGACTGAACAACACTCCCGGCAGTGGAAGCACGAAGTCTTTACCACTGGGCCACTTGCAAAGTCCCAGCAAGTCGTGTTCTATTCTTTGAATTACTACAAGGGTTTGCCTCAGTTTGAGAAATACTTTCTGCTTCCCTAACACATTGTCAAATTTAATGCCACATTCGGGTCATTGCCTTTTTAATTTTTTTGATTGGAAGATCATTGATTTACAATGTTGTGTTGGTTTCTGCTGTACAAAATCACACATCAGTTATATATGTGTGTGTGTGTGTGTGTGTGTGTGTGTGTGTGTGTGTGTGTGTNGCCCCTTTGTCCATGGGGATTCTCCAGGCAAGAATACTGGAGTGTGTTGCCACACTCTACTCGAGGGAATCTTCCCAACTCAGGGATAGAACCCAAGTCTCTCTTTGCAGGCAGATTCTTTACAGTCCGAGCCACCAAGGAATCCCTTATTTAGTGTAATAACTAACAAAATAGGATTTTAGTAAAGTAACATAGATAATGTTTCTAAGCAACTTGCCTAACCACTTTTGCTCAGATTTAATTCAGAAATATAGAAAATATGGTTTGGAAATATCCTTAAATGTGTTTCATATAGTAGTGTTATCTCAGATGACATTTATAGTGACCTTGACATAACAGGAAAATTGATTCAATATTCTAAAAGTGTATTAGTCTCTCGATGGTTCATTTTCTACCCTCATGAGGAGACTATAGCTCAGCCAGTTTTGGAAATTATGAAAATACTATATGGCTAGTCTATGAATAAATGTCATCAGTAACCTCAGAATAACTTCCATTAGGACCTTTTAATGGAAAGTCACAGTTGGGGTTTCAACTATTCCTAACTTGTAAACTGTCTCTAAAATTCAATGGCTTGTACAACCTTAATTCCTACAAATATCAATTGTCATCATGGCTTTTAAGCATGGCATTCTTAATTCTGGAGGTTTTGATGGCATTATGGCAGTTAAACTCAAGTTTACCACTTTTCTTTTTCCCTGCCAGAACTTCAAAGAATCATATATCATGAAATAATATCCAAGTAGGTATATAATATTGCATGACTGGGAGAGTATCTGACAACCCCATGGACATGAAATTTCTGGTAAAATAGATTTGGAACTTGAAATTTAAGTTCAAAAATAAGTGAGGTGGCATGAGAGTGTGAAGAGTTCAGCATACCTGCAGAAACTAGTAAATATTTTTAAAAAGCAAAATAAAGCAAAAACAACTTTTAAAAAGTCTCTGGAAATGGTTCTAATTGCACATATTCAATGAAGAAACATGCATTCAATAAAATATACTAAAACTTGGTAAGAACTGTGAGAGTTTAGAGAATCTACATGAATACCTGAATCCTCCATCCTTGTTCCAGGGAGATTGAAATTCTACTCCAGGAAGGTACAGCTAAGAATACAGGCCTCCCACCCTCTGACCCAGGTCCTGGCGGGAGGCTGTCTAGGTGCAGCATCACTGATATTACCAGGCGCCTGTTTGCCTTTGTGCTGGCCTATGGATTGGGAGTTTCACAACCAGAGAGGTAAGCAGGAAAGAATTGGGGCTGTTGTACCACCAACCACAGAGGAGCCAGTTCCTAAAACAGGGATGCAAATAGGAGCAAATCATTGCTCCTAGCAACCCACCAGAACTGTCTCTCCAAGACTTTTCCCCAGAGGAGTAGCTGACTGCCTAACAGGGAGAGGCAATCTTTCCCCTAAGAGACAGACTTCATTCACAACAGAATGAGGAGAGTTCGAGCTATGGGTACTCTCAAATACAGCAAAAGTTGTGATGAAAGGTAACTAGGCTCACTCACTTTACAGGCTAAACTGTAGGCTTTTCACCAACTTGAAGTGAATTCAGCATCCCATATGTGTTCCTGCTTTTTCAAAAGGCCAGTTGAAGGCATATTAATATCATAAACCCTGCCCTACATTCCCCCCCAAAAATGTTCAATTCACTCTGATTCCTGTAGCAATATAATTTCCAAAGTATATGAGAAACTTGCCATATTTATGCTGCTAAAAATTGAGGAAGAGAAAGCTAAGGTCCAATAATAGTCATAATTTAGTATATAAAATATAAACAGTGCTAGGAGAATATATGTATGTGTACCCAATGAATGTGCATATAAAATTAATGTGTTATAATCCACTGTAGAAGAAATTTAAGAGACCATTACTATTTTATAGATGAGAAAACTGAGTCATGTAGAGGTTAACTAAATTATTTAGCTTTGTATTACGAGCAAGTGGTAGTTTAACCTTAATTCCAAACAGTCTAGCTACGGAAAAATTCTTCAGCAAAATTTAAAAATTAATTAAACTATAGCATTATGGTTAAGAGCTTTTGTTTGAAGGAAGAAATAGGGTAGAGAACTATTCTGTATATAATCACAAATAGGTAGGAAAACAAATGTAAGAATAGATAGAGATGCCACCTGTATTCATCTTCAACTCAGCAAATATATAGCTACATCTCTAACTCAATGTTTCCCCAACACCTCAAATGCAAAATTTCCTAAGCTGAGCAAATTAATTTTGCCACCAAGTATGTATGCCCCTTATGTTGTATTCTTTTCTCTCAGTGAATGATATCATCTAATTGACTGCCCAAGTCAAAATTGTTAGTGTTTCTGTTGAATACCATCTTTACTTTAGCAGAAACATACAGCAGTCAAGAGTTCTGCCACCAAAATATCTTTCATATGCAGTCCTTTTCTAAATCTTTGCCGATTTCAGTTACTCATTTTCTTTTACTCATTATACATACCACCCTATCCATTTTTCTTATGTCTCTGCAATTCATCCTTCAACCTGCTCCCCAAATCTGCTTTAAATTTGATTTTTTAGGGTTATCAGCTTGTTGTTGGGTCACTCAGTTGTGTCCAGGTGTCTATTTGCAACCCCATGGACTGCAACCCACCAGGCTCCTATATCCATGCTATTTTTCAAGTGTTATCAGCCAATTAGTAGACAATTAAATAAAATATAAAATAAACCTCACTGGATACAGTATAATTCTATAAATGATTTTGAATACAGGGGATTGACTTGTTAATCCAAATAATGCAAATAAGATATCTTACATAAAAGTAATTTTACTATAATTGTCATCAATGTGAGAATCCCAAAACTTTCCAAGGAATGTCTCTCCAGTACAGGAAGAAAACAGATTGAAATTTAGCTGCTAAATATCTTCCTTCTCTGTTTCTAACCTGCCTTTTAAGCCTTATGTCTACACACTCTTCTCAACATACATATATTTTATCCTATACTTCATAACGCATCCTCAACAAGCCATGTTATTCTTTTTTTCTTTTTTGGCTGCACACAAGGCGTGTGGTTTCTTAGTTTCCTGACCAGAGACTGAACAACACTCCCGGCAGTGGAAGCACGAAGTCTTTACCACTGGGCCACTTGCAAAGTCCCAGCAAGTCGTGTTCTATTCTTTGAATTACTACAAGGGTTTGCCTCAGTTTGAGAAATACTTTCTGCTTCCCTAACACATTGTCAAATTTAATGCCACATTCGGGTCATTGCCTTTTTAATTTTTTTGATTGGAAGATCATTGATTTACAATGTTGTGTTGGTTTCTGCTGTACAAAATCACACATCAGTTATATATGTGTGTGTGTGTGTGTGTGTGTGTGTGTGTGTGTGTGTGTGCGTGTATCCCCTTCCTCTTGAGCCTGCCTCTCACCCTCCAATCCCACCTCTCTAGGTCCTCACAGTGCACTGGGCTGGGTTCCTTCTGTTATATAGCAGCTTCCCACTAGCCATATGTTTTATACATGGTAGTATATATATGTTAATGCTATTCTCTCAATTCATCCCACCCTGACCTTCCCCTGCTATGTTAAAAAGTTTATTCCCTATGTCTGCATTTGTACTCCTGCCCTGAAAATGGGTTCATCCATGCCATTTCTCTAGATTCTATATATATGTGTGTGTGTGTGTGTGTGTGTGTGTGTGTGTGTGTGTGTGTGCATGTGTATGTGTTAATACATGATATCTTTCTTTTTATGACTTACTTCACTCTATATGACAGGCTGTCATGTTCATCCACCTCCCTTCAACTGACTCACATTCATTCATTTGTATGGCTGAATAGTATTCCATTGTATATGCGTACCACAACTTCTTTATCCATTCATCTGTTGATGGACATCTAGATTGCTTCCAAGTCCTAGCTATTGTAAATAGTGCTGCCGTGAACAAGGGGTGCATGTGTCTTTATGAATTATGGGTTTCTCTGGGTATATGCCCAGTAGTAGAATTGCAGGTCACATGGTAGTTTTATTCCTAGATTTTTAAGGAATCACCATACTTTTATACATAGTGGCTGAACAACGTACACTCCCACAAACAGTGCAAAAGTGTTTCCTTTTCTTCATATCACCTCTAGTATTTAGTGTTTGTAGATGTTTTGATGATGGCCATTCTGACTGATATGAAGTGGTACCTCATGGTAGTTTTGATTTGCATTTCTCTAATAATGAATGATGTTGAGAATCTTTCCATGTGTTTCTTGGTCATCTGTATATCTTTGGAGAAATGTCTATTTAGGTCTTCTTCCCATTTTTTGATTTGGTTGTTTTTTCATCCTACTTATAGTTTCCTTTGCCATGCAAGAGCTTTTAAGTTTAATTGGTCTCCCTTTTTCTGTTGTTGTTGTTTTGTTTTTATTTCCATTACTCTAAGAGGTGGGTATAAGAGGATCTTGCTGCAATTTATGTCAAAGACTATTCTGCCTATGTTTTCCTTTTTTAAGACATTTGTAGTTTCTCACCTTACATTTCAGTCTTTAATCTATTTTGAATTTATTTTTGTGTATGCTGTTGAAGGAAGAAAGAAAGTGAAGTCACTTAGTTGTGTCAGGATGTGTTCTAATTTCATTCTTCCACATGTAGCTGTCCAGTTTTTCCAGCACCACTTTTTGAAGAGACAATCTTTTGTCTTCAGTTGTATATTCTTGCCTTGTTTTTCAAAGGTAAGATGCCCATAGGTGCATAGGTTATCTCTGGGCTTTCTGTCTTATGCCACTGGTCAGTATTTCTATTTTTTCTGCCATTACCATACTGTCTTGATTGCTGCAGCTTTGTAGTGTAGTCTGAAGTCAGGAAGGTTGATTCTTCCAGCTCCATTTTTCTTTCTCAGATTGCTTTGGCTATTCAGAGTCTTTTTTCTTCCATACAAATTGAAAAAAAAACAAACCAGTTTGTTCTAGTTCTGTGAAAAATGTCATTGGTAATTTGATAGGTATTACATTGAATCTGTATATTTCTTTGGATAGTATAATCATTTTCACAATAAAGATGTCTCAGTGTTCCATGGTAACAAACTGTTCTCTCCCTTTACCTGCATCATATCTTACATATGATATTTTCCTAATTACTCAATGTTTTGGCCCTCCAAAGTTTAATTTTTTCATACACTTGGACCATTTTATGTAATTTTCAATATGCTTATGTAATTTTCAATATGTTTAGCCTACTCAAATACTTGACACCTAATGATCTGTTTCTTTAGATGAATGCATGTATCCACTGAGAAACACTTGCAAGTATCCATATATTTGATAAGTTCTTATAAGGACTGATATGTTAACTGTTTTCTCTTATTAAAAAATTATTAGGTTAAAATGAAGCTTAGTCTTCTTCAAACTCTTAGAGTCATTTAATTTCAAGATATAAATTAGTTAAATTAGTTACCATTAGAAATTATACCATTCATGAAGAATAGTTTCACATTCTACTGATCTTAATCTTCACCTTTCTGTCCTTAACAGGGCTTTCTTAGAATTTTCTTAGCAAGCAAAAAAAAAAAAGAAGAAGAAGAAGAAGTAATTTGGAGAAGTTCATGAATTTCCTATTTCCATGATTGGTGGGATTTTAAAGATTCTCAACTGAAGTAAAATTTCTATCAGCCCTAACAATATGTAATATAATTTCTTCTAATCTGGGCCAGAAGCCAGAACCTACAGTGTTTCAAGATTCTATGGAAGGTGTCCCCAGCTGAGATTTTAAGAACCAATGTTTCTTTATCATCATTAATGTAAATTAATTTATATTGACCTTGATGGCTTTTAAGGTCTTTCTGCAGAGAAAAAAAAAAAAAAGGCTTATTCTGTCACTAATGTCCAGAGTACTTTTCTCTTTCTTATACCATACAGCAGTGACTGTATTTCTTAATAAAACCAACAGAAAAACCTTACAACAGATCAGAACCAACAATAAATCTGAAAACATAGCTGATAATATTTCCTTAAGCAAAACTCATATGTGACAGATAAAACTATTTTCCTCCCAAGATTGTGCTGGCAATTGTTTTTTCTCTCTTCTATTTCTTGCTTTCTCTAATCATTTCAGTTCAGTTCAGTTCAGTTCAGTCGCTCAGTCGTATCCAACTCGCTGTGACCCCATGAATCGCAGCACACCAGGCCTCCCTGTCCATCACCAACTCCCAGAGTTCACTCAGACTCGTGTCCATCAAGTCAATGATGCCATCCAGCCATCTCATCCTTGGTCGTCCCCTTCTCCTCCTAACCCCAATCCCTCCCAGCATCAGAGTCTTTTCCAGTGAGTCAACTCTTCACATGAGGTGGCCAAAGTTCTGGAGTTTCAGCTTTAGTATCATTCCTTCCAAAGAAATCACAGGGTTGATCTCCTTAATTACTGAGGAAAGAACCATATTAGGATGACCTACCAGTTCCTGGAACAGTTTAGGATTTTATAAAGATTATTTTCCTAACTAATATTATTATGTTATGTATTTAAATGTCATTATCAAAATAATGTATCAATTCAGTTCAGTTGCTCAGTCGTGTCCAACTCTGCAACCTCATGAACTGCAGCATGCTAGGCCTCCTTGTTCATCACCAACTCCTGGAGTCCACCCAAACACATGTCCATTGAGTCAGTGATGCCATCCAACCATCTCATCCTCTGTTGTACCCTTCTCCTCCTTCTCTCAATCTTTCCCAGCATCAGGGTCTTCTCAGATGAGTCAGCTCTTCTCATCAGGTGGCCTAAGTATTGGAGTTTCAGCTTCTACATCAGTCCTTCCAAAGAACACCCAGGGCTGACCTCCTTTATGATGGACTGCTTGAATCTCCTCACAGTGTGAGGGACTCTCAAGAGTCTTCAACACCACACTTCAAAAGCATCAGTTCTTCAGCACTCAGCTTTCTTTATCGTCCAACTTTCACATCCATACATGACTACTGGAAAAACCATAGCCTTGACTAGACGGACCTTTGTTGACAAATTAATGACTCGGCTTTTTAATATGCTGTCTAGGTTGGTCATAACTTTCCTTCCAAGGAGTAAGTGTATTTTAATTTCATGGCTGAAATCACCATCTGCAGTGATTTTAGAGCTCCCCAAAATAAAGTCAGCCACCATTTTCACTGTTTCCCCATCTATTTAACATGAAGTAATGGGACCGGATACCATGATCTTAGTTTTCTGAATGTTGAGCTTTAAGCCAACTTTTTCACTCTCCTCTTTCACTTTCATCAAGAGGCTCTTTATTTAGTTTTTCACTTTCTGCCATAAGAGTGTTGTCATCTGCATATCTGAGGTTATTAATATTTCTCCCGACAATCTTGATTCCAACTTGTGTTTTATCCAGCCCAGCATTTCTCATGATGTACTCTGCATATAAGTTAAATAAGCAGGGTAACAATATAAAATCCTGATGTCCTCCTTTTCCTATTTGGAACCAGTCTGTTGTTCCAAGTCCATTCTAATTGTTGTTTACTTACCTGCATACAGGTTTCTCAAGAGGCAGTTCAGGTTGTCTGGTATTCCCCTCTCTTTCAGAATTTTCCACAGCCTTGGAAACAGTCAATAAAGCAGAAGGTTTTGGCATAATCAATAAAGCAGAAATTGGTGTATAGCTTATATAAAAGACAAGAGAGTGTTAAGTCTATAGAGTTGTCTTTTGTGTTGTTGTTTTAAAAAATATAAATGTATTTATTTTAATTGGAGGCCATAACATAGCTTAATCTACACATGAATAATTTGTAAATAGCTGTTCAGTTGTTTTTCTCAATATAACATCAGACACAATCATTCTTGATATGCTGTTGAAAATCATTTATGCTCTGTCTCAGAAAATACGTAAACAAGAGGGAGAGAACATGTGGTGAGTCCACAGTATGAGACGAGAAAATATACTCAGTCAGGATTGATCAAAAGGAACTGGCTGCCCTGTAGCAATAGAAGATCACAGAGCAAAATCAGAAATAGCAGCAAGTAAAAAGGAGGGCAAATCAGGAGAGTCATGTTAAGTTTCTTCATGGAGAATCTACTTCTAATAATTATAGATGAAAATTGGTGCCAAATTCATTGTGGATGCATATCGGTACTGGTATTCTGTGAGTGCTTTTGTGAGTATTTTATTAAGTCTTTTACACCATTTGTCCTTTCGCGTCTTTCAAAAGTATATAGAAGAGAGTCCTAAATATTGAGACTGTCCTTGCTCAGGAGGAATGCAGAATGTTATTGAGAAAACTGTGTTTCTATACAGAAATACTGAAATATTCAAGACAGAATATAATCAAATTCTAAATCATGTAGCTGTTATTGTAAATGCAGTTGGACATTAGAGAAGGATCTTTTCAACACTGGAATTTAAGAGAGACTGAATAGCTCCTACAATTTGGATGCAAGCAAAGCAGAAGGATGTTGCAGATGGAGTGACTAATTTGAGTAAGTGTGTTTGTTTTCTGTATTAAGTGACTTACCATGCCCCTTTGTATTAATTTTTCATTGCTTCTATAATAAATTACCACCACTTTTGCAGCTAAAAACAACACGTTATCCTACTGCTCACTCATATAAACTTAAGTGGGTTCAACTTATGTTTTTCATTATGTCACCAAGGCCAGAATAAGAACTGACCAGCCTGGGATGTTATCTTGTAGCTCTAGGAAAGAATATATTTCTGAGCTATTTTGAGGTTTTACAATTCCTATTGTTGAAGGACTGAGGTCCCTACTTGGTAACTGTTGTCCATGAGCCTCTCTAACCTCCTTAATGCTTCCTAAATTCCTTGATTCATGGTTCCATTCATCTTCGTAACCAACAATGATAAATTGAGTTCTCATATTTCTATCTCTCTGACTTCCTATTCTGGTCTTCCTGAGAACATTTTCTGCTTTTAAAGTGTTCATGTGATTTTTATTGGACTGGACTAGATAATCCAGGATAATCTATTTTGATATCCATAAAACTGCAGTTGCAATGTCTCTTTTGCCATATAACCTAACCTATTCAAAGGTTGTGAGAATTAGAGCAGGGACATATTTGGGAGACTTTTATTATATGAAAGCACACCAATGGGACTGCCAATAACTTCACCTACAGGCTTGCCTTGTCTTATTGTGCTTCACTTTACTGTGTTTTGCAAATATAGCATTTCTACAAGTTGAAACTTTGTGGTGACCCTGCTTTGAGCAAACTTGTTGGCACCATCTTTCTAACAGCACTTGTTGACTTGCTTTCTCTGTGTCACATTTTAGTAATCCTTGTGCTATTTCAAAGCTTTCACCAGCAAAAAGATTATAACTGCTCAGGACTCTTTGTGATCACTCAGGCTCTTCCATCCATAGAATTCTCCAGGCAAGAATACTGGAGTGGGTAGCCACTACATTCTCCAGGGGATCTTCATGACAGGGATCAAACCCGGGTTTCCTATATTACAGGCAGATTCTTTACCATCTGAGCCACCCGAGAAGCCCTCACACCATGATGCCTACCCACATGTCTGACCTCACTTATTTCTCTCCCTTTCATCAGGTTTTAGTCACTTTGACCATTTGTCTCTCCCTTGAAGCTTATTTCACCAATTGATATTTTTTACTCCTTCATGAAAGACTCTTCTGAAAGGACTTTATATAACTGCTCCTGACAATTCACATCTAAAATCAATATTACCTCTTTAGAGAGGCTGTCCTTGACCATATGATCTAAAATACACCCTGAGAACACTTATATTTATGAGGATTCAATTTTGTTGCTTGCTTCTCATGACTAGAACATAGGTCCACATACAATGGTTGTAAAACTCCGGAGCACATGGTGAAAATGCAGTAAATAACTGTCAAGTTCATTAACTTATTGAATATTAGCAAGCACTGAACAATAAGTGATTACATCATTAATTCTTACAGTAAGATATCACAACCTTAATGTATAAGGTTGTGTCTAATTTTTATTAGATCATTGATAGAAGCTGATATTCCAAAAAATATTGGATAGTTACCTCCATATCATATTCTCTGTTTTAACTGTAGTCATTTGATCGTGGGCCATGTGTATTATCATGTGCTTTTATAATAGTTTATAATAAAAGAGATAATTATAAGGTATTTATAATTATTAGAAAATGAAATAAAATTTAATTAAGCATGCTGTTATTTATATATATATTTCTCAAGTGACTTTAAATTTTGGTAATAAAGAAATAATGAAATGACATAGAAAATGAAGAGGTAGAAGAAGAGAGGGAAGAAAAAGAGGTGGAAAGAAAGGAAGATAAAGAGGGAGAATGAGATCAACAAGTATTATAAAACACTCCTAGAATTCTCACTTTTAAATTAATGTCCCTTAATTAATTCCATCTATACAGCATTAATCAGTATAGTTTAAACAATTTCAGCACAAATTTTTTTCTGAGATGGCACTACTAATATCAGTTCAAACTGTTTAAAAATGAGTGTGAAATAACAAAGAGACTTTTGCTTTATGGAAACTGAGTGACTGAAATCAGTAGTGGTGGCAGTCACTTACATCACAGTGGCGCATGAGAGGCTCTGTGAAGAGGTCCATTCAGTTGTCTGCCTAGTTAGCGGTATGCCTTGTCAGGTTTCCCAGATCAGATTTTGCCCATAGTGTATGATAGACCTAATTTTTTCTAACTTCACTGAGATATAGCTGACAAATTTTTATATATTTACATTGTGCAACTTGGTATATATTTACATTGTGAAATATTCACAAGGTCTATTCATGTCACTGCCATCTACACACCACACACACAAACTACACCTTGGCAGACACACACCACAATAACCTTGTGCTCTTTTATTTTTTTTCTAGATGTTCTAAAACATGGATTCATCTGTATGTGTACATGCATGTATTATATGCCAAAGAAAATGTGGGGTTGATCAGTGAGGTGCTTCACTGATAGCTCAGTTGGTAAAGAATCCACCTGCAATGCAGGACACCCCAGTTCAGTTCCTGGGTCGGGAAGATCTGCTGGAGACAGGATAGGTTACCCACTCCAGTGTTCTTGGTCTTCCCTTGTGGCTCAGCTGGTAAAGAATCCTCCTGCAATGATGGAGATCTGGGTTCAATCCCTGGGTTGGGAAATTCTCTGGAGAAGTTAAAGGCTACCTACTCCAGTATTCTGACCTGGAGAATTCCATGGACTGTATAGTCCATGGAGTCTCAAAGGGTTGGACATGACAGAGCTACTTTCACTTCACTTCACTTCAGTGAAATCACAGATTGCATGATGAATTTGACAGTGTCTTATCTCTTGAGTTAATATTCTAGAATATTTTAGATGTAATTACTTATTAGCAGATGCTACAATATGATTATTGCCATATCAAGATTCATGTTGCTTATGCTGACACTTCATTTCCTCACCAAATTAAAAGGTAAAGTTTTCTAAATGAAGATTGTGAGTCCATGGCTGGTATATGTATTTAAATTTCACAATTTTTGAAAATTGTTTTTAGAAGACAATTATGGTTCACTTTTCTCTCCATTTTGTTTCTGTACTATTTTTCAAAGTATTAATTGAAAGCATGAGGTTATTAAAAACATTATCTATTTATAGTATTTTTAACATGAAATATTTCTGAAACTTTTATATGAATATCAAGCAGATGGATTCCAAGTTCATCTATAAATTAATTAATGTGTGTGTATTTATTCACTAAGTAATGTCTGACTCTTTGCAACACCATGGATTGTGGCCTGCCAGGCTCTTCTGTCCAGGGAAATTCCCAGGCAAGAATACTAGAGTGGGTTGCCATTTCCTTCTCCAGGGGATCTTTCCAACCCAAGGATCAAACCTACATCTCCTGCATTGGCAGGTGGATTCTTTACTACTAAGACACAAGAAAAGCCACTTAAAATATTTGGAGACACTATTCTGTGCAATACATTGTGTGAAACATTAAGGATAACATTGTGAAAAATATGAACTTAGACTTTCTCATCATGCTGTTTTCACTCTACCTAGTAGAACAAAAATCCATGAACACTCAGTAAAACAAATCATTACATATATTACAGAGACAGGCCATGGGATACAAACATATATTCACTTTTTTGAATTGCATAAGAAAATATAGTTTTTGTCAGAGTTGAGCTCTTAGAAGTTCTAAAGTTAAACTGAAACCTACAATTATAGAGAACCAGAGGGAGCAATATGTGAAAAGATCTGAAAGGTTTGAAGTAACAGTACGACNTATTCACTTTTTTGAATTGCATAAGAAAATATAGTTTTTTTCAGAGTTGAGCTCTTAGAAGTTCTAAAGTTAAACTGAAACCTACAATTATAGAGAACCAGAGGGAGCAATATGTGAAAAGATCTGAAAGGTTTGAAGTAACAGTACGACTTAGAAAAACAATAGTTCAGAATGGATACAAATAAATTTTCAGTGGTGGACATGGAAGGGACAACATATAAAAAGGTAAAGGAATAGCTGAAATAGAATTTTGTCACTATGTTGTCTGGATTTTTGCTTTAAATTCAACAGCAAAGTTTATGCAAAGGCTTATGTGAACAAAACAATGTAAATTTTGCTTTTAGAAGGATCATTAAGGGTGATAGTTTTAGGAAAGGTGTAGGAAGTTGTGGCAGCTACTCAGTTGGGAGATGATGGTATGTAGAGGTAGAGATAGCGTAGTTAAAGACAATAATCATTCTCTTAACACAAAAATATAAACCACCAATGTTACTTAGACTCTGAGAGGAAGTTTCATACAAAACTCAGGTTATTTTGTTCTTTTATTAGAGTCAATAATACTAGATTATTAAAAATAAGGCATATAAAATGAGCTTCTCTGATGGCTCAGATGGTAAAGAATCTACCTTTAGATAGAGGCAATGCGGGAGACCCAGATTTGATCCATGGAATGGGAAGATGCCCTGGAGAAAGAAACGGCAACCCACTTCCTGGAGAATCCATAGACAGAGGAGCACCGAGGTCTACAGTCCATGGTATCATAAAGTGTCAGACAGATGAATGACTAACATATGAATGTATAAAACGGGAACTATTTTAATTATCTGTTCTAAGATGATCGCACCTTTCATACGGTATAGTTTTGCTTTTTAAACAGTCGTCCTTTTGCTTTTCTATATACATTTTGAAACAGCATATCAAAAGCTCTATATTCAAAATGAAGGATTTTCAAAATTAAAGAACAAGGACACAAAATGAATAAGCTGGTAGCTATTGTAGGTTTAGCTCTCTAACGTGGGAAGCCTGCCCATCAAAGAATGCTTTCTGTTTGCACAGGGACTTGACACTATGATTCTGTGTAAATTTTCTAAAATATCTTGTAATGGACAAAAGCTAAGGGCTTGACTGGGATTGGTAAAGTGAAGGTCTGGCAACTTTGATATTTTTCAGATTCACTTTTGAGTTAGCCATGAAGGGCAATGTCCTCAGGCAAGCTGTCTATTTATATTTGTATTATTTTCTAGGGCTTCCATTACAAAGTTCCACAGAGTGTCTTAAATATACACTCTCAAGGTTCTTGAGGCTACAAGTCAACAAAGTCGGTCCCTTACAAGGGTTCTAAGGTGAAAACTGTTCTTGGTAGTTTTAGACAATCCTTTATCTCCTCTAACTTAAATGATGTCCTGTAGGATTAGCTATTATTAATGTAATTTATTTTAGAAGATAAGGAAGTAATAGAGAGAAGACAGAAATGCATATTGTATAAATTTATTCATAACAAATATTGATGCATACTCATAAAAATAAAGAAATACTTATAGCAGTTAGAGTCACATGCTCATAACTAATATTTATAACTATCTTTATCCACTACCTGCTTGATATTCCCTGTGCTCTAAGCAAGCACCTTAGTTGGTCACAGGTCCTTTGGTTGGTGGGTTGATCCATCTCTTTGTTCCTAAAAAGTGTGCACCTTTAGTGGTCCTGCCTGGATTAAGTTGCAATTTTCTATTAATTTTACTCTTAATCTCCCCAATATTTGAGGAGGAATAGCATTCAGGACAGGAGTTAGGCTTATTCATTTTGGAAGTAGGTGCTAATATTCCATTAATTACTAAATATTCAACTAATTACTAATTATTAATTAATTCAATTAATTAGGTAATTAGTTAATTACCTAATATTCAATTAATTACTAAACAGTATGTGTTGACTATACCACTGACTTATCCTGTGAATATGATTTTATCCTACATCAACTTCAAATAGTTACTTAAATTATATTTCCCATCAATATGAGCCTTGCCACTATATGTAATATCTCTGCTCCCAAATTTCTACTCCTCATCCTACATTTCTTTGTTTTTATCCATAATATTATCCATGTTCTAACATATTACATATATTGTATACTTGCTAACAGAAATACAACATGTCAATATAATTAGTGATTATCGGACAAGACAGCAAGAAACTAGTAGTTATTGGCTTAACTCTCATATAAGGTAAGGTTGCCCATCAAAGAATGCATTTTGTGTTCCAACAGGTGCTATACCCCAATGAACATATTACAGGCTGTTACCACAAGATTGAGGGTTTCTTTATTGGAAATTTAAGTTCTTGTATCCCTCAGTAATCGGTGTATCTATTCAGTCCTAGAAATCTTTTCTTTACATTCTGTTATAACATTTGAACATGGTATCAAAATATGCCCAATAAGATGTCATAATTTTCTTTATAAAAACAAGCAAACATCACTGTTAGGTAACACCAAACTTTCACCAGTGAAGCAGTTTGCTGTAATCATAGATTAAACAATCATGAATTCAGAGGTTCAGTTTATTCAGGGTTCTGATAATGCCATTTAGACATATTGCTTAAAAAAAGTACTTATTAAAGTCTTTTCTGGCATTATCTGAATCTTAAATGTACACTTTTAATTTCTCACTTCAGTAACTCATGTGAGCGCTATTCTATTTAACAATTAATATATTAATATTTCATTATGTCAAAACAGGATATTTTACTCAAACTTGTTTTTGAAAACATGCTAAAAGTTCAGTGATTATAATGTGCTCATATTATTTATTTTCATTATATTTTTCACTCTGAATAAATAACAGTAGAGCATTATTGCAGCAGACTATTTTTCTGTGACTACAACAAATATATATTACCATCCTAGGGCCACCCATTCTATGCTATGCATAGAACCTCTACTCCACAATTTATAGTCTAAATCATAGTTTGAAAAATAACTATTAAATAAATCAAAAAAATTCTTTTGTGACTAACATTGGATGTAGTGAAAAAAAAACTTCTAAACACTTTTCCTTTTCATATGAACTACTCATATGGCAAAGGCTAATTTATTCTTAGTCAATGTTTTTGTCTAAATGCAAATTAAACCATCTTCTAGCATGAATATATAATAAAATTGCTTTTCCACATTAGAGGCATTAATATTATATTAAGTCTGTCGTTTGATAGAGGAAACTTGCCGATAGCTTCTTCTGCTTTCTCTGTGAAAATACTATTTTCATTAAAATTATATCTGATTTTACTAACTTCTCGAAAGTACTTTGACTTGGACATGTTTTTCTACAAATAGGATGATTTTGAATGATGTTTCTGTTCTGGGATGTGCTCTTGCTCTTAGCAACAAAACTAATCAGTTTTGTATGGATGAACATTACTTTGATTTTTCTACTAGAAAATACACTGTTTGGTTTTTAGAGTATTCTATTTGCTGTGTTTGGGGGAAAAAACATTTTTGATGCTTCATGATGATATTTGAAAATTCATAAAAACAACCTACTGGACAATATTTTAATAAAAGTCCAAAACATTTCATATTTCAGATATCACATTTCCAATTTTCACTTTTCTGTTTTATTTCATTTTAGTTGAATGTTCAAAACCATCATATTTTCATGTTAGCTTATCATTCAAGGTAAGTTTTATAGGAAAATTCAGTTTTCTCCTTATCTTCATAAACATCATCAAAGATATTTATTTTCTTAATTATTTTATCTTTCCATAGCAATCTATAAAATATTTGCCTAAATTTATTCTAGCTTAGAAGTATGAAAACTAAAAACATAATAAATTAAACATAGCAAAAGTAGAAAGACATGTTATTGAAAGTAAAAATTTTAAAGTATGGACCCTAACTGTTAGCAGGGCAATCTAAGAATCTTTGTCCATATCATGCACAGGCAAGTTTCACCTTCATGTTTAATAAAAGAANACAGTCACAGACTGTAGTCTGATAGATCATTGGTTAAAGAATCTTACTGCAAAGCAGGAGACACAGCTAAGAAGTAACAGTATCCAGATGAAACAAGAGAACAGTCACGTTCAGATGGATAAGAACAATATCCGTTTACCTGAATCACCCCTTTACCTGAGCCAGCACAAGTCAGAGCCTAGAAAGTTTGCTTTGGCTGATGACTTCTCCCTCAGGGGAAAGAAAGAACATGCATCCAAGATTCCTGGTTATTTGGGGTGCTGCCCCAGAAGCCATTTATTTCTCAGTACAGGAAGTGCAAAGGGAAGCAGCGTAGCTGGACATCTAGAGCCATCCATGAAGAAAATGAAGGGGTAAGTAGTTTACTGCAGCAACCACAGCTCTGCAAGATTGGGAGAAAGCATACAACCCAGGAGGGAAGGAGAGGAGTGGAACATACATCCAACAGCACAACCTTTCAGTGTATACTATCCCAGGACTAATGATTGGGTGGCTTATTGTGAGTAGGATGGCTGTGCAAGGTTGGGAAAAGGCACACAGTACTGATATTCTCCCCCAAGAGGGAGGGAGAGAAATAGAGAATGCTTCCAACATCCCAGACTTTCAGTGCACTGCCCCAAAGAACAGGGGTGTGGACTTACTGCAGCTGATGCAAAATTACTAAAGGTTTTTGATCAAGAGACTTCTTCTCTGGAAAGAAAATAGAGTGTGAAGAATGTATTATCTGTTTAACCAAAGAAAGACTCAGAATCTCTAGCTTAGTTGATTGAGGAAGGTCTTTCCCTGTCAAAGCCAGTCCATAAAGACTGGGGAAGGTATCTGTTTCTTCAAATGTATAGAGGTTGATGCTGTCTAGGGGGTATGTGAATATTCTGAGGAGCTTCTTTCCAAGAAAGCTAACTATCCAATCAGGAAAAAAAAATCAAAAGATCAATCATAAAAGCAATGAAGATTTTCACAATAAGCCGATTCCCATGAAACATACTAGTATGAATCCTTTTTCCCAGATGCAAAATAGTAAAAAAGTAGATCATTAATTAGCTTTCTATTATCTCAATAAATCTAGAGAGCATTCAATGAATAACAGACACTTGAATAAAATGAATTAAAAAGAAAAATTATATCTGAGAAAACCAGACATTATATTTTATAGAATAAAAATCTGTAATGGAGAAAGATTAACCTAAGTACATTTGCTGCCCTGATCTCATCAAAGGAAACTGTAATTCTTCCCACGTAACTTAATTGCATTTTGGATTAAAGCTCAAGTATATTTATGGATGTTGTAAATTATTCAGAAGTCAACAAGGTAATATTCAAAATGTTAGGCATCCATCGAAAACTTCTCAGGCATGCAATGAAGCCAGCAAATACCTCCCATAATGGAAGGAAAAAGCCAAGCAATAGAAAAACATTGAGATGTTATTCAAATGAGAGAATGTCAACAAGAATATTGAAAAGTTTATTATAACTGTGGTATAGCTATATTAGTTTAACTTTATTATAACTATACAGTTACAACTCTTTTATGGAAGTAGAGGAAAGCTTAATATGATTAGCAGATAAATGAAAGTTATAAAAAGACACAAATGTAGCTCCTAGAAATAAAATTTACAATACCTGGAACAAAAAAAATCACTTACTGAGATTAATAGCATACTATATACTACATAACATAAGGTGATGTGACTCATAAACAACAAGTATTCATAGTAAACTATAGGTAGAAAAAATATGAACATGAGTATCATCAGCTGTGGGGCAGCATTAGTCAGTTATATACATGAAACTGGAGTTTCAAAAGAAGAGGACTTTAAAATATTTGAAAAAAATAATGGTGGAAGGTTTTCAAATTTCAATCAAAACTGCACTCAAGAATAAAAATAAACCTCACTTACAAGAAACATAAAGAAAATTATACTATTTCATTATAATTAAAGTACTAAAAACCAATCTTAAAAGCAGCCAGAGAAAAATGGCACATTATATAAAGAGATTCTAAATATGATAGCATACCTCTGGTCAGAAATAGTACAATCCAAAAAACAGTGGAGGGTCATCTTATAATTACAGAAGAAAAAAAAATCCACTAGATAGAGTTAAATATACAGTAAAATTTTTTTCAAAAGCAAAGATGAAATAGAGACATTCTCAGACTGCAAAAACTGAAAAAAGAAATAAGAATTTGTCCATAGTGGATCAGTACTGCAAGAAACATTCACTTCAGTTCAGTTGCTCAGTCATGTCCGACTCTTTGCCACCCCATGAACTGCAGCATACCAGGCCTCCCTGTCCATCACCAACACCCAGAGTCCACCCAAACTCATGTGCNGAAAAAAGAAATAAGAATTTGTCAATAGTGGATCAGTACTGCAAGAAACATTCAGTTCAGTTCAGTTGCTCAGTCATGTCCGACTCTTTGCCACCCCATGAACTGCAGCATACCAGGCCTCCCTGTCCATCACCAACACCCAGAGTCCACCCAAACTCATGTGCATTGAATCAGTGATGGCATCCAGCCTTCTCATCCTCTGTCATCCCCTTCTCCTCCTGCCCCCAATCCCTCCCAGCATCAGAGTCTTTTCCAATGAGTCAACTCTTTGCATGAGGTGGCCAAAGTATTGGAGTTTCAGCCTCAGCATCAGTCCTTCCAATGAACACCCAGGACTGGTCTCCTTTAGGATAGACTGGATGGATCTTCTTGCAGTTCAAAAACATAAATTCTTCGGTGCTCAGCTTTCTTCACAGTCCAACTCGCACATCCATACATGATCACTGGAAAAATTATAGCCTTGCCTAGACAGACCTTTGTTGGCAAAGTAATATCTCTGCTTTTTAATATGCCGTCTTGTAAGCATCTTTTAATTTCATGGCTGCAATCACCATCTGCAGTGATTTGGGAGCCCTCAAAAATAAACTCAGCCACTGTTTCCACTGTTTCTCCATCTATTTCTCATGAAGTAATGGGACCAGATGCCATGATCTTTGTTTTCTGAATGCTGAGCTTTAAGCCAACTTTTGCACTCTCCTCTTTCACTTTCATCAAGAGGCTTTTTAGTTCCTCTTTACTTTCTGCCATAAGGGTGGTGCTATCTGCATATCTGAGGTTATTGATATTTCTCCCAGCAATCTTGATTCCAGCTTGTGTTTCTTCCAGTCCAGCATTTCTCATGATGTACTCTGCATATAAGTTAAATAAGCAGGGTGGCAATATACAGCCTTGATGTACTCCTTTTCTTATTTGAAACCAGTCTGTTGTTCCATGTCCAGTTCTAACTGTTGCTTCCTGACCTGCATATAGGTTTCTCAAGAGGCAGGTCAGGTGGTCTGGTATTCCTATCTCTTTCGGTAAAACGTCTGCCTGAAATGTGGGAGACCCGGGTTCGATCCTTGGGTTGGGAGGATCCCTTGGAGAAGGAAATAGCATCCCACTCCAGTACTCTTGCCTAGAAAATTCCATGGATGGAAAAGCCTTGGTGGGCTACAATCCAAAATAATTATTAAATAAGTAACACAATCATAGATATTCATTTTCATTTATAAATGTAAATAATAATCATTAAAAGTTGCTCAGCAATGTTTCTTAGATGATGTCCCTAAAGTCTATTAAGTACACTTGGATTTAATTATAAAGTCAGATGTGGGGCAACGAAGCATCAGGAAAAGAGTTTTGTTTGAATATGTTATAATTTTGATACTGAGCTTTGTGATCAGTTACACACCAAAGTATGTAATTTGAAATTCTCATCCTACACTTAAATTGTGTTATGCCATCATATATGAGCAAGATAACTGGAAAAATGATTACATTTGAAAATACGTTGTGAAAATTATATGCTATTTATTTTAATATTTTCTAATTGCTGGCTTATAATCTTACTATATTTCAGCATAATGTTTATTAGATTTAATAAAAATACTTGTCTATGAAAACTTTAGTAGAAATAATATGGATTTCTAAGTTTGGATATTTCTCTGATATATTTGTGGGCTTTCCTGATGGCTCAGATGTTAAAGAATATGCCTGCAATGCAGGAGACTCAGGTTCAGTCCCTGGCTTAGGAGGATCACCAGGAGAAGGAAGTGGCAGCCCATTCCAGTATTTTAGTAGAAAATTTTAATAGAAATAATATGCATTTCTAAGTTTGGATATTTCCATTATATTATATATTTTTACTTTTCTTAATCTATATCCTTTTACTACACTGAGACTATGAAATCCTTTTTATAGGAAAAAAATATATAACTTGGCTATAAAATTAAAGTTAAAAATCTTAAATTACACTAATGAATTAATTTGTAAAATATGTATATTTGTATTTGGACAAGACTGTACTAAAGATAAAAAACATAGCTTGAAAAATAAATAAATCATAGTAGAGATAAAGTAATACTGAGTAGGGACAACATACACACTATATCTGATTTTATTTCTCTATTTAGTCAGGTTAGCCTAACAACATATATTTATTAAGCTCACATAAGATTCATGCTTTCAACTACTCAATATATATCAATCAAAAGAAAATAAAGTACATCAAACAAAAAGATACATGAAAATACAATTTTTACCTACTGTAGCAGTTGTTAATAACTACCCACTAGTATCCACTCAATTTAATTGATTTTACTTTTTACTACTCATGCATTCTGTTATATGATTATCACATTAAATTTTAATAAAAGTGGTAATTTCTTAGAAAGTGACATTTTATAATTATTCTTCATAAACTTTATAATCTGATTTAAATATTATGACATATGATGACATCTATTTTTTTAAAAATAGATGGTCTGTTAGACAATTTTTAATAAAATTTACAACTTGTATTATTAAGTTTAACAGTTAATACTTTTGTACTCATTGTTTTCTAACTTTAACATGAGTTTCAATGATTATTTGCCTTACAAAAATTTTTCATAGTTGTATCTAAGTGAATTATTAGGTAACATATTGTGCATTTAGTGTGGTTTCCCATATCTTCCATATCTCATATTTATTTGAAACTAAAACTCATTTGAAATTGATTTTTTCATAGACTTCAGTTCAGTTCAGTTCAGTCGCTCAGTCATGTCCAACTCTTTGTGACCCCATGAATTGCTGCACGCCAGGCCTCCCTGTCCATCACCAAGTCCTGGAGTTCACTCAAACTCACGTCCATCGAGTTGGTGATGCCATCCAGCCTTCTCATCCTCTGTCATCCCCTTTTCCTCCTGTCCCCAATCCCTCCCAGCATCAGGGTCTTTTCCAATGAGTCAACTTTTCACATGAGGTGGCCAAAGTACTGGAGTTTCAGCTTTAGCATCATTCCTTCCAAAGAAATCCCAGGACTGATCTCCCTTAGAATGGACTGGTTGGATCTTCTTGCAGTCCAAGGTACTCTCAAGAGTCTTCTTCAGCATAGCAGTTCAAAAGCATCAATTCTTTGGTGTTCAGCTTTCTTCACAGTCCAACTCGTACATCCATACGTGACCACAGGAAAAACCATAGCCTTGACTAGACAGACCTTTGTTGGCAAAGTAATGTCTCTGCTTTTTAATATGCTGTCTAGGTTGGTCATAACTTTC
>SJYW01044831.1:80453-119006 GCA_006410735.1 Raphicerus campestris
CTGAAGGATCATCAGCAATAGGAGACAGAAAGCTGCAATTTTATACTTGCTTACCATTGATGGAACAGGTTCTGATACCTTGCTGGATTTAATTATATCATCCCTGTTTGAAAAATGATCTAGTGTTGTTTGGGTAGTATCTCTTTTTTTTCCTCATCATAGATTACACAGTAGCACTGGAATGTATTCTGAATGGGTGCTTCAGTCTTCATGTACTATTTTACATTTGGATCCTTTGCCTCTAACAGTGCTTCCTCAAAGAAAATCCTTTTGGCATCCTGCATCATGAATCTTTTTGGTTCTTCAGCTACTTCTTCCTCTTATCTCTCTTGGTGCTTCTAAGCAGTATTGACTACATCACCACTGCTTTTTGATTACTTCCAAACATCTTAGGCTAGAAATAAAGATATTGTACTACCGTACTCGACACAGTACTGTAAAGTACCCCAAAGCACAACCACTTGTAAGGATTCGCACAAGTGACAATGTATGCCAGACATGTGAACTAACTTATGGGACTGGACAAGCAAATGCACGGTCACAGCTTTGAAAGTTCACAATTTGAAAGTTCATAAGTAGGGGACTTCTTGTACTGGGTTTTTAACATAAAAATATCATATAAATGAAGAATTAAAAGTTCAGTCTCTCACTGAAAAATCTAAGCTATTCCATTTTGTTAGTGGAAAAACTCCATTTTGTAAGGTTCCGGGAAAAGAGCCTTTGGAAATCCCCTGACCTCACCCCACCACCCACGAGCCAATCAGACCCCAGACCAGAATCTCCTGGAACTTGTTGTCTACCTGGGAAATAGGGATCAATCAAAAACCAACACACAACCCTTCAAAAGAAAGTAACCAATCAGACGTTCCCCTACCTAGAAATTCTTTTTTTTTTCATGAACACTCCCTATATAAGCAATGTAACACAAAACCTGGGGCTCCTCCCTATAGCCGCTGCATTGGTAATGGTGGGAGCCCCAGCTCGAGCTTGGTAATGAAAACTCTCTTGCTTTTGCATTGGATATTGGCTTCCTGGTGGTCATTGGGAGATTTCACAACTTGGGCATAACACTCACTTTTTTTTTCAATAAGCTTTGTGCTCTGAAAACCTGGTCTTTAATTATATGTCTTTCCCATTGTTCCTAACTGTTGTGTCATACTCCAAAGTGTGCATTGAAAAATAAAAATTAGATGGACAGGTTTTAAAAGGCCAGACAAACCTTATTCAAGATTATTGCAATAGAAGTGAAAGCTATCGTACTAGAGCAGAGATTAAAGTCAACTTCCCGGAAACAATAGGAGGGAGAGTTTCTAAGCTCTGCAGTGAGCTAGTGGGAAAGGGCTTGTGTATATTAAAGGAGAAATTGATCTATGTGATTAGGTCATCTGCATTTGCTAATTACCCCTTATCTAAATTAGGCTCCTATCCTCCCCCAGAGACTGGGGCATAAGGGCACTATATCCTTTAATGATTACATTTCACAAGGATGGCTCCCCAGGTCCTTCTGAGTAAGCAAGAGAGGAGATTTACATCTCATAAGAGAAGAGAATTTACAATTCCAAGTTTTCTAATGTAAATAAGAAAAAGAAAGGTGATAAGGAGCCCAGAGTCAGGAAGAAGTCTCTCTAAAGTTTAGTCAAACAAAGGCAAACAAAGGCAAAAGTTAAGGCTGTCTCCATCAGCAACTACCACATTTTAATTACCCATTTTTTCAGAGATAAGCAGTAGATTGCTTCCACAAATAATAATGTGATAAACATACGTGATTGATGTTCCCACCCACCAGCAGCGCATAGTCCTTCAGCTTCATGTCCTAACCTTGTCCATTACCTAGCTTATTGTGTTTTCTAACATGTTAAAAGTGACAGCTCATTGTTTGTTTTACTTTGTATTTCTCTAAATACTAATGGTAATCAGTATCTTTTGATATATGAGTTCTTGTAGCTTCCTGTGTTTTCTCTTCTATAAATTATCTGTCATGCTGTTTGCCCATGATCTTTTCCATTGGGATTACTTTGTGATCAACATATTGATAAATTTGTAGTGCTTTTGCCTTCTAGACTAAAACACTGGTAATGTTCAAGACAGAAAATATCTTCCCCATTCTGTTTTTTATAGACTAACTTTGTCCCAGGTGTCTATTGCACAGAAATTTGTAACTTTGCTGTATTCAAAGATAGTATATTTGCCTTGTTGTGTTCTTTTCAGGTTTTTACATAAAATCTTTCCCCATCTGCACATCACAAAAATATTATTCTATATTTTTCTTACCTGTATAATATCTCAAATACTGTTTATTTATTTAATCTATCAAAAATATGTCATCCCTTGGTATCCATGGACAACTGGTTCTAAGACACTCAAGTCCCTTAAATAAGATGGTACTTTAGGGAAAAATCCATATTTATTTTTCTCTATATTATATGTCATTTATTCTTTATTCATTATACAATTATTAAAGTTTTCTCTTTATATTGTGTTTTATTATATATAAGATTTCTGAATTTTTATGAATTTACTTTTTAGCTTTCAAAATTTTCACAGTTCAATTATATTATTTTGCTCTTATTCCATATTAATTCTGCAATAATTTGTTCTGTATCTTAACATCTCATGGAGCATAATTTTTATCTTCATCTAATTTTTTAAGATTGGCATGGCTATTTTAAACCTAGAAGTCTTCATATAAATCTTAAAGAGAGTTTATAGAATTTTTCAAACATTATTAATTACTCTTGCTTTGGCTTATCTTTTGTAATCTTAACAATCTTCAAAAGAATACTGATCAGTTGTTTTATAAAACTTACTTTAATTGGGATTTTCCACTGTTTTCTCACGATCCATGTTAGATTTGGCTTTTTTGTCAAGAATACCACATAGATGATGTAGTCTTTTCAATGTATAATGCTAGCAGGTTATGATATCGAATCTTCTGAAGGTTATGGGTGATATTTATCTTGATCATTTGATTAAGTTATTGTCTGTCAAATTCCTCCACTGCAAATTAATTATCTTTCTTTTTGCAATTGATGGGTTTCCCTGGTGGTTCAGCTGGTAAAGAATCTGCCGGCAATGTGGGAGACCTGGGTTTGGAAGGTCCCCTGGAGAAGGGAATGGCTGCCTACTCCAGTATTCTGGCCTGGAGAATCCCATAGACTGTAGGGTCTCTAGTCAGACATGACTGAGCAACTTTCACTTTTAATTTCACTTGCAAATGATACTTAGTATCTTGTTGGAGATACTTTTTTTTTTTTTTTTTAAACTGAACCAAACTGCTGGCCGCATTGTAGTAAAGCCCATCTACTGACACGGAGTTGTGGTGAAGATAAGTGCAGCCCTTACTTCAGGGCACCAGGCAAGGAACTCAATACAGTTAGGGCCCAGAGAGCCTCAGCTTTCTGATGGGTTTCTGTGATGCATTTTTAAAGGCAAAATGAGGGAGGTGGAGTCCCATGGTACCTGATCAGCTCTTGTACAATCCTCTTCTTGGTTGATGGTGCTGTAACAGCGCTGTGTCACAGGGTTTAACATGATCAGTCCTTAAGCTTCAGTAGGTCTGAGGTGCTACTGGATCATCAAACAGTTAATTTCTTCCATTGGTGATGGGTTTAGCATCTATAAAACAACTGAAAATGTGCGTCGGATTCTATTATCTCTGTACTTCAGAGAGGAACTAAAGCAGAGGATATGGGGGAAACGTCTGATCCAGGAAAGTTCCATAGAGTCCCCCTGTGTTACACCTTGAAGAGTATATGATTGTTCTTTCTTCTCATACTTCCAGCCACTAATTTTAGCATCCAGTGATGGGTCTTGTCAACAACATTTATTACTGTGAAGCATGCTTAATCATGATGATTTTCTTTTCTTGATAATTATTTCATAGTTATGTAAGTGGGGTAAAGAATGTTAAGAAAACCCTTCGTACTATTTGTGTAACTTTTCTGTTAGCCTAAATACAGTTTAAAGGTATAACAAAAGAAATAAAAGAAGTTAAAATTTTACTTGGATTTATTTTGAATTTATAGGTTAATTCTTAGTTAATTTGAGGAAAATTAACATCTTACAATAGTGGCTCAGATGGTAAGGGATCTGCCTGCAATGCAGGAGACCTAGTTTCAGTCCACTGGAGAAGGGAATGGCTATCCACTCCAGTATTCTTGTCTAGATAATTCCATGGACAGAGGACCCTGATGGGGTAAAGTCCATGCAGTCGCACAGAGTTGGACCAACTGAGAGACTAACATTTTCACTTTTTTCACAATATAGCTGTCAACCAACACCTTATAGATTTGGTTGTCCTGTCCAATAGTATAATCTTACCATATTTTATAAGTGAGCAGTCTCACAGAAAAGAAAATGATGCACTTTTTCGAATGCTATTTCTATGTCAAAACAGATAAGAATTTAAGTATGATAATTTAATTTAGCAATGTGAAGGTTTCAGTGGAATAATAGGGATGGAACCTAAGAACATGTTCAATAGAGAACAGTGGGAAAGAAACTGAAAACAATGTACTCACACCATTATTTCAAGAAAATTTTGTCAGAAAGAAACGAGTTCAGATCAGTAGCTGGAAACATAAATAGATTTAAGATGTTTCTTTCTTCATCTCTGTTTTCTTTTTGTATCACAAAAAATATATAGCATGATGCTATACTGATAGCAATCATCCAGAAGAGAGGGAAAATTTGACATGGATATAAAGGGCAGAATTAGTTGAAGTAATTTCTTGAATTGTATCCAATACAAAAGTGGGAGCTTGGCTAACTGAAGAAGGAAGAAATGACCAGTCAGTGTTGTGAGGGTTTTATGTAAGCCCTGTTGTATTATCCTAGTGCAGGCAAGATAAACAGAGAGCTGAATTTGGAAGTTTTAAGTTTATTTGTTTAAAAAGCACAACAGCATAAGAGAAGATTCAAATTCTTGAGGGTAAATATCTTTAAATAATTATGATAAATTATTACAGAAATTAGGCTTAGAAGATAAGATGTGAGAACATAAAAAGTTTGGGAACAGTTTTAAAAAAAAGGTAGTGAGATCAGTGTGTTATAAATTTCTTGAAAAGCAAAGGTTTATGGCAATTGGAGCATTAGAAAGAAGGCAATTTGCAAATCTTTGCGTTTTATTTATAGGATTTTATTTCCCCAATTATATGAACTAAGCCTTTGCCCAGAAATGTAGAATCAATTACAATTAGTTCTAGATTAAAATAACAATCCTTTTAAAGGTGTAATACTTATATTTCCTCTACAAAATCAAACTTTGTAGAAGGTACAAGGTAGATAATAGTAAGATGAGTAGGTAGGTAGGGAGAGAGATGCATAGATACATAGAATTTACAGATGGTATGTATCACACAGGAGAACATCTATGTCTAGAAAATTATTGTAAAAGGCTTTTTTAGATAACAGTAAATCTGTCTGTTAGATATATAGATAGATGTATGCTTATTTGGTTTCCTCTTATAGATGTTAATGTGCTTTATATAATTACAAACAATAACTTATTCTTGACCAAGTTTTTTCTTTCTCTTACATTCTGCAATGGAACTAAGATTTGATTAACACACACACAAACCACTTTGGAACCTATAATTTTTCAGGCATAAATGTATTGGGAAATCATTCTAAAATATATGTTTTTATGGTTCACTCACATATTTTATATTTTGGGCATTGCTATTGTTGCTTTGCATTCTAATTATATATTTAACTGTCTCCTCATGCTCTTCTCATTATTATATATGGTGTAGAGAGTATCTTAATATTTATGGTTCTAGTATTAGGCCAGTGCTGGATATTTATTTGTACTGAATATTTATTTGCTGGACGAATATATACAAGAATAACATGAATCAAAAGAGTGAACTCAAGAAAAATCCTGAAGCTATTCCCCCTAAAAGTAATATGAAGTATCTTATATTTGTGAAGCAATAACATATTATGCTTTTGCCTTTTTAAATTGATCAGCTTTATTAAAAGTACAGGTAATATAGTTTTATGATAGTCTTCATGAGCTCTGCCAGGTTTTTCGTTATTTGGGGAAGTATCAAGTAGCAATAAGAGATCTCTATAAACAACTTGAATAAAAACAAAGGGTTTTGCTCTACAAAGTTTGTTAACAATGACAGTTGATGTTTAAACAGTGTAAATCCTGCTGTGACAAAGTCTCTGTTAATGCATGCCCTATTTAAATTGTAATTAAAATACTTTGTTTTAAAGTTAACTGATTACTCTGAAATTCCAGGATCCTGTCTCACGATGTTAAAGATTTGTTTTCCAAAAAAATGAGCCAGAAAATCATTCAAAAAATGTATACCATGAGAAGGTTAGATGCTTCTACGTGCCTAACTTGGGTAGAAATAATTCTCTCAAAAATGTATTCTGCCTTTACTTTGAGCCCTCATAATAATGTTTACTTAGCTTTACCACTGTTACTACTGCTTGTTATTTTAATTAGTCACTAATATTTCTCCCTATGCAATTACCACACTTACTAATGATATGGACTACCTCTTATTTATGTGTAATCACAGCATTTAGACACACATGTATAGAAGACAGACCCCAAGAAATAGCTTGTATACAAATTCTAAAAATAATATAAAATGTCTTATATTTGTAAACTAATTTTTAGTATTTGAAAAAAGTATGATGAAATGATAAACTATTGGATTGTCTTTTCCCTATAGTTTGTTTGGCTCAGTGAAAGGAAAAAACAGCCATTTTATGGTTTCTNAATTCTAAAAATAATATAAAATGTCTTATATTTGTAAACTAATTTTTAGTATTTGAAAAAAGTATGATGAAATGATGAACTATTGGATTGTCTTTTCCCTATAGTTTGTTTGGCTCAGTGAAAGGAAAAAACAGCCATTTTATGGTTTCTATAGTATGGGAATTTAAAAATTAGGTAAAAGCTGATTTAATGGAAAGAAAAGAAAGAATGCGAAACAGAACACTGAGGAGATATATTTTTAAAATCTTTCTTCAATACTGTCTTGAAGTATATATAAACAAAATTCCATGATGAACGGTGGGATACAACACACTGCATTTTCTTATTCTTTCTTATGTTTAAGTGTAGCTATCAATAGACATAAATATTAAAGGGTTTGGTGGATAGAGCAACCAACCAGAATAATTTCTGTAAACAAAGAATCTTTTAGGGTATGAAATTAGAAAAGGAAGCAACAGAGGAAGAATTAAGACACCTGGATGAGGAGTAAAATAAGTTTTTTTGTTTTTTAATAATCGAAAACAGCTTCTGTTTAAAGTGATTGTCAAGGGCACTATCTTCATCCAGTCGCTTCTATGGCTCCACTTCCATGTGGCTCACTGAAGAGTAGCTGTCCACATGGGAAAGAGCAGCTTGATTAGGTAAAGATTTTTTTATTATGTTAATAAATCTAGTACCTTGTTCCCTAGTTCTCTTGTGCAATTTGTTCCTAACAAAATAATAGAGGTGGATATTAAATGCAAGGTGTGGTTTTATGGTCTTTTTGAAAATAATATAGGAAGTGTTTCTATTTTGTACACTGTCAAAGTGAGACACAATTCTGAGAAGCAATGAATTTTAAAATAATTTTAAAATTTTGACTATCTTTGTCGCTTTTTTTTTTAACCAGTGATTATGGTAAGGGTGGATAAAGAACTGTGATAGAGGTGTGGTCAATAAAGGTTATAATAGAGATATGGTTAAGGGCAAAGAGAAGCAGCTACATCAGAAAGGGAGAAGTATTGTAAGAATGATAAATTAAGACTAAAGAACAACATGAACACTGAATATCACTCAAAAAATGCAGCTAACAGGTATCCTTATAAGAATATCAGCATAAAATTATTCTTTTGCTAGTTACTTCTGTTAGGTAAAAGATCAGGACACCAAAAGAGTGTCTAACAGGCTTTTTGAAGGCAAAACGCTCCCGGGCGGGGTTCCCAGACCCAAACATGGCAGACCGAGGAAGTCCGCACCCAGACCATGTTGGGGGTGGTTTTTATACGTTCGTTGCAAGGGCCGGTCAGGTTAGATGGATGGGGGTTTGGATAGGTCGCCATGCCGAGGCATCGTGGGCTGACAGGTCCTTCTAAGTGGCTGGGGTGGGGTGGCTTTAGCTGGTGAAGTGTGCTGTCATTGGTCCCCGGGATCTGGGAGGCTCCTTCTGTTAGGGACTTCCCCCCACTGGTGGGAGGGAGAGAAGGGGCAGCCCATCATGGCCCCAGGGGTCCGGCCTTACACTTTAATCATAATCAGGAAGTTTGGATTTATTTATTTAAAAAATTAACACATATTCTGCCTCTGGATCTTTGTGTTTAATGCTCCATCTTTCTGGAAGTTTCTTCCTCTAGATTTAGGTATGTAACACTATTTCCTTCAGCTCTCTACTCAACCCTCACTTGTCGGAAGAAGAGCTTCCTACCTAATCAAAGCATTTTGCAAAATACATTGTAAATTATAGGTTTCAAGTGTTTGCCTAAATATCAATGGCAATATCCATAATATTTTTTGGTTTGACTTTGCAAGCTATATTGTAATAGACTGTTCTGATCTCAAATCACTTAGTTTTAGATGCATAAGAAGATATATATTTCTCTGAATACTTAAAATGTTTGCATATGGATTTAAGCATACAACTATTTTTAAAGTTAGTTGACCATAACTATGGTAAATTATGTAATTTTCAAATTTCATGAGTCCTTAGTATGTTACTTTCTATGTAATTTTTGACTGCACCATTTATACTCACCAGCAACAGACATTTGAGATATCAGTGTTATTTTTATTCTTGATCTATATGTCATTTAAATTTATTTTATTTGACTTTGATATGAAGAATTGGCTCAAATAATTTAAAATTATGATTATGGTATGTGTGTATGTGTTATATGCATATATATTGAAGTATGCATATATATCATAAATCATGTATGTATGTATATATATATATCTCCAAATGATCAATACAATATTTTATAGGAATAGAATAGAGTTTTATTTAAGCCACACTGTGGACTTTAGCCTAGGAGTACACTTTTCACCAAAGAAAGGAGTGCTTTGAAGAAGCATGGTTTTCAGCACAGTGTTATATCTTGTTAGAACAAAGAACATTCCTTCAAGCTTTCAAAAGAGACAGATTAGCATGTACAAAGTGAATCGGCTTGATCTTGATGTCTGGGAAGGGAACCTTATCTTTAGAGGAATGCTAGCATGCGCATCCCAGGAAGAAGTGGGGAGGATATTCATCCCTGTTTCAAAGTGCATGTTCTTTACTTCTGGAAAATGCGGTGGCAACATGCACGTAGTCGTGTCCTACTCTTTTGCGATCCATGGACTATAACCCGCCAAGCTTCTCTGTCCATGGGATTTCCCAGGTAAGATTACTAGAATGGGTTGCCAATTCCTCCTCCTGGGGAATCTTCCTGACCCGGGGATTGAACGCAGGTCTGCCTGCATCTCCTACGTTGCAGGCGATTCTTTACCTGCTCAGTCATCATGGAAGCCCTGTTTCCCCTTAATGATTAAAGCAGATGTGCAATGCATGATTAAAAAAAAAAAAAAAGGTATAAACAGACTGTCCTAGTTAACATAAATTTCAACCTAAATGATGTATAAGCCATACCTCAGTATGTAAAATTTTTATTGCATATATATTATTAAACACATTTACTACAGCATTCATTGAATGTGGTGAATATCTGTCTACTTATGTATTATCTATCCATCCATCCATACATCCATACATCCATCCACCCACCCACCTAACCACTATTCTATCTCTTGAATGGTTCCAGTGGAATCTTTTGCTATCATAAAATTATTTCCTTAAATTATGTCAATTATATTTTTTTGTCCTTACATGACAGCAGTTCATGACCCTCATCAAGGATTCTACCATTGATACCAAAATTTCTTAGGTCATTACCAAATCAATTGCTTCCAATAATACCACAATATTAATAACTATGTCTTCTACTGACTTTTATAGGGTGCATGTAAATATATATTTAATTTTCACTGCCAAAAAAGTGATCTGACATTTTCTTCCTTTAAGGATGCCTGCAGAATGTTTTACCTGCTCATTGCAATATATATTTAAGTCACATTACCTATAAATTTTCATATTCATCATATGTGGATGATTAAGTCATGTGTAGTTTGAACAGTCTGCATTTTTATCCTTCTCATATTTTGTTATTACTTTCCTTTTAGACTGTCTCAGCATTCATGTCCTAATTTAGGTTATACTTTCAATACTTTTATTTTTTTCAGTGCATATAAATTGTGTAGGATCAATTTTCCTATCTATTGCATACCTCAAAAAGCAAACTGTCAAGTTACTTTTAACAACTCATTATCTTAAATAAATAAAATACATGGCAAAAATGGCACTTTTGTTTATTTTCCTTTTAGTCCTGCATTCACATCCTATAATGATGATTTACATTATAAATTCAGAAGATACAAATATTACCTCACAAAAAGCTATAAAAATTAAAGAGGCAACTGACACACTAACTGTTACTGAGACCATAAAATAAAATTCTGTTGATACATGTGATGAACTTTGGAAGTTATAGAATCAAACATATTTAGAATTATTAATAATGTAGATCTACTCAAAATTAATATGCCATATTAGTTTTATGCTGTAATTTCTCTCATGTCTGATGAAAAGCTAAATGTCTAACCAGTTAGTCCTCATTAATTATTTCCATAAACTTCTAGATTTATCACTCAAAACAAATATCTGTGTAGGGTGAATTATTAGCATGAAGCATTTTAGTCATATTTATTTCCACCTTTGCTATAAAAATGACACAATAATAATTCACAAGTTACAGCATGTAAGTTTTAGAACATAAAATTTCATGATAATATTTCTAAAAATACTTCCACCTGATTATCCACCTCTGCCAAAACAGCCACAAACTGTAATAGTTCATAGGATAGTCTTAATAAATCAAAACACATATTGCCACTTGGAAATCACTGTCTATATCCACAGACCTAATAACGAAGTGTCCTCCATTACTAAGATTCTAATCATCCAACCACAGTGTCATAAAAACAAACATCACACTTCCTTTGGCAATTTTGTAGAATTTGCTAAAATATGGAAGAAGTTATCTAGTCTTACCTGAGTCTTCATTATCTGAAGGGCTGTTGTAAGTCATAATATAAAAAATATTGAAGCTGAGTAAATTTTATTTCTCAGCTTTCACTAGCATATGCTATAGTGATAAGGAAACCCCAAATCCTGGTAAATTATACCCATCAAGCTTTTTTCTCATTGACATAACATATTGGCTTCAAGAATGCCTTTTTATGTGTCCTCTCAAATCTGAGAGTGGGTAAATGTTCCCACAGCAGAGAGGAAGCAAAACTGCATAAACATATGAAAGTGAAGTCAGTCGTTTCCTACTTTTTGTGACTCCAGGGACTGTAGCCTACCAGGCTCCTCTGTCCATAGGATTTTTCAGGCAAGGGTATTNGACATAACATATTGGCTTCAAGAATGCCTTTTTATGTGTCCTCTCAAATCTGAGAGTGGGTAAATGTTCCCACAGCAGAGGGGAAGCAAAACTGCATAAACATATGAAAGTGAAGTCAGTCGTTTCCTACTTTTTGTGACCCCAGGGACTGTAGCCTACCAGGCTCCTCTGTCCATAGGATTTTTCAGGCAAGGGTATTGGAATGGGTTGCCACTTCCTTCTCCAGGAGATCTTCCCGAACCAGGGATCAAACCTAAGTCTCCCACATTGTAGGCGCCACCAGGGAGGTCATAAACATATAAGTGGTGTTAAACTTCTGTTCAGAAGTGACACACAACATTTCAGCTCATGTTTTACTAGACAAAGCTAGTGGCCAGTTGCTCATTCACACCTGACTTTATGCAACCCATCAGGCTCCTCTGTCCATAGGATTCTCCAGGCAAGAATGCTGGAGTGGGTTGCCATTCCCTTCTCCAGGATATCATCCAACCCAGGGATGGACCCAGGGATTAAAACTGGGGCTCCTGCATTGCAGACAGATTGTACACTGCCTGAGCTATGAGGAAAACCCCTAACAAATCTAGTCACATGGCAAATGCTGATACCAATAAGCATAGAAGAGTAACACTCTTACAGGGATGGGCATCCAACATATACAAAAAATAAAATTCATGAAAAATTATGTCAACCTAAAAAAATTAAATATAAATAATTGTCTTTTGCTTGTTAGATAAAAAATTGACTCATCATCTCATTCTGAACTAAGCCAAGATATTTTTAAGATGTCATACTCTTTTTAGTTATAATGAAATAAAAAGATTGAAAACATAATATTTTAAGAACTCATTGGTATAAAATTATCTCAATAACAAAAGTCATTAAAAAAAGACTATTAGAAGTGTAAATAAAATGATACTGCTACGCTGTTCTTAGTTGCCTAGTCACGGCTGACTCTGTGACCTCATGCACTATAGCCCGCCAGACTCCTCTATCCATGGGGATTCTCTAGGCACAATACTGGAGTGGGTTGGCATGCCCTCCTCCAGGGAAATCTTCCCAACCCAAGAATCAAACTGGAGTCTCTCACACTGCAGGCAGATTCTTTACCAGTTAAGTTACCATGGAAGTCCAAAATGATATGTACTTAAATAGCAGTTATGCACTCAGTGATAAAGAATCTGCCAGCCAAAGAGAATTCATGGGTTTGATCCCTGGGTTGGGAAGATACCCTGGAGAAGGAAATGGTGACCAACTCCAGTATTCCTGTCTGGGAAATACCGTGGACAAAGGAGCCTGGCTACAATCCATGGGGTCACAAAGAGTCAGATATGACTTAGCAGCTAAACAACAATAAAATAGCAATTATAGCTTTAGAAGTGATTTATCATCTCTTTGATATTTAATTTGGCATTTCTAATTTATTTTGTCTTTTTATTGAAATGTATTTGGCACATGTAATTTTAATGTGTATATCATTTTGATTTGATACATTTATATACTGTAATATAATCACCATTGTAGAAATTGTTTAGCATCTCTTTAACTTCATATAGGGCTTCCTGAGTAGTTCAAAAGGTAAAAAAATCTATCTGCTTGCAATGAGGGAGACCTGGTTTTGATCCCTGAATTGGGAAGATACCTTGGAGAAGGATATCACAATCCAGTCTATTATTCTTGCCTGGAGAATTCCATAGATATAGGAGCCTGCTGGGCTGAAGTCCATGGGGTTGCAAAGAGTCAGACATGACTGGGCAACTGGCATTTTCATTTTCACTTTTTTTTCATGTTACATAGCTGAAATTTCTCTTTTCGTGGTTGGAATAATTAAGATCTACTCTCTTAGTAACTTGGATGATCATGACATAATTTATATGGTTATATTGTTAATATATGCAAAAATATATTGTTTATATTCACTATACTGTATATTAATCTCTAAAACGTTTCTACCAGTTATAAATTTGTATCTTTAAGCAACATCTCTCCTATCCCACCCCCCCTCCACCCTAGACTCTGGTAAACACTTTACTCTCTGTTTTTACAAATTTGACATTTTACAATTCCNACCACACAGACACACAGAGACACACACAGAAACACAGACACATACACACATACACCACACAGATGCACACACACCACACAGACACACTCACACCACACAGAGATGTGTATAAGAGACAGCACTTTACTCTCTGTTTTTACAAATTTGACATTTTACAATTCCACATATGAATGATGTCATACAGTATTTGTCTTTTATATTTGTCTTTCACTCCCCAACTTAAGTCATTTAGAATGATGTTCTAAGATCCATGCATATTGTAACAAATGGCAGGGTTTTCCTTTTATCCTTTGAATAAATAATATTATATATATATATATGTGTGTGTGTGTGTGTGTGTATATATATATATAATCTTATTTATCATTTCACTTATTACCAAAAATACATTGTGTTGAATACTATCTTTTTGCACCTGAAGATCTATTCCTCTTCACCCTGTATTGGCCTCAGAAGCCTTACTAGGAAGAACTGTATCAATTGATTCTTTTGCTCTCTTAAATTCCAGTTTGGTTCAGTCAATAGGAAACACCATAAAAAGAAAAGGGATTGGAAGAGACTAAGGTTACCTTTTTCCTGCTCAGTTCCTTCCCTATTGTGTTCCTCTAGGGTGGCTGTCTTCCCTATAAGAGGCAACAGATCTTTTCTTAAAATTAATTTTTATTGGCACATAGTTGCCTTACACCATGCTTCCCTGGTGGCTCTGGCGGTAAAGCATCTGTCTACAATGGGGGAGACCTGGGTTCAATCCCTGGGTCGGGAAGATCCCCTGGAGAAGGAATTGGCAAACCACTCCAGTACTATTCTGTTGCCTGGAAAATCCCATGGGCAGAGGAGCCTGGTAGGCTAAAGTCCATGGGGTCACAAAGAGTCGGACACGACTGAGCACACTTCTGCATTGTGTTAGTCTATACTGTACTGCAAAGTGAATCTTTTTTTTTTTTTTGGATTTCCTCCCCATTTAGGCTACCACAGGGCACCTAGTTCCCTGAGCTAAATAGTAAGTTCTCTTTAGTTATTTGTTTAATGCATAGTATCAACAGTATATGTATATGTCAACCCCCAAATCCCAATTCATCCCATCTCTGCCTTGCCTTGTCTTGGTGTCCATTTATTTGTCTGTGTCTCTATTTCTGTTTCACTAATGAGATCATCTATACCATGTCTCTAGAGTCCACATGTACATTTTAATATATGATATTTTTTTTCTCTTTCTGACTTACTTCACCCTGTCAGTCAGAGTGACAGTCCCTAGGTCTATCCATCTCTCCACAAATGATTCAATTTCATTCCTTTTCAGAGCTGAGTAATATTCCATTACAATATATGTGCCACATCTTCTTTATTAGGGAAGAAACCTAAAAGTCCATTAACAAAAGAGTTAACAGCTCTTACTAGATTGTCTTCTTCAAATGGCTTTTTCTAGCTACTAGTAACCGCCCTTTTCTTGTAAATTCTGGCATAGTAGTGTTAATGCCTCTCAGTTATGACTAGATATGGGGTATTGAACTCTGGTTAGTAATTTCATTAACCCTATCTACACATTTACAAGGCTATAGTTTAGTACATTTTTCTCAGTCTCTATTTTTGACTGTGAATTTCCTTCCCTGGTGGCTCAGATGGTGAAGAATCTGCCTGCAGTGCAAAAGACTTGGGTTCATTCCTTGGGTCAGGCAGATCTCCTGGAGAAAGGAATGGCTACCACTCCAGGACTCTTGCCTGGAGAATTCCATGGACAGAGAAGCTTGATGGTCTATGGTCCATGTGGTTGCAAAGAGTTGGACACAACTGAACGACTTTCACTTCACTTATCTCCTGGTAATGATGAATTTGTCCTCTATAGCCATGATTCTACTTCTGTTTTGTAAATAAGTTCATTTGTACCCTCTCTTCTTTTTTAGATTCCACATATAAATGTTATCATGTGATATTTGTCCTTCTGTGTCTGATTTAATTCACTCAATATGATAATCTCTAGGTCCATCCATGTCTACAGTCCATGGGTTGCAAAGAGTCAGACGCCTGAGTGAATAACAGTTTGTTTCCTTCATGTATCCTAAATGATGCATCAATTCAGAATTAAACAACATATCACATTAAAAAAAAAANTCATCTATACCATGTCTCTAGAGTCCACATGTACATTTTAATATATGATATTTTTTTTCTCTTTCTGACTTACTTCACCCTGTCAGTCAGAGTGACAGTCCCTAGGTCTATCCATCTCTCCACAAATGATTCAATTTCATTCCTTTTCAGAGCTGAGTAATATTCCATTACAATATATGTGCCACATCTTCTTTATTAGGGAAGAAACCTAAAAGTCCATTAACAAAAGAGTTAACAGCTCTTACTAGATTGTCTTCTTCAAATGGCTTTTTCTAGCTACTAGTAACCGCCCTTTTCTTGTAAATTCTGGCATAGTAGTGTTAATGCCTCTCAGTTATGACTAGATATGGGGTATTGAACTCTGGTTAGTAATTTCATTAACCCTGTCTACACATTTACAAGACTATAGTTTAGTACATTTTTCTCAGTCTCTATTTTTGACTGTGAATTTCCTTCCCTGGTGGCTCAGATGGTGAAGAATCTGCCTGCAGTGCAAAAGACTTGGGTTCATTCCTTGGGTCAGGCAGATCTCCTGGAGAAAGGAATGGCTACCACTCCAGGACTCTTGCCTGGAGAATTCCATGGACAGAGAAGCTTGATGGTCTATGGTCCATGTGGTTGCAAAGAGTTGGACACAACTGAACGACTTTCACTTCACTTATCTCCTGGTAATGATGAATTTGTCCTCTATAGCCATGATTCTACTTCTGTTTTGTAAATAAGTTCATTTGTACCCTCTCTTCTTTTTTAGATTCCACATATAAATGTTATCATGTGATATTTGTCCTTCTGTGTCTGATTTAATTCACTCAGTATGATAATCTCTAGGTCCATCCATGTCTACAGTCCATGGGTTGCAAGGAGTCAGACGCCTGAGTGAATAACAGTTTGTTTCCTTCATGTATCCTAAATGATGCATCAATTCAGAATTAAACAACATATCACATTAAAAAAAAAACAGCCGTACATGATTATAAAAAGAAGAAAACAGAAATGATATAAAGTATTTCCTATATGTCTTTTATTTCTAACCTGTATGTCAATTCCAGCTAAGTTCATTAACAGGTTCCACAGAGTTATGAACATCTAACACTTAATAGTCAGAGTCTACAGGGATTTTATATTACACATGCTGTGGATAACCACATTCTTTCTCAGAGATATGTTGTATACATAATCCATTAAGATCTCTTTGCTCATTAGTAGAAGGAATAAAACAGAAAGAAAAATATATTTATGAAGTATCTAATACATACAAGGCAGTATATTTAACAGTTTTCAAATGTTATTTTTTTAAAACCATACTTTGCATGGGTAAACATTTTTTCAAGCATAGCCTAATTCTGAAAATGAGTGAAGATGCAAACAAAAAGGATTAATTTGTTTATTGATTTCACTTGGAGTAGTAAAAAGATCTTAGAACCTTATTGGGTATTCTCATTGAAGCTACTCTAGAAATGGACCATCAGGCACAATTATTACTTTTATACCTGTTGACATTCACCATCAAGAAGGGTAATTTAGGATACTCTCAAGGTCCCTGAGGAAGATAATGATTTCATTGACACTATCTAACTTTTCTTAAACATTGTGTGTTTCTCACTACACTCTAGCATAATAAAATAAAACTAAAATTTGAATAACTGTAAATGTACTTACCAGCAGATAATTTTTAGGAAGTAAAACCGATTCTAAAGAATTTTCCAAATAAACAGTAATATGAGAAAACTTAGTACTATTATAAAAATAAATAAAACTAAGGAACCTAGATGGGATGCTCCATCTAATATTTCATATTTTATTCATATAATTTAAAATAATGGATATATATGTTATCTATACTTATCCTATTAAGTGGTTTTAAATGATACCAAACAGGCAGTTAGACCATCCAATATAAATTTCCCAATTAAACTTAAAGTAAATCTGTTTAAAACATTAAAAAAAAAAGCCAAATACATATATATTGTTCATTATTTAATACATTTATCTTTTTCATCAACACATTCATTTTTGGTTCCCTGTATTTTACTTCAAGTTGTTTTAAAAAATAAAAATGTAAAATAATTAAATACAATGGAAAATTCCATACTCCTGACAAATCAGGAAGTTCATGGGGAGTGCCTGGCTATTTGGCTGGCATGGATCTTCCTTGGAAGAAAAAGCTTTAAAATGAAAAATAATTGTTGAGTCATTAATTGTAGCATTTAATTTGGAAATCTTCAGTTCAGTTCAGTTCAGTCGCTCAGTTGTGTCCAACTCTTTGCAACCCCATGAGTCGCAGCACGCCAGGCTTCTCTGTCCATCACCATCTCCCGGAGTTCACTCAGACTCACGTCCATCGAGTCCATGATGCCATCTCATCCTCGGTTGTCCCCTTCTGCTCCTCCCCCAAATCCCTCCCAGCATCAGAGTCTTTTCCAATGAGTCAACTCTTCGCATGAAGTGGCCAAAGTCCTGGAGTTTCAGCTTTAGCATCATTCCTTCCAAAGAAATCCCAGCGTTGATCTCCTTCAGAATGGACTAGTTGGATCTCCTTGCAGTCCAAGGGACTCTCAAGAGTCTTCTCCAACACCACAGTTCAAAAGCATCAATTCTTTGGCCCTCAGCCTTCTTCACAGTCCAACTCTCACATCCATACATGACCACAGGAAGAACCATAGCCTTGACTAGATGGACCTTAGTTGGCAAAGTAACGTCTCTGCTTTTGAATATACTCTCTAGGTTGGTCATAACTTTTCTTCCAAGGAGGAAGCGTCTTTTAATTTCATGGCTGCTGTCACCATCTGCAGTGATTTTGGAGCCCCAAAAAATAAACTCTGACACTGTTTCCACTGTTTCCCCATCTATTTCTCATGAAGTGATGGGACCAGATGCCATGGTCTTCGTTTTCTGAATGTTGAGCTTTAAGCCAAATTTTTCACTCTCCTCTTTCACATTCATCACTTTTTAGTTTATGTCAACATTTTACAAATGTTAGAAGGACTGTCTTAGACTATCGTCATCAGATTTTGCTGCAAGCTGTGTTATGCACACATTTCTATGGATATAAATTTAGTTAAAATTAGAATCAATGTCATATAAAATAAATCTATATGAATCATTAGCTAGAGTGAGCATTAAGTATTTGACAACTTCCCAAAGATTGAAGAAAACATAGATATACCTAAATGTGGTATACCAGTTTATATAAATACTTACCTATATTAGATAACTCTCTGGATTTTGGTTATTAGTTTGAAGATGTGTGAATTCTCACAGGGATAGACTACTGAAAATATTAAAAATCCATGGTATGATTATTGATAAAAAGAGAATAGTGATAGCTGGTTGAGGCAGTAGGGTCTTGAGATCTTCCAATCATCTGGACCAAATGACCAGATTACTAGGGGCTCCTAAATGTAGCAGTGGGGCTTTCTGAAATAAATAAATGAATTAGAACACTACTGTCTTACAGTAAAAAAGAAAAGATACATAATATTTTTATCTTTAGTAACTGGGTCACTCAAAAAGTCAAAACTTTTCTATTCCTGATGAGAACCAATAAATTTTTTTCTCCTGCAGGATATTTTATGGCATATAACTTCTAGGAAGTAAAAATATTTCAGAAAAATAAAATTTAAACCTAACATGCTTCAAGAATTTTCTTCTTTTTTAGAACTATGTACTACGATTTATAGGTGTAACTTTAGATTTTATAATATTCATCATATTATAATTATTCAAACTAATACTTGTCATTATTGAGTTATAAAATTTTTAACAAGTTATACATCCTAATATGAAAGAAACTTAGGAAGTTTTAATAATCTAAAATTAAATGATTAAAGTTTAAAATAACGCAGAACCATTCTAATAGAAATTGAGAAGCTTAGTGTGATTAGGCATTTTAGTTGGATTAATTAGCAATTTTAAAATTCAACTCCATTTTTGTTTTGATTCTTCTTCTGAATTCATTATGTGACACATATACTCAAAATGTGCATATTTTCTGTGAAGAATTTTTGACAGGAGTTAATTTTAAAGGATATTATTACGTGTATTATTGTTTAAAACAGATTTCCAGACTGGAAAATCCCATGGATGGAGGAGCCTAGTAGGCTGCAGTCCATGGGGTTGCTAACAGTTGGACACGACTGAGCGATTTCCCTTTCCCTTTCAATGTGTTTTAAACACAATGTGTTTAAACAAACTGTGGAAAGCTCTTAGAGAGATGAGAATACCAGACCATCATATCTGTCTCCTGAGAAACATTATGGGGGTCAAGTAGCAACAGTTAGAACCCTGTATGGAACAAATGATTGATTCAAGATCAAGAAAGGAGCAAGACAGGGCTGTCTGCTTGTCATCTTGTTTGTTTTACCTATAGGCCAGCCAAGCACATCATGAGAAATGCTGGGCTGGATGAGTTACAAGCTGGAATCAAGGTAGGAGGGAAACACATCAACAACCTCAGATATGCAGATGATACTACACTGATGGCAGAAAGCGAAGAAGAATTAAAGTCTCTTGATGAGTGTGAAGGAGGAGAGTGAAAGAGCCAGCTTAAGACTAAATATTAAAAAACTAAAATCATGGCATCCGGCCCCATTGGTGCATGGCAAATGAAAGGGGAAAAAGTGGAAGTAGTGACAGATTTCCTCTTTCTGGGGTCCAAAATCCCTGTGGATTGTGACTGCAGCCATGAAATCAGAAAACAGTTGCTTCTTGGCAAGAAAGTGATGACAAACATAGACAGTGTGTTGAAAAACAGAGACTCTGCCAACAAAGGTCCATATAGTCAAAGCTGTGGTCTTCCCAGTGATCATGTACACCAAAGAACTGATGCCTTCAAACTGTGGTGCTGGAGAAGACTCCTGAAAGTCCCTTGGACAGCAAGGAGATCAAACCAGCCAATCTTAAGGGAGATCAACCCAGCCAATCTTAAGGGAGATCAACCCTGAGTATTCATTGAAAGGACAGATGCTGAAGCTGAAGCTCCAGTATTTTGGTCATCTGATGCAAACAGATGACTGAATGGAAAAGTTCCTGATACTGAGAAGGATTGCGGGCAGAAGGAGAGGGTGTCAGAGGATGAGATGGCTGGATGGCATCACTGATGCAATGAATGTGAACTTGGGCAAACTCTGGGAGGTGGTGAGGGACAGGGAGACCTGGCCTGCTGCAGTCCATGGGGTTGCAAAGAGTTGAACATGACTGAATAACAGCAATAAGCTTTGACTGAATCTGTAGAAAACTTTCATGTCCGACTCTTTGTGACCCCATGAATTGTAGTCCACCAGATTCCTCTGTTGGTGGGATTTTCCTGGCAAGAATACTGGAATAGATTGCTATTGCTTTCTCCAGGGGATCTTCCTGACCCAGGGACTGAACCCACATTGCCTGTATTGGGAGGTGGATTCTTTACTGCTGAGTCACCAGAGATAGAAAGTATACAGTACTTTTCCCCCTTCTATCAGGAAGAAAATAATTGAATTAATAAAATAAAAATAGGCATACATGTAATTTATTTAAGCTACTGTTTGCTATTTATTATGCCATATGATTCAGACTGAAGTAAAATCTATCTTTGAATGATTATAGCACTTTTTATACCCTGTCTATATTTTTCATGTTAAATCTTATATCTGAAACTCACACATATGTTTAATATACACACATTTGATAGTCTATATTGCAAAAAGAGTTGGACATGACTGAGTAAGCATCCATCCACAGTGGGTTTTTTTTTTTTTTTTACAACTGTTCAATGGCAATGACAAAGAAATATATACACACATATAGAAGTTATCTACAAAAACATATCTATTGTTTTTTAGAAGAAATGTAGGAAGATAGTACCATAAAGTACTTAGTAGAGCAGCTTGAACTGGACCATGGAGGCTGGGTACTACTGAAAAAAAATATCCAGAAAACATGTATAAAAGTGTTCCAAAGAGTAAAATAGCATGACAAAATAAAGGAAGCAGGTGTGCAGGCTGCATGCTTGGGAAACAACGATTACACAAAATTGGATGGAAGTAAGAGTACTGAGATAAGCTGAGAGAAATACTTTTGTTTACAACACTATCGTACAAAAAAGATGTTCAAATGAGCATATGATAGATAAAATGTAGNACAAAATAAAGGAAGCAGGTGTGCAGGCTGCATGCTTGGGAAACAACGATTACACAAAATTGGATGGAAGTAAGAGTACTGAGATAAGCTGAGAGAAATACTTTTGTTTACAACACTATCGTACAAAAAAGATGTTCAAATGAGCATATGATAGATAAAATGTAGAGTCTTATTTTCCCGATGAATGGATAGGAAGAGCATAGCCTAAACTTGGCAGAGATACTCACAACCAGAGAAACTAAACAATTGGATCCACTCATTAATTCCCAGCTATTCTTTCCTGGCATCCATTATAGAATGCAATGATTATGTAACTCAGCAATGTTACAATCTGACAGCTCTCTGAAAAGTCTTTCTGGTACTGTATTTTTAAACGGTTCTGGTTCAGTAGTTGGCAAAGGACTCAGGAATCTCTCTAAAATATAACCATTCTCATTTTTTAAAGTCATTAGCGTGGTGAAAGTCATAGCAAGCCCAGATCTCATGCTGAGGACATCTGCATCCAAATAGCATAAAGCAGCCTTGAACCCAGCAAACCTCAGTTCAAAATTGGCTACTGCATTGATTCATATGAATGCGCTGAAATGGTTTTCTTTTTTCCTTTCTTTCTTAATCTTCAAATAATTTGATCTGAGGGCTATCCACACTATATTACAAAGTCATGGAAACATAATGATTCATAGAGTGAAATGTAAAAATAATATTAAGTAAAATTAAGAATGAGATTGAGACAATCTCTCCATAATCTCATGTTTTTTAGCTCATCTATTGTACAGAAGCAAATTTAAAAAAAAAAAAAAAAAGATACCATATGGAGGGATATGGGAAGGGGATACTGAACAAAGCTTAACATTACAATTTAACATTATAACTTGAATTATAAGTTATATACTGTAATTTCAAGCCCATAGATACCTTTCCATTCTTGCTTGGAAGTATTTGAATTATTGGAGAAATTTTACATCATAAAATAATCCTCTATCTTTTTTTCCCCCTCTTTTCAAAGTAAATAAGTTTTTCAATTTATGAACCTAAGTAAAACTCTGGGCCTCTTACTACTTTTCATAGGAAGTATAAGGAGAGTCAACTTCACTAGACATTAAACTTCATAAGTATAGGGACATTGTTTACCTGGATCACTACTTTATCCCAGAGTAAGCTAGTGTCAGTGTGCAAAGCATGGAAATGAATATTGATTAAATGAATGCACCTACTAGGTAATGGCAAAAGTAAGAGTTTATAGAAGAAATGTTGAAAATGGGAACAATTGGACCAACAGGAAATCACCCTTAAATTGAGTTTTGAAATTTGAATAGAGATTAGTGGTAAAGACAAAACAGATTATTGGACCATAGAGAGGAGTATTCTACACTGAGGGAATTAATTTATATTCAACAGTTTCTCAGTTACTAAAACCTGCATGTGAATGTACCTATGTATATATGTGTCTAAAAATGAATATATATGAAATTATTATATGTGCTTAAGAATTATTTATATAAATTATAAACAAATTTTAGGAAAATGAGACTCTCTTCTATTATTTCTTTGTCTTACCTTGTCAAGCATCTTCAACCCATAGTTTGGAAACTATTAAAAATAAGTCTTACCAATGACTCTAAAGACCTCCAAAATTAAATGGAGTCATTACAGTTGAATTTTACACCCTTTAATTTTAGTGACTATCTCCTTAATCTTTCCTGCCTTGGATAGCATGATGATAGATAAATAGATTTATTCTGCATCTCTAACTATTTCTTCTGTGTATCCCTGGCATGCATTCTGTTTCTGATCTCCCAAATGGGACATCTCTGGACATAGTTGGGATTATATCTGTGGTCTTTGTATAGCTATGTCAGCCTCTCATTCTGCTCTTAGGGAAAAAAGAGATAATTCTTTAATACTGTCTCATATATGTCTATTGTTTCAACCATCAGTTCTGAGACTTGAGTCTTTTTTTTTTTTTCTCTAAATTTCTGATGTCATTTTAAAGCTTCAATCCCATTTCAGAATTGTCAGTAGACATTTCTACTTCCCTGAAATGCAATTATGTTAAAAACAAATGGTAAAAAATCAGAGATAACTGGGGAGAACATTTAGGACATAAATAGAAAATATCTGAAGCCAAAATTCTGGGGAATAGCAACATTTCCATGTAGGGAAAGTAAAGAGTATAATGGAATTTAAAATGAACTGATAGAGAATAATATGAAAAAACTGAAGAGGCATATCAGGGTAAAGTACAGAAGAAGGAGGTCACCAGAAAATGCAAATCTCTATATATGTTTAGCTAGCTATTGAGATTAAAAAAAAAAATTAAGTGTATCCATTAGCTTTAACAAGTAGAGCATTATGTGTGACTTTGAGGAGGATTGCTAAGGAGAATTGGTAAGCACACAATCAGAATTTGTCCAGTTGTGGAGTGAGTGGATGGGACAATACAGAGACAAAGAAGAAATGTGCTGTTTAAGGAACTTGGCTTTGAAGCTGTCTTTGATAAAATTCTCAGCAAATAGTCAAGGATGAACCTCAAACTTGGCTTTGGGCCTTGTTTTTGTAAAAGACGGGCTCAGCCTGTGATGTCAGTCTTAAAGTACCTATTATGCTTTGAAGACGACAAGAGTGATCAGTGAGGCATTCTAGAGTACATGGAACGCAAGATATCACTGAGAAATGTTAGTGGAGAAGGACCAACGCAGAGCAGGATGAGATAAAGATGAGGCTAGAGAGAATAGAAAGGGTCTTATTTTCTTTCTGTAAAAGATCTTACGTGCCTTACTGGGAAACTTTAAATATAATTTTTAAAATATCAATGCCAGTTAACATATAGGTATTCTGTGTCAGGTGTTAAGTATTTTACCCATGTTATTTTTCATTTTTTCAAAAATTTTAGAGGATGTAGGCTAAGACTTTAAACTCTGAAAACAGACTGCCTGGACAATTTACTTAACCTCATTGTGCCTGAGTTACCTCAACTGTAAAGCCAGAGTAATTTTACCCTCTTCCAAAGGCTGAAGTAAGATTTAGTTGATAAAATCCTTGTAAATCACTTAGAAGGACATAGAGATAACAGTGAACATTCAAATATTTACAATTATAAGTGTCTCAATTTTTGAAATTAATTCTTTACATTATTTAATTGACTGATGAAACTTGTTTAGAAAGGAACTGACAGAACATTGATTAGAATGTGTATAATCCCAAAGATCATATTCTTAACATATGAAATTATTAAAATGAAGCATATAAGAAGAAACATTTTTTCAAGGAAACACTAATTACTTAGCTTTATATGTAATAATTTTGTGATGCATCTGTGATACAAAGCATAGCCTATTATACAGCTGTGTGTTCAGGTCTGTTATTCAAGACAGTGATCTGATACATTAACAGAGATTTTGGCTTGTCAACATGTAGTTGGCATTGTTATTATAGCTATACTCCAGGCAAGGTTGAACACAGATTTCACATAGCATCAGTGAGAAGTGAAATGGAGGTTCATGGGTTCTGGTATTATAAAAGAAATACAAAGACATCAATAGAATTCCAGAAAGAAGTAGCCCAAACCTTAGAAGTAATTTGGTCAAAGAGTCTAAGTTTGACCATGTCTCTAGATTTAACCACCAATTTATAGGAAAAACAGCTGTGAGAAAATGCTATCAGAAATTTTCAGGCTATGGGAAACTTAAGGGCAATTTCCTCAATTATTTTTCCAAATTAATTGTCAAAATTGGAATGGTGAAATAGAGATGTGAAGCAGAGAGTCTGGAGATTAAAAACCAACAAAGACACAGTAATTCATCATAAGCTATGAGATGTGTCTGGATTTGGCTTCAAGTAAATATTTATAATTGTTTAAATGATATTTGTAAGGCAACTATAACCTTGACTAGAGATTGAAAATACTATTAAATAACTATTATTAATTTTGTAGGCATCTGAATGATTTTGTCATTGAGTTTTACTTTCAAAGTACATTTATCTTTCAAAGAAACACACTGAGGAAATGATATCTGATACATGCCATATTGGGATTTTCTTTAAAAAATACAGGCAAGGAATGTTAGGGATAGCATGAAATAACATTGTGTATAAGTCAAGGCTGTGAATGCTGGGTGTTGGGTACATGGATATCAATTATATTATTCTTAATTGTATATGTTTATATTTGCCTAATATAGTATGTTATATAATGAATGTATATTAATATATATTTAATGTTACATGCTTAAAGTAAAAATTAGAAATCAAATAAGAACCCTTTCTGGAGAAGGAAACATAACTCAAAATATAAATTATGAGAACAGATTTCATGAAAATGAGCAAGGCTGTATAAGTGTCAAGTTAAATATGGCAAACTGGAGTTCAGTGAACTTGATGATGTTGAAATGATTGATGGTTTCCCTATTTTTATTACCATTAACACAATCCTGCCAATCACATAATCACACATTATTACCATAACCTTTAATTTCTAATTCTACCTCAAACCCCACGTTCATGGAGGTATTCTTTTCACACATCTCATACATTTCAGGACATTCTTTTGTTTCACGCATCCTCTTTTTGTAACAGTTGTCATTATGCCTTGCTTTCACTATTATAAAAGCTTGGTAATTCATCTTTTCTTAAGCATTTCCCTCCAGTGTATACTGCATCAACTTTATCTACTAAACATAACATCAGTTATCTAACTGTTGGGATCGAAACCCCTTAATTTTTTCTTAGTAGTGTTTCCACAAAGAAAAGATTTAAATTTTTTATTCCACATCCTTCTGTGACTTTTCAAGCATATTTCTAGACTTGTGAAGAAGCTGTGAAGTCGCTCAGTTGTGTCTGACTCTTTGTGACCCCATGGACTGTAGCCTACGAGGCTCCTCCATCCATGGAATTTTCCAGGCAAGAGTACTGGAGTAGGTTGCCATTTCGTTCTCAAAAGGCTCTTCACCACTCAGGGATTGAACCTGTGTCTCCTGCATTGCCAACAGGTGCTTTTAATATCTGAGCCATGAGGGAATGTATGTGAGTAAAATAATTTGTTGATTATAATTCTTTAGAGAATAGTTTGGCTCATTAGTTTATGAAAGCTATCCATCTATATGCTAACATATTTTTAGGCTATACAGCTATTTTTATTCCCAACCCGGAAAAAATTGAACCCTCCCTAATATAAACTATTGGCTTAAAACTAATCCAGAGAAAAATTCTGCTGTGATATAATAAATATGTCAAGAATATTAAGTATTATTTCTTTTAAGTTCAAAGGCATTTTAAATTTTCAACTGCTACTGAGGATAGCATTTTACTAGAAATTTCAGTAAATTTAATTAAGACCTTGATCAATTACATTTTTAAAATTTTGTGTTTATACTTGGATAATTTATTTTTTGTTTAAATTTTATTTTTAAATTATTTTTATTTATTATTATTATTTTTTACTTTACAATACTGTATTGGTTTTTACCATACACTGACATGAATCCACCACGGGTGTACATGAGCTCCCAGTCCTGAACCCCTCTCTGACTACCCTCCCCATATCATCTCTCTGGGTCATCCAAGTGCACCATCCCCAAGCATCTTGTATTCTGTATCGTACCTAGACTGGCAATTTGTTTCTTACATGATAGTATACATGTTTCAATGCCATTCTCCCAAATCATCCCACCCTCTCCCTCTCCCACAGAGTCCAAAAGTCTGTTCTATATATCTGTGTCTCTTTTGCTGTCTCGCATACAGGGTTATCATTACCATCTTTCTAAATTCCATATATATGTGTTAGTATACAGTATTGGTGTTTTTCTTTCTGGCTTACTTCATTCTGTATAATCAGCTCCAGTTTCATCCACCTCATTAGAACAGATTCAAATGTATTCTTTTTAATTGCTGAGTAATACTCCATTTTGTATAAATACCACACTTTCTTATCCATTCATCCACTGATGGACATCTAGGTTGTTTCCATGTTCTGGCTATTATAAACAGTGCTGTGATGAACATTGGGGTACATGTATCTCTTTCAATTCTGGTTTCCTCGGTGTGTATGCCCAGCAGTGGGATTGCTGGGTCATAAGGCAGTTCTATTTCCAGTTTTTTAAGGAATCTCCACACTATTCTCCATAGTGGCTGTACTAGTTTGCATTCCCACCAACAGTGTAAGAGGATTCCCTTTTCTCCACACCCTCTCCAGCATTTATTGCTTGAAGACTTTTAGATCGCAGCCATTCTGACTGGTGTGAAATGGTATCTCATTGTGGTCTTGATTTGCATTTCTCTAATAATGAATGATGTTGTATGTATCACAGGCAAGTTGATAATAGAGCATTCTGTATAGGTTTTTCATCAATTATTAGCCATGGAATCTTTCCTATTTGGGTAGGTCACATTTATTGTTGTAGTAGTAACTGAAAGTTTTTTTTTTTAATGAATAATAAATATTCTTTAACTAAATGACATCATGCTTCTGAATTTCTCTTCTGATGTTNAGGTTTTTCATCAATTATTAGCCATGAAATCTTTCCTATTTGGGTAGGTCACATTTATTGTTGTAGTAGTAACTGAAAGTTTTTTTTTTAATGAATAATAAATATTCTTTAACTAAATGACATCATGCTTCTGAATTTCTCTTCTGATGTTTCTCTGTCCCCATTTACTCTCTAACTCTTGAGTATTCATGCATTTAAGTTCATGAAACTCTTTTAGTTTCTAAAAAATAAAATTAATTGAGTTCACATCAATATTTTAGCATGGTAGATTAACTTTCTGGAATCTTTAGGAGAGAAGAAGCTATTTCCTTACATTTTCTGTCTTCTAGAAACCACTTATATTCATCACTAAGTTGATATTAGCATAACTGTCTTACACATAGTATATGTTCAATTAAATTGTGGCCATTATTTGCACATTAGTATTTGCCCCTAAAGTCTGTCCCTTCAAATGTTTAATATTATTTCACATTGTAACCTTTACAGATACAGTACTGTTAGTTATAATAAATAATCACACATTTAATACCTTAAAAGGACATACATTTATTATCTCAGAGTTCTAGAGGGCAGATGTCCAAGACTGGATTCATTGAGCTCACATCAGTGTTTTAGCATGGTTGCTTTACTTTATGGAATTCCTAGTAGGGGAATCTATTTCCTTACATTTTCTGTCTTCTAGAAACCACTTATATTCCTTGACCTATGGATCCAGTTCTCCATCTACAAACTTACAGTGTAGCATCTTCAAATTTCTCTCTGATTCTGATCATTTTAACTCCCTTTTTCAGTTAAAAGAACACATGATTACATCTGGATAATCTGAGATAATCTCCCTACCTCAAAAGTCTTAATTTAACCACACATGCGAAGTTCCTTTTGTCCTGAAAGTAACATATTCACAGATTGAAAGGATTAGAGTGAAAATCTTTGGGAAGACATTATTTTGCAAACCACACTACTTTTCCATCTAATAACTTGAAAAAAAAAGAAAAAGAAAACTGCTGACTCCTATATATCTTGTTAATCAAATGTCTAGATGAAAGCTTTACTCTTCCTGCATATTCTAATTAATTTGGTTTCTCTCAGCATACTACAGTCTCTGTCATTGTAATAGATTTCTCAAAGAGAGGCAGTCTCCTGCCACTGTTACTTTTAATCAATGATAGAAAAGCTACTTAATATAATGCAAATAACTTTTCTAAAACTGTTTTACTCATATATAGACTACAAAAAATTAGTGAGGTAATGCATGTAAAATCATTAGTGCCTAGCATGAAAAATTCTTAATAAAAGTTAACTGTTAGTATTATTATTGTCATTACAGTCTGTTTGGCAAATATTTACAGGTTCCTCTATAGTTCAATTTCATTTCATTTACTGTGTCAGAAAATTATACATTCCTTTTGCCCCAGAGTATTATTGATTTCCACTTTATACTCATTTTATTTGAACCATGATCTTCTGTACCTTAAAATAAAAGAACATTTTACTTTCCTTGAAGAAAATGCACTTAAATCAGCAAATATATAGACTAAGGACTGAAATGAGATTGGTAATTTTTTTTTCAAGTTCTATTCAGGGTTATAACTAAAACTTATAGGTATAATTTCCATATCCTCCACTCTGCAGTGGCAGAAGTCTTTATCATCATCATTATCATCTCAGCATCCTCTATATTTGTTTTAAGTGTCATCAATATGACAATGAAACGTCTATATGTTCAGAAATGTACATCCTCCAAAATACCAAAGTAACTATATAGGCCAAAATATAGTATTATTCCACTCTGTTTATTACTCCATTTTAGTGCCTATGTTGTCTGACATAGTAGCTTATTAAATGAATGTGTGGAATTTCTTGGTGATGGCTGAAAATAAGAAGTAAATGGAAGGTTGCAGGGTGAGGGAGGAAATAGTTAAAGGAACTGACATAGGAGCCATGAGGAAAACACTAATATTACTGGGCACTGAATATATAGCATGTGCTGCTGATGCTTTATAAGTCAAGATTAATAAGTAAAAATTCATCCGTTCAGTTCAGTTCAGTCACTCAGTAGTGTCTGACTCTTTGAGACCCCAAGGACTGCAGCACGCCAGGCCTCCCTGTCCATCACCAACTCCCAGAGTTTATTCAAACTCATGTCCATTGAGTCCATGATGCCATCCAAGCATCTCATCCTCCGTCATCTCCTTCTCCTCTCACCTTCAATCTTTCCCAGAATCAGGGTCTTTTCCAATGAGTCAGTTCACATATCATGTGGCCAGAGTATTGGAGTTTCAGCTTTAGCATCAGTCCTTCCAATGAATATTCAGGACTGATTTGTTTTAGCATAGAATTGTTGGATCTCCTTGCAGTCCAAGGGACTCTCAAGAGTCTTCTCCAACACCGCAGTTCAAAAGCATCAATTCTTTGGCGCTCAGCTTTCTTCACAGTCCAACTCTCACATCCATACATGACTACTGGAAAAAAACATAACTTTGACTAGACGGACCTTTGTTGGCAAACTAATGTCTCTGCTTTTTAATATGCCATCTAGGTTGATCATAACTTTCCTTCCAAGGAGTAAGCTTCTTTCAAGTTCATGGCTGCAATGACCATCTGCAGTGACTTTGGAGCCTCCAAAGATAAAGTCTGCCACTGTTTCCATTGTTTCCCTATCTATGTGTCATGAAGTGATGGGACCAGATGCCATGATCTTAGTTTTCTGAATGTTGAGTTTTAAGCCAACTCTTTCATTATCCTCTCACTTTCATCAAGAGGCTCTTTAGTTCCTCTTCACTTTCTGCCATAAGGGTGGTGTCATCTGCATATCTGAGGTTATTGGTATTTCTCCCAGAAATCTTGATTCCAGCTTGTACTTCATCCAGTCCAGCATTTCTCATTGTGTTCTCTGCATATATTCATATATTTTATTAATTCTCATTTCCTCATAATTGCCTCATTCCTTCTATTGCTCAAGGTGAAATTTTGTCAGCAATAATTAGTTGTGTGACCTTGACTAATTTATTTACTCATTAAGCCTTCGTATATCATGGAAAATAAAGAAAAACTTCATCTCAGAAGTTTTCTTATGAAAACGAAATGTGACTCAATACACAGTTTCCGTCACAATGTTTGTCATTTATTATCCATTACATTTATTCCTTTTCACTATTTTTTTAACTTTGCTTCTCTGTTTTATTTGAATTTGACCAATATAAGTTTTCAATTTTGTTTGAAAATGGTGAGAACTTTAAGAAAGATAATGTGCATATGTAAAAAGACTATAAAAGCCAATATATGTTAAATTTTAACAATATGCCAAGTAATTTTCTAAGTGCTCTGCACGATCTCATTCAATTCTAACAACAAACCCACTGAGATAGAACAAAGTGAAGTAAGATGTCTGTAACTACAGAGCTGTTAAATTCAGAGATGTATTCTTACCTCACATGGTCTGATCATAACTTTTAACCAGCAAGTGCCCAGTCAGCACAGAAATGTAAATCTCAACACTGTGTTGTTTTTCTTTAAGCTCTTACCAGATATTATGTGTTGAGGTCAAGCTTAAGAATTCAGTACTAGGATTCATGGTAACATGTTTCATGCTTAACATTTATGTGATTTAATTTTTAAAAAGGGGGGAATAAAATACCGCTAAAAATCTTAGGGATGTTATTTTACCCATGACATTTCTAAGCTATATTTTTAATGTAGTGAATCAAAGGGACATTTTTTAATTCCTTGCATGTATGAAAGCTAATTTGAATAAATACAGAGAAAATTTGCATGAATCAATCACAGTTAAAAGTTTTTTATTCATACCTAGGGAGGCGTATTTTGCTGGATTTTTCATATCCTTTAGGTCCTGTGTTTACCACAGTATATAACCAAAGCAACTCATGTTCTGTCATAAATTAGTTTTCTATTCAATATTTTATTAGAAAATATTCTGCTTTCATAGAAAAATAAATTTACCCTTTTTTTCTAGAAATATATATTTTTTACATTCAACAATCTATATTGCCGATGTGATTTATTGCAAATTTATAACTTTTGCAATATAATTTTTTTTTCAATTTTGATGCAAATATCTCCACATCAGTAATATACCTGCACATTTGCTTTCTTTGAAATAAATGAGATGGATACATGGGGAGTATTCAGTTATATGCTCAAGCAATTTTCAGTGTAAGTAATACTTTCCCTTTAGTCAATAAACATGCACATTTTTTTCCTAGACAAATGGCCAGATGATTTGATATGTCTTCCTCCCTGTCCCTTTTTATAAATCAAATTTAGCAAATATTTAGGCTTCAGATCTTTACTTAAATGGAAGTGAAACGTGAAAGTATTAGCCACTCAGTTGAGTCCAACTGTTTGTGACCCCATGGACTATAACCCTCCAGGCACCTCTGTCCATGGAGTTCTCCAGGTAAGAATATTGGTGTGGGCTATTTCCTTCTCCAGGGGATCTTCCCAAACCAGGGACTGAACCTGTCTTTCCTTCATTGCAAGCAGACTCTTTACTGACTGAGCCATCTGGGAATCCTGCATTACTTACATAGAATCACCCAAATAAAACAATGGATAAGATCTTATTCTGCATTCAAACTCACTTTATATAACTCCCTCCACTGCAAAATCTTATAAAACTCTATTTTAGAATTTAATCAACCACACATTTTTNTCTTTGGAAGGAATGATGCTAAGGCTGAAACTCCAGTACTTAGGCCACCTCATGCGAAGAGTTGACTCATTGGAAAAGACTCTGATGCTGGGAGGGACTGAGGGCAGGAGGAGAAGGGGACGACAGAGGATGAGATGGCTGGATGGCATCACTGCCTCGATGGATGTGAATCTGAGTGAACTCCGGGAGTTGGTGATGGACAGGGAGGCCTGGCGTGCTGCGATTCATGGGGTCACAAAGAGTTGGACACGACTGAGCGACTGAACCAAACCGATAGCTAACCAGGCTCCTCTGTCCAAGGAATTCTCCAGGCAAGAATACTGGAATGGGTTGCCATTCCTTTCTCTATAGCATCTTCCTGACCCCGGGATTGAACCCAAGTCTCCCGCTCTGAGGGCAAATTCTTTACCTTCTGAGCCACCAGGGAAGCTCATCTGTCTAAATACTTTAACATAATCAACTCATACCAGCCTTACTTTCCTCTTTTAAAAGTCATATAATTAACATTATCCTCCTTTATTTTTTTTAAAGCACTTCCACATTTTTCTTTAACTCACATCTGCAGGGGCTTGAAATACTGAAACAAAAAAAATTATCCTAACTGCCTAAATTTCAATTGGCTCCTTTGTTCTTGTTCAGTCACTAAGTCATGTCCCATTCCCTGAGACCGCATGGACTGCAGCAGGTTAGGCTTCACTGTCCTTCACTATCTCTTGGAGTTTGTTTAAACTCATGTCCATTAAGCGGTGATGCCATCCAACCATTTCATCCTCTTGTCACCCCCTTCTCTCTTGCCCTCAATCACTCCTTTGGAAAGAAAACGGGAAAAGAGACTATTTCAGCAGAGCTGGATCCTGCAATTTAGCAAACGGTAATAGTCTAAGATGATAGTGCCAAATACGAACAGGTGAAAGACTTTCCCATCTCCACCTTGGACCCCCTACCCTCGCTCTTCTCTCCCAACTTCCAGGGTCTCTGGAGAACAGAACCCACCACCTTCCTGCTGCAGACCAAGCCTCGCCAGGCCTCAACTTTCCCCCTTGACCACTAGGCTGAAGACCAAGTTTGGGGACAAAAGAATAAGGTGCTGAAAGGCTTCAGTTACTCTTGAAATTCCCAACTTGCTGGGGAGGTTTAAAAAAAAACCCGAGGGAACAAGAGGTTCTGCTTCTAAGAAGTGGCAGAGACCATGCCTGCAGGGTTGGGATAAAGTTCAGTTCAGTCGCTCAGTCATAGATGTCTGACTCTTCGCGACCCCATGAATCGCAGCACGCCAGGCCTCCCTGTCCATCACCAACTCCCGGAGTTCACTCAGACTCACGTCCATTGAGTCAGTGATGCCATCCAGCCAGTCTCATCCTCTGCCGTCCCCTTCTCCTCCTATTGTTTATATTTTCTGCCTCTCACTTCTGTTATTCTATTCTTTCCCCATGTGTGCCTCTCTCAGATATACACATACAGTGGAAATAATACTAGAGTAAGATAAAAGTCAGTTTAGATACTAGTTATGTTATTCACTCTTTTTGAGGCTGTGGCTAAGTTATTTAATAACTCTGAGGCTCATTTCCCTCACTTATGAACTAATGATAAAAACTCATCTTATACATTTGCTGCAAATATCTAATGAGGAAATATCTGTAAGTGTCCGGGTGTGTGTGTGTGTGTGTGTGTGTGTGTGTGTGCGCGCGTGCACGCGCACTAAGTCATGTCTTACTCTTTGTGACCAGTAAACTGTAGCCTGCCCAGCTCCTCTGTCCATGGCATTTTCCAGGCAAGAATACTGAAGTCAGTTGCTATTTCCTTCTCCAATAAGTGTACAGTACTTATACTCAATACCATATTACATAAATGTCTAAATCATAAATTATATAAGAATTATTATATATAATCAAAGTTTTCCATCCTTTTTGGATGTTGCTTATTTCAATATTCAAAAAAGTTGTTCAGTGGATCTATAATTTATAGACATATATTTAAACTTCCACAACAGTATATCAATTTTTACCAAAAATGTTAGAGTATAAAATCTAAGAATGAAGGAATTAATGAATGAATTAACAATCCCTCACTCCAACCCTATCTGGGAGGATGGCTAGATGAGTAAATGACCTCAATAAGACCTCCATGCAGTTGTCTTCAAACAAACCTCTTTTTAAACAAGTTAATGGCATTTACTAGTGGAAAACAGAGGCCCCTAGCTACAAAATAATTTAATAGGTTCTTCCTGCTTAGATTGAATTGATTATTGTAAATGAACTCGAATTTATATGTTTGAGCCACATAATTTATATGTAGTAGCCACACAAGTATTGTATGTAAAGTGAAACAGTTCTCAAGCTGAAACTTCTCTATTTAATAAACTGGTTTGTTGGCAGATGACCTGGATCCTAGTTTCTCTATCAGTGTTTTTTCAGTGACCCTGACCATTTTATAAACTACTCTGAGCCTTTTGTGTTTATTCTGAGGATTCACAACCATATACATGAAACATATGTTACATATTCAAAAAAGAAAACATTACTGTAGTTTTATTAAATATAAACCAGAGAGTCTTAATGCAGGGAATAAACAGAGATGTTTTATTAAAAACTACATCTGATGAATTTAAATACTTCTAGAAAATAATATATCCTGTATGACTTGTGCTTGCCTGTAAGCTTTGAGTCTTTAGGGAAGTTTATGGCATTTGTAATTTGTGTTATGACTTAACAATTTAATCCCTTGTGCTAACATGGCATCCAGTATCTATCTACCTATTTATCCATCTATCTGTCCAACATCTTTCTATCTTAAAAATTCCATATCATTGATCAGTGTATAATACTGCAGCGATATATTTTCCCTCAATTTCTCATTTCATCCTTGTCAAAATCACTGGCAAAATAAATGAAAAAAATTGTTGTCACAAGCAAACATATCAACTTCATAATTACATGAGTTATGACTCTTTTCTTACCAAATGAATCTTATATAACTTGTCTCTGAAAGAAACACATTAAACATTCCCAAATAATAACTATCTCATCTACTGATTTGCAATATTGCATTACTTTCAGTTGTGCATACATATATATTTTTTTCATTCTTTCTCCTTTAGGCTATTGCAAAATATTGAGTATAGTCCCTTGTTCTATACAGTAGGTCCTTGTTGGTTATCTATTTTCTATACAGTAGTATATGTGTGTTAATCCCAAGCCCCTAATTTATCTGAGCACTTCATATTGAAGACAACCAAAAAATAAACAGAAAGTGCAGTAGCTCATTCATGCTTTATGTTTGAGGTTGTAATATTTTCAGTGTGTGTGTGTGTGTGTGTGTGTGTGTGTGTTCACACATGCGTGTGTGTTCAGTTATGTCTCTTTCCAACCCCATGGACTGTAGCCCACCAGGCTCCTTGAATTTTCCAAGCAAGAGTACTAGAGTAGATTGCCATTATCTCTTCCACAGGATCTTCTTGAACAAGGGATCGAACTTGCCTCTCCTGCTTTACAGGCAGGTTCTTTACCAATGATCCACCTGAGAAGCCCTAGTATTTTGGATATATTAGGCTAAACAAAACATATTGTTATAATTAATTATACTTGTTTCTTTTCCATACTTAAAATTTTATTATTAGGAAATTTAAAGTTGCTTATATGGCTTGAATTTATAGTTCATATTTTATTCATTTGTATAACACTGTCACAGATATTTCACAGTAACACTTTGAGTTATATGTGATTATTGTTCTTCCTACTTGTATCATAGGGCTTAGCCATTTGGCACTCAATATCCTGCTTATATCAGTTTTGTTTTGCTACATAGCAAAATGTTACAGTCAGTTCAGTTCAGTTCAGTTCAGTTGCTCAGTCATGTCCAACTCTTTGTGACCCCATGAATTGCAGCACGCCAGGCCTCCCTGTCCATCACCAACTCCCGGAGTTCACTCAGACTCACGCCCATCGTGTCAGTGATGCCATCCAGCCACCTCATCCTCTGTCATCCTCTTCTCCTCCTGCCCCCAATCCCTCCTAGCATCAAAGTCTTTACCAATGAGTCAACTCTTCACATGAGGTGGCCAAAGTCCTGGAGTTTCAGCTTTAGCATCATTCCTTCCAAAGAAATCCCAGGGCTGATCTTCAGAATGGACTGGTTGGATCTCCTTGCAGTTCAAGGGACTTGCAAGGTTCTTCTCCGAGAGCAATTGAATGGGGCACTTATCTGAGGACTCTAGAGAAGAATCAATTTCAAGCACATTTGGGTTGCTGTAAGAGTCCCCTTTGCTGGGAGTCTGTCTTTCCTGGAAGCTACCAGCTGTCCCATGCCCCTCCTTCTTCATAATCAGCAATGGGAAGTCATATCCATCATTTGTTTTGAATAGTATTTTCTTCCTCTATCTCTGATTTCCAGTTGAAATTTGAAGAGATAGTGAGACCACCAAGCCAACCTGTATAATCTCACTTTTTGTTAGCTCAGGTCAATTTGTTAATAATGTAAATTACATTTGCAGTATTCTTTCTACTATTTATTGGGTGGGCCTAATAACATAATCACCCAGATAACTATGATGATGTGATCACTCACCTAGAGCCCAAGATCCTGGAATGTGAAGTCAAGTGGACCTTAGGAAGCATCACTATAAACAAAGCTAGTGTTTGGTGATAGAATTTCAGCTGAGATATTTCTAATCCTAACTCAGTGCAGTTAAAGTGCTGCACTTAGTATGCCAGCAAATTTGGAAAACTCAGCCATGGCCACAGGACTGGAAAAGGTCAGTTTTCATTCCATTTCCAAAGAAGGGCAATACCAAAGAATATTCAAACTACTACACAATTGTACTCATTTCACACGCTAGTAAAGTGATGCTCAAAATTCTCCAAGCCAGGCTTCAACAGTATGTGAGCCATGAACTTCCAGATGTTCAAGCTGGCTTTAGAAAAGGCAGAAGATCCAGAGATCAACGTGCCAACATCTGTCGGATCATTGAAAAAGCAAGAGAGTTCCAGAAAACATCAGTTTCTGCATTATTGACTACACCAAAGACTTTCACTGTATGTATCACAACAAACTGTTTAAAATTCTTAAAGAGATGGGAATAGCAGACCACCTGACCTGCCTCCTGAGAAATCTGTATGCAGGTCAAGAAGCAGCAATTAGAACCAGACATGGAACAAGAGACTGGTTCCAAATCAGGAAAAGAGTATATCAAGGCTGTATATTGTCACCCTGCTTATTTAACTTATAAGCAGAGAACATCATGAGAAATGCTTGGCTGGAGGAATCACAAGGTGAAATCAAGATTGCTGGCAGAAATATCAATAACCTCAGATATGCAGATGATACCACCCTTATGGCAGAAAGTGAAGAGGAACTAAAAAGCCTCTTGATGAAAGTTAAAGAGGAGATTAAAAAAGCTGGCTTAAAACTCAGCATTCAAAAGACTAAAATCATGGCATCCAGTCCCATCATTTGACTGCAAATAGATGGGGAAACAGTGGAAACAGTGACAAATTTTATGTTGGGGGCTCCAAACTCACTGCAATGGTGACTGCAGCCATGAAATTAAAAGACATTTGCTCCTTGGAAGAAAAGCTATGACCAACCTAGATAGCGTACATTACTTTGCCATTAAA
>SJYW01044831.1:121799-159592 GCA_006410735.1 Raphicerus campestris
TTCAGTTCAGTTCAGTTGCTCAGTCATGTCCGACTCTTTGTGACCCCATGAATTGCAGCACGCCAGGCCTCCCTGTCCATCACCAACTCCCGGAGTTCACTCAGACTCACGCCCATCGTGTCAGTGATGCCATCCAGCCACCTCATCCTCTGTCATCCTCTTCTCCTCCTGCCCCCAATCCCTCCTAGCATCAAAGTCTTTACCAATGAGTCAACTCTTCACATGAGGTGGCCAAAGTCCTGGAGTTTCAGCTTTAGCATCATTCCTTCCAAAGAAATCCCAGGGCTGATCTTCAGAATGGACTGGTTGGATCTCCTTGCAGTTCAAGGGACTTGCAAGGGTCTTCTCCGATAGCAACTGAATGGGGCACTTATTTGAGGACTCTAGAGAAGAATCAATTTCAAACACATTTGGGTTGCTGTAAGAGTCCCCTTTGCTGGGAGTCTGTCTTTCCTGGAAGCTACCAGCTGTCCCATGCCCCTCCTTCTTCATAATCAGCAATGGGAAGTCATATCCATCATTTGTTTTGAATAGTATTTTCTTCCTCTATCTCTGATTTCTAGTTGAAATTTGAAGAGATAGTGAGACCACCAAGCCAACCTGTATAATCTCACTTTTTGTTAGCTCAGGTCAATTTGTTAATAATGTAAATTACATTTGCAGTATTCTTTCTACTATTTATTGGGTGGGCCTAATAACATAATCACCCAGATAACTATGATGATGTGATCACTCACCTAGAGCCCAAGATCCTGGAATGTGAAGTCAAGTGGACCTTAGGAAGCATCACTATAAACAAAGCTAGTGTTTGATGATAGAATTTCAGCTGAGATATTTCTAATCCTAACTCGGTGCAGTTAAAGTGCTGCACTTAGTATGCCAGCAAATTTGGAAAACTCAGCCATGGCCACAGGACTGGAAAAAGTCAGTTTTCATTCCATTTCCAAAGAAGGGCAATACCAAAGAATATTCAAACTACTGCACAATTGTACTCATTTCACACGCTAGTAAAGTGATGCTCAAAATTCTCCAAGCCAGGCTTCAACAGTATGTGAGCCATGAACTTCCAGATGTTCAAGCTGGCTTTAGAAAAGGCAGAAGATCCAGAGATCAACGTGCCAACATCTGTTGGATCATTNCACACGCTAGTAAAGTAATGCTCAAAATTCTCCAAGCCAGGCTTCAACAGTATGTGAGCCATGAACTTCCAGATGTTCAAGCTGGCTTTAGAAAAGGCAGAAGATCCAGAGATCAACGTGCCAACATCTGTTGGATCATTGAAAAAGCAAGAGAGTTCCAGAAAACATCAGTTTCTGCATTATTGACTACACCAAAGACTTTCACTGTATGGATCACAACAAACTGTTTAAAATTCTTAAAGAGATGGAAATAGCAGACCACCTGACCTGCCTCCTGAGAAATCTGTATGCAGGTCAAGAAGCAGCAATTAGAACCAGACATGGAACAAGAGACTGGTTCCAAATCAGGAAAAGAGTATATCAAGGCTGTATATTGTCACCCTGCTTATTTAACTTATAAGCAGAGAACATCATGAGAAATGCTTGGCNAGAAAGCCTTAGCATCCTCATTCCATATAACTCACTTCACCTATACTGATAATAGCCATGTCTGTTTATGACTGTACCATTTTGCATATGAGAAGCTAATAATAAGTAAAATTGACCACAGTTCCAGGGTACAGGGTTACATACTGATCCCACAGGAAATGACAGTTCAGAGAAAATGTGAGAGTTCTCATTTAGTTCTCATTGAATAGGGTTATATATGAGGGTTGTGAAGGAAAAAGAAGTGGTTTTCTAAAATATTTTTAAACATTCCCAGGAAGATGCAGGATCAGAATGTCCTGTAATATATTTAATCTTTTACCATAGCAAGGCATGTGCAGGCATATATCCATCTAAATCTGCTTGTTAATTAGATTGCATAATTTAAAAAGGTGGTACAAAGGACTAAAACAGAATTAGGTCGGTTCATCCTGAAGCTTTGTTTAAAATGAGATTTGTAAGTAGCAGATTTGTTTCTATTTCTCTCTTAGTTTTGTCTTGCTTAACAGTTTTAGAAGAAACTGTAATTTTTCTCTTTTACCAATAAGCCCATTTAGTACAGCCTTGACATTCACTTTTGTAGTATTTGGTCTCTAGACAGTTGATTATTGTCTTTATTCTTGTTATGTCTGCCTACAGTTCTTGCCTGTAGATTCTTCTTCTCATGTAGATCAAAAGCAAACTCATTCTGGTTTGCCCCCAACTTACCCTGTTTCCTGGTCTTCCAGGTAGCCCATCAGTCTTTGGCAAACTGTGACAGCTTTACTAAGTCTCTTATCAAGTGTCACCTCAACAGAAGTCAATTTCCTCTCCATTCAACCAAAGAGTAGTTATCCTACCCCACAGCCAGTCTCTACTCATAACTCTATTTCACTTTATTTAAAAAAAATTCCACCATTGTGTTATATTAATTTACTCATGTAGTCTACATTACATGCCTCTCTTTACTTACTGAAAGTGAAGGGTATGAGGGCAGGGCAAATTTTTACTCATCCATAAAACCTCAGGGCATTAAAGAATCTATTACCTATTGTTCTCGTGTTGCCCGTGTGCTCAGTCACTAGATTGTGTCTAATTCTTTGTTACTCCAGTCTGTAACCCACCAGACTCCTCTGCCCATGGGGTTTTCCAGGCAAAACAACAACAACAACAACAAAAAAAAAACTGGAGGGATTGCCATAACCTACTCCAGGGGATCTTCCCGACCCAGAGACTGAACCTGTATCTTGTGCATTGCCTGCATTGGCGAGTGGATTCTTTATCACTGAGCCGCCTGGGAAGCCCGTCTATTGGCAAATACATTCCTCAAGTCACTGTGGAAGCACATGGTGAGTTGAAGCCTCCAGTTGCTTGTCTCTGAGTAGCAGGATGAACACAACTCTTCTCTTCTGTATCACTGGCCCTCACTGGTCACATACCATAAGAAACAACCTTTGAAAGTGTGGGTCGTTTTGATACCACTGTGTAATGAATCTCATGTGAGTCTGAGTGAATTTCGGGAGTTGGTGATGGACAGGGAGGCCTGGCGTGCTGCGATTCATGGGGTCGCAAAGAGTCGGACACGACTGAGCGACTGAACTGAACTGAAAGAACATTTCTTGCTTTGCCTTTTTCCAGTTATACTCTATGATAAATTTAAACTGCTCATTCTCATTGAGACAATTTCCTCTCACAGTTGGAAAATGAGTATACTAACACACTGCCTTTCTGAATTTTCAGATGTTATAAGAATAAAAAGAAAAACATATATATATATACAATATGAATTTTCATAGATTATATGAATATGTATATATGTAATATATGAATATGTATATATGTATATATGTATATATATATATATATATATATATACACACAATAAAGTTCTACAAACATAAATGATTACCATCATTTAGAATATACCTTTGGACTTCCCTGGTGGCTCAGACGGTAAAGCGTCTGTCTACAATGTGAGATACCTGGGTTTGATCCCTGAGTTGGGAAGATCCCCTGGAGAAGAAATTGGCAACCCACTCCAGTACTTTTGCCTTAAAAATCCCATGGATGGAGGAGCCTGGTGCAGCCTACTATCCATGGGGTCGCAAAGAGTCAGGCACGACTGAGTGACTTCACTTTCTTTCTTTTTTTAAATTCTTGGCCCCTAAATATTTCCAAGTCTTTTTAGGTAATTGCTATAATTTTAGCGCAAATTCCAAAATAAAATTTTGTCCTCATGGAAATCCTAGCATAAAGGAAAAGAGAAAATAAAATAGAGATGCAAATATATCTTTATAGGAAACAACCAAGCTGAATCATGTTGGAAGGTTAACTGTTCCTTCAAATATTGCATCGTAAATTTCCTCCTATATGGGACACATAAATTAATGGCATAATCCTCACTTCTAAGAAAGACCGAGGTTATACTTTAAGTTTCTTCATAGTTGGCAGTTGAACTTAACATACTTGAGTCTCTTGTAAAGTGAAGACCCATTCTTGCACATAGGTAGCAGATCAATGAAGCTTGTTCTGGCTTCTGGAACAGTGTTGTACGTATGCTAGTTCAGAAGAAATTCTTGAATAAAAGCTCTTCTTGCTTTAGTGTATATTCCAAGCAGGTCATAATTCATTAGTATTTACCTGAAAAATATTTATCATGGAAGTATTTTAAATGGATATGAAAATGAATATTGCTTGTTAAGGCATTCAGTTTTAGGGAAAATACGAGTATGACCTTCCTTATTTTTTTCTTCTCAAAACAATAACAACAGTTATTTATCAGGCCTTGGGGGTATGCTTGGCACTGTCTAGGTATTAAAACAATATAAAAATTAAAACAGATAAATTTCTTGTCTTGCATTTATGGATTTATATTCCAGTTAAAGAATTAAACAAATAATTGTAAAATATAGTGATAAATGGTATGACAAAAGGGAAAGAGGATGCTGTGGATTTTGAATGTCAGGGTAGGGACCTGCTATTTTAATAAGGTCTGGGAGTAATCTCTCTGTAAGGTGACATTTGAGCAGAGACTTAAAGGGAGTGAGGAAGTGATCCATGTAGTTACATGGAGAAAGAATGTAATAAGCAAAGAAGAAAGTGAGCAAAGGCCAAGAGGAAGCCTTGTGTGTGGCCTAGATTTTGAACAAACAGCAAGAAGCTCATAATAGCTGGAGACAGGTGAGCTTTCATCCTAGAAAGATAAAGTGAATTCAGAGGGGTAGAACAGTTGCTGTGTTGCTAAGTCATTGGATAAAGTGACCTGAGAAATGTCATTGTATTTCTTGGGTAGTATACATTTTTTATTCATTATTTTATTCAAAAGTACTCATTTATTACATTGAATGGAAAAATAATATACAGAAATGTTGAGATACAAAACATTCTGACCTATAAAAAGCACTGACATATAACCACAGTGATAAATGCTATATATATGTTATAAATTTCCTTCTTGTGATTTGCATTTTTATTAATATAGTCATCTGAGTCTCTGGGTATGTGTGTATAATGCAAAAAATTATGAGTATATTCCCTCTATAATTTATATCCAGTCTTTTTGGTACCAATATTCAATCTATTTACTTCTCTGTTTTAGTCAGTTAATTTTAATAGCACATATTTTAATGTTCTATAGTATTAACAACCTCTTACAATTTGCATTTAACCTGTTATTATGTTATTCCATGTAATAAACAATGTGAGTGTAGGCACAAATTTATACATGAATATACACATACACACACACACAGTAAATGAAATTTAAGTTTTGCCTCATGCAGTAAAATAGTGCTGATGCTTCCAGTTCTCTGATTTCTTTGTACAATGTGCATGCTACCAGCACTGATAGATATCCTACTTACTTTATAAACATCAACAGGATGTCAAATCCTTCATATGCTACCAGTCTCTGGCTTCCCTAGTCCTAAAGTCCATATTCAGACTCCTATTCATGTGATTATGTCAGGCTCAACTGAATAATTTTAAGGTAACTTGAACTGGGACCTTAATTACATTTCAGTCACTACAACAACACCTCTATTAATGATTAATAGAGTATCTGGGAGAAAGTATATGCATAACTGGGTGGGAATTTTGAAGCTTTTACAGATAGAGTTGTTTTGAGCGTTCACGTACAAGCATTTGTAAAAAACATACGCTTCATTTCTCTTGCATAAATACCTGGAAGTCGAATGAGTGGATCACATGTTAAATGTATTTTTCACTTTTAGAAGAACCCGCAAAGCTGATTTACAAAATATTTGTGCACGTTTAAATTGCCAATAGCAGTGTGAGTTCCATTGGTAACTCTAAATGTAAATATTCTACTGGATGTGTAGTGGTATCTCAATACATTTTTATTTCTAATTCCTTAGTAGCTACCAATGTTGAGCATGTTTATATGTGCTAGTTTACCATTTGTGCATGCAATCTAGTCAAGTGACTTTTTGAATCTATGGTCATATATTTTAAAATTAGTTATTCAAATTTGATTGTGAAACATCTGTCTTATAGATACTCATTTTGTATTAGATATAAAATTTTCAAACATGATCTCCTAATTATTTTCATTCTCTGAAAAATCTTAATACAGGAAAAATGGTTAATTTCAATGAAGTCCAAAATATCAATTTTTTGTATGGATCATTCATTGATGTCACATATAAAAAGATTTTCTTAGAACAACTTCATAAAGATTTTCTCCTTCCAATAGTTTAAGAGATACAACTTTTACATTTAAGGACTGTGAGTATTTGGGATCAACCTTGAATATGACATTAGGTATGAACCAAAGTTTATTTTTTGGCATATGGATATCTAATCATTCCAGCACAGGTGGATGATCCTTTCTCCACTGAAATTCTTTGCTTGTTTGTTGAAAGCTAACTGAATATATATATATGTACATATATATCAGTCTATTTCTGTATGCTCTATCTTGTTACATTATGTACTATTCTGTCCTTATGCCAATGCTATACCTCTTGATTATTGCAATTTCATAATAAGTATTGAAGTCAGAGAAAATCTTTTTCATTTGTTTTTCTATTTTAAGCTATTTTGGCTTCCTTTTTTTTCTCTCTTTTTTTTTTTTTTCAATTTAAACCAAAGCCAAACAAGCACACAAAAAGTTCACTAAATCCTCACCTACCCCACCTCTCTGTCTCTGGCAAGCACAATCTGTTGTCTTTATTTATGATGTTGGCCTTTTTGTAGATTTCATATATATATATGCGATCATATGGTAATTGTCTTCTCTGCTTTATTTCACTTACTATAGTGCCCTTGAGGATATCCATGTTATCACAAAGGGCAATATTCCATTTTTTGGCTAAATGATGTTTCATTACACTCCCATACATTTATCACTATGTCTTTATCTGCTCATCCATTAATGGACTCTCAGGTTATTTTCATGCCATGGCTGCTGTAAATAATGCTGCAATGAACATGTGGGAGCATGTATTTTTGTTGTTGTTGTTAGTGTTTCTGTTTCCTGGGATAAATACCTGGAAGTGAAATTGGTGGATGATATAGTAGTCCTGTTTTTCAGTTTTAAGGATCCTCCCTACTCTTTCCCACGATGGTTATACTAATTTACATTCTCACACATAGTGCATAGGTTCTCTTTTTCCAAATCCTCATCAATACTTGTTATTTCTAGTCTGGTCATTTTAACAGATATGAGGTGATATCTCATTGTGATTTTGATTTGTATTTCCCAGTGTTTAATAATGTGGAACATATTTTGTTATAACTGTTGACTGTCTGTGTGTCTATTAATATTATCTGCCCATGGATAGAATAGCCTGATGGGCTACAGTCCATAGGATCACAGAGAGTTGAACATGACTGAAGTGACTTAGCATGCATGGATACCCATTTTTTTAAATTACTTTGTGTTTTGTACTTTTGAATTATGATCTTTCTTTATTTTAGATACTAGCCCTTTATCAGACATATGATTTGCAAATATTTTATCACTTTCAGTAGTTTGCCTTTTCAGCTTTTGATGGTTTCTTTTGCTGTGCAGAAGCTTTTCAGTTTGATATAATCCAGTTGGTGTCAGTTTAAAACATGATCTCCAAGACCTATGTCAAGGAACTTGCTGCCTGCATTTTTTGGTTGTTTTATTGTTTCACACCTTATGTCCAATTCTTTACTCCATTTCAAATTAGTTTCTGTATATGATATAAGATAGTGGTCCAGATTTTTTTTCATTTTCATGTTGCTGTCCAAAGTTCCCATTTATAAAAGAGATTTTCCTTTCCTATTGCATATTCCTGGCTTCTTTGTCATAATTTAGTTGGCCATATATGTTTAGGTTTGCTTCTGTGCTCTCTATTATACTCCATTGATATAGGGTCTGTTTTTTTTTTGCTGACACCATACTATTTTAACTACTATAACTTTGTAATATATTCTGAAATCAGGAAGCAGTAGGCCTCCAATCTTTCTCAAGATTGCTTTGGCTATTTGGGTATTTTTTGATTCTATATAAGTTTTAGAATTATTTGTTCTAGTTCTGTGGAAAATGCTACTGGTATTTTGATAGCAATTACATTAAATCTGTAGATTCCCTATAGATTGGATTCTTCCAATCCCTGAGCAAGGGATATTTTTCCATTTGTTTGTGTTGTCTTCAGTTTCTTTCATCAGCATCTTTTAGTTTTCCAAATATAGGTCCTTCACCTCCTTAGTTAGATTTATCCCTAGTTAGATTTATTCTTTCTGGTGTGATGGTAAGTGGGATTGTTTTCTTATTTTTCTTTCTGGTAATATGCAGTTACTGTGTAGAAATGCAACTGACTTCTGACTACAAACTTTTGTATTTTGTAACTCTACTAAATTTTTTGATAAGTTTTAATAGCTTTTTGGTGTTTTTAGAATTTTCTATATATAGTATCATACCATCAGTGACAATTTCCTTCCTCTTTTCCAGTTTGGATTTCCTCAATATTTTTTATTGTCTAAATTTTGCAACTGGGACTTCTAATATTATATTACATAAAGGTTGTGAGGCATCCTTATCTTGTTCCTGATCTTAGAGGAAATGCTTTCAACATTTTACCATTGAGTATGATGTTGGCTATAGGTTTGTCATAAATGGTCTTTATTATATTGAAGTATGTTTCATGTATACCCACTTTGTTGAAATTTTTTATCATAAATAGATGCTGAGTTTTGTCAAGAGCTTTTCTGCATCTATTGAGATTTTCATATGATTTTTATTTTTTCAATTTGTTAATGTAGTATATAATATTTATTGATTTTCAAATACCAAATCCTCCTTTCACCTCTCAGATAAATTCCACTTGATCTAGACACTATGTAGGATGTCAAGGATGTATGTATATATCCTTTTTAATGTATTGTTGAATCTGATTTGCTAATATTTTGTTTAGGAGTTTTGCATCTATATTCATCAGTGATATTAGTTTATGATTTACAATTTTGTGATGTCTATCTGGTTTTGATCCTACAGTAACACCACTCTCATAGGAGTTGAGAGTGTTCTCATGTTCTTATGTTCCTTCTTTAATTTTTTGAAGTTTGAGAAGATTAGACATAAACTCTTAAATGTTCAGTAGAATTCACATGTGAAGCAGTCTGGTCCTGGACTTTTGTTTTTGGGAGTTTATGATTACTGATTCAATCCCTAATTAATAATCATATTTTCTATTTATCATGATTCAATATTGATTGGTGCTATGTTTCTAAGAATTTATCAGTTTCTTCAAGGTGGTCCAGTTTGTTGGCTTATAATTATTCCTAGTAGTCTTTGATGATCCTTTGTTTCTCTGTGGTTTTAACTGTAATATTTCCTCTTTAATTTCTCATTTATCTGAGATTTTTTTCTTGTTGATTCTAGTTAAGGATTTGTCAGTTTTCTTTACGTTTTTGAAGAAACAGCTGTTAGTTTTGTTGATCTTCTCTAATGTCTATTTAGCTGCCATTTCATTTATTTTTGGTCTAATTTTTCTTTCCTTTCTTCTAACTTTGGTTTCACTTGTTCTTTCTTTTTCTAGTCTCTTGAGCTATCAGTTTAAATCGTTTATTTGAGATTTTTTTTTTCTTTCTTTCCTGAGGTAAACTTGGACCGCTATGAACTCCTCTCCTAGAACTGGTTTGTGGCATCCCATCAGTCAGTTCAGTTCAGTCACTCAGTCGTGTCTGACTCTTTGTGACCTCATGGACTGCAGCATGCCAGGCCTTCCTGTCCATCACCAACTGCCACAGCGTGCTCAAACTCATATCCATTGAATCAGTGATTCCATCCAACCATCTCATCCTGTGGCAACCTTCTCGTCCTGCCTTCAATCTTTCCCAGCATCCAGGTCTTTCCAATGAGTCAGCTATTTGCATCAGATGACCAAAGTATTGAAGCTTCAGCATCAGTCCTTCCAATGAATATTCAAGACTGATTCCCTTTAAGATGGACTGGTTTGATCTCTTTGCAATCTATGGGACTCTCAAGAGTCTTCTCCAACACCATAATTCAAAAGCATCAATTCTTCAGTGCTCAACTTTCTTGCATCCATAGATATTGGATTTTTGTGTTTCCATTTTCATTTGTCACCAGGTATTTTTTGATCTGTCTTTTGACTTATTCCTTTGCCTGTTGGTCATTTAATAGCCTGTCACATAATATCCATATGTTGGTCAATTTTACAGTTTTTTTTTAATTATAATTAATTTCTAATTCATACCATTATGGTAGGGGAAAGATGCTTGATATGATTTCAATACTTTTACATTTATTATGAGTTGATTTGAGGTCTAACACATGACCTAGTCTGGAAAATGATCCACGTGTATTTGAGAAGAATGTGTATCCTGTTGCTTTTGGATGGAATGCTTTGTAAATATGCTAAGTCCATCTGGTCTAGCATGTCCTATGAGGCAGATAGTTCTGTCTAGATGATCTAATCATAGATGTAAGTGGTGTATTAAAGTCCCCTTCTACTAATTTGTTGCTGTTTATTTCTCCCTTTATGTATGTTAGTGTTTGATTCATATATTTAGATGCTTTTATGCTGGTGCATAAATATATACACATATTTCATACTCTTGTTGGATTGACTACTTTAACATTCAGTTAGATTCAGTTAAGTTGTTCAGTCGTGCTCAACTCTTTGCAACCCCATGAACCACAGCACACCACCTGTCCATCACCAACTCCCAGAGTCCACCCAAACCAATGTCCGTTGAGTCAGAGATGCCATCCAACCATCTCATCCTCTGTCATCCTCTTCTCCTCCTTTCCCCAGTCTTTCTCAGCATCAGGGTCTTTTCAAATGAATCAGCTCTTCACATNTGTTGAGTCAGAGATGCCATCCAACCATCTCATCCTGTCATCCTCTTCTCCTCCTTCCCCCAGTCTTTCTCAGCATCAGGGTCTTTTCAAATGAATCAGCTCTTCACATCAGGTGTCTAAAGTATTGTAGTTTCAGCCTCAACATCAATCCTTCCAGTAAATACCCAGGACTGATCTCCTTTAGGATGGACTGGTTAGATCTCCTTGCCATCCAAGGGACTTTCAAGAATCTTATTCAACACCACAGTTCAAAAGTATCAATTCTTCTGTTCTCAGCTTTCCTTAATGTCCAACTTTCACATCCATACAAGACCACTGAAAAAACCATAGCCTTGACTAGATGGACCTTTGTTGGCAAAGTAATATCTCTGCTTTTTAATATGCTGCCTAGGTTGGTCATAACTTTATTTCCANCCACTGTTTATCAGTATGGACATAGGATACTTATTTTCTAATTTGGACTATAATCCATTGTAACATTTTTTATTTTGTTCAAGTCATTACATTTTTGGTCATTGGAAGCTCTTCAACTTGCCTCCTAAATCCTTTAAACACACTCCCATCACTGCGTGTGGATTTGTTCATTGCTTGGGGGTACTTTTTAACTGTCTGGAACTAAAAGTTTCTCTGGTATTCTCATATATTTATTGCCTCCATCCTTTAATCACACATTTCTCCTTTGACTTTTTATTGCTATTTTATTGGTTTGTTGATGTTTATGACTCCAGCTCTGTAGATCATCCTAATGTTCTCATCTTCTAACCACTTATTCTAACACGTGGCAACTCAGCTCGGCTGAGCTCCTGACAGTCATCTTTTCATTCTCTTTATAGTGTCTTTCAAAAATAGGTTTTTAAANCAGCTCTGTAGATCATCCTAATGTTCTCATCTTCTAACCACTTATTCTAACACGTGGCAACTCAGCTCGGCTGAGCTCCTGACAGTCATCTTTTCATTCTCTTTATAGTGTCTTTCAAAAATAGGTTTTTAAATTTTAATAAAACCAATCTACCTGTTTTTTTCTCCCATGATTGTACTTTGGGTGTTGTATCTAAAAACTCATCACCAAAACCAAGGACATAAAATTTCTCTCCAAAAGCTTTATAATTTGGTATCTTACATTTAGGTTCATGATCCATTTTGAGACAGTTATTGCATAACGTGTTAGTGCTGAGTCCAGGCTTAATTTTTGCGTATAGATGTTCCACTGTTCTGATAGTATAGTATAGTATATAGCTTTAATATAAAGTCTCTCCTTTCTCCACCGAGTTGCAATTTTTATTCATGTTAAAAATATAAATTGACTATAACTGTATTGATCTATTTTGGGGAACTCTATTTTGTTCCATTTATCTGTGAGTCTATTCTTTTGCCAATAATTTTTTGTCTTAATTATTATGAATATATATTAAAACTTGAAATCAGATTGTTTGTGTCCTTTATTATCTTCTCCAGCTATCCCATATAGATCATTCTAGGTATTTTGTCTTTACGTATAGACTTTAAAATCTGTTTATTGAAATTGATATAATAGTTTTCTAGGATTTTGACTGAGGTTGTATTGAATGTAAAGATTAAATTGGAAGGAATTGACATTTTAGATATTCATTCTTCATTGAATATGGTATAATTCTCCCTTTTTTTAGATCTTCCTTGATTTTTTTCATCAGTATTTGCATTGAGACCTTGGGCACGTTGTTAGTTTGATTAGATACATTAAAACTTGTTCCCTCTCCTAATTTTCTAGGAAAGAGTTTGAAGATTCAGTATTATTTCTTCAATAAACATTTATTAGAATTCCCCAGTGAAACAAAATGTTTCTAGTAGTATCTTTTTTAGAATATATGTAATTATTTATTCAATTTCTTTAATAAACTCTAAACTATTCAGGATACCCTCTTCTCCCTGTGTCAGCTTTGGTGGTATATGTTTTACAAAGAATTGTCCCATATTACCTAAGACAGCATATTAATGGCTTAGAGTTCTTTGTACTATCTTTGTTATCACTTTAATATCCATCAGATTGGTAGTAATGGCTCCACTATAACTTCTAATAGTGATAATTTCCCTAGCCCTGTAATCCTTCCCTGGTTTTAATATCCTTAGTATATTTTCTCAAAACACTGTTCCCTGTTGACTCTGTGTGTGTGCTGTCTGTTCCTCTTTTAAGGTGAGTCAGGAATGTAGGATGTGGGAAGTGAAGTGCGGGAGGACCTATCTTCCTCCAGCTGAGATAAGGCTCTTTTTACCATAGAGGAGAATTTTGCTAATAAAGAGTTTTAGGGTGTGTTCTACAATGATTATTCTTCTCTGCTTTGCCACAGCTAATAGGTGTTTTTTTTTTTTTTTTAAGCCAAGTAGGATTCCTGGATGTAAAGACTATAAAAATGCAAGCCCCTTAAAACTTTGGTTGCTCAAGTTCCTCGCTTTCATATTTGTGCATACTCAGTCTCCAGTGCTTTATCAAAATTATCATTTNTTTTTAAGCCAAGTAGGATTCCTGGATGTAAAGACTATAAAAATGCAGGCCCCTTAAAACTTTGGTTGCTCAAGTTCCTCACTTTCATATTTGTGCATACTCAGTCTCCAGTGCTTTATCAAAATTATCATTTAAATCTCCCTACTAGTTTCTGGCTGCAGTGGCGTCTGCTCCAAGTAAGCAGATCTATTCTGTAATTCTTGATTCATCTTTCTCTCTAGATTTCTGCCTGGCAATTTGACCTACAAATTCATTTCTCTGTCCGGTCAAAGGAAATTTATTGATTTTAAGTTTTTCCAGCTTTGTCTTGTTTTAAAAACAGAAATTGACTACCTATGCCCCCCAAGTCCTTTAAATGTCACAGCTAAAATCAGATATACACAGTTGTACACTATAAAAATATATGTGCATTATTCCCACAACAAAATATATAATAAATAAATGTCATTTTCAGTTCCTTCAATCAAACTAATCTGTGCACAACCACTAAATTTCAAATACTCAGCAAAGTGTCTAAGACCCAACAGGGACACAACTTGACCTTAGCACTTTTTGGAAGTGCTAGTGTTTTTACTCATCTTTCAAGCCATACCTTAATCTATCCAGCTGCAGATAATTAAATCCCCATCATCCTTAAGTGTGCTATATTCACACCATATTTGTGAACAGTAAGCAATTTAATCATCTCATTCATCTATAGATGACAGTTACCATGGTTACCAGCTAACAGTAGAAATGATATGCAGAAGCATCACAGATTAGAGAACACTTCAACAATCAATAACTAGAACACAAATAATAAAACTAGAAGCTTCACAGTTTTTTTTCGTATTGGTCAAAGTTATAGCAGAATTTGCTTTTTTAACGTAAACTCATTGTCTGAACCACATGGCGGAAGACTTAATGACAGAGACTTTTTCATGTGCATCTGTAACTGGTTATCCTAATCATGAGATTCATCTGGCACAATGACACTGACAGAAATTTAAAAAGGACTTTTCAAAGATCCACTATGATATGTCCTGAGTAGAATGATCCTAAGTACTATATTTTGTGTAGTTGGTGGAATCTTGTTTTCATAATTCACTAATATTTCTCTTTTAATATATAAAGGGCTACACATATACCTAACATCACACATAATGCATAAAGATATATTAATGGGTAGAATAAACAACTAAATCATTCAAATGCAGAAAAAAAGTTCAGAATGATTTGAGAATTATGTGGTTTGCCAGGCAGTTCATTCCACCGGCAAGAGCACTCAGTTCTTTTCTCCCATGATTTAATTATGGGTTAAACAGCCTGCCTACTTGTCATTTCTCAAAACCTCTGAAAATACTTCACTCTCTACACTGATGCTTGTAATTAAAAAAAAAAAAGTTTTATCTGAGGCAGAACACAAGAGATATGGTAGAGTCTATTCTGCCATTTTACAGTCTTTCATAAGTAGTAGGCAGCTATTTTCTTATACCCAATTCTGTCATTTGGAATAAAATCTCATTTGTTTATTCTTTGTGGTGCTCCAAAAACACCATCCTTGAAAATTCAGCTGAGGTCTTTGATAAAAGTCTCTAAACATAAGATTAGTCAACTCCACAGACTCAGGTGATCTCTCTGTATAAGTAGTTTAGCTCAGAACCTTTTAGGAGTCAAGTCCAGGGGACTACCCCTTACTATTGTTAAAGAAAAAAAAAAAAGTATTCTGAGCTTTGTCAAAATGGTTGGTTGGATTTTGGTTGGTTTAATCACTAAGTTGTGTCTGACTCTTGTGACCCCATGGACTGTAGCCTGCCAAGCTCCTCTGTCCATGGGATTCTCCAGGCAAGAATATTGGAGTGGGTTGCAATTTCCTCCTCCAGAGGACCTTCCTGCCCTAGGGATGGAACCCATGTCTCCTGGATTGCAAGGAGATTCTTTACCAACTTAATGGTAAAGAAGACTTTATTCAGCATTATTTTGATAGGTGTCAGAATTATCACAATGAGGGATCAAGATCAGGTTCAACTTCTCATATAATATGGAGTGGGATTTTAAATCCAGGGAGCAGATTGGGGAGTGGATTGGGTCAGTCGAAGGAAGATTATTAAGAGGAAACATAAAATGATGAGGGAGTTTTGCTAAATATATTTAATAGGATTCTTGTTGCTTGCAGGCTAGAATGATCAGGTATAATCTAGGGATAATAGGGAAGGAGTAATTTGATCTGATATCAAGGATGATCAGATTAAGGGTAAGGATCCTGCTCAACTGACCTAGCAATTTTCTTTCTATGACTGAACTATGCAGGCCCAGAGAGAATAGGGAGCAAGGCTGAGGCTTAGTAGGAATTAGGGCTTGGAGAAGCCTGAATAAAATTGGGAAAGGAAAGGGTCTTCATCAGTTTAATGAGTGTTTGCCCTGACTATGCAAGATTCTAGAAACTATTGCAAGCAAGACATATAGTTTGAAAACTACTAGTTTTACCAATTCTGGTCCATTTTTAATTAGTAAATTTCCTTGATGTTGAGTCAAAATATAGATTGTAGACATACTTGAAAAAGTCACTTCTGGAGTGTGGACTTTCAAATGAAATCCTAGTTTACCATAACCGTACCAGTAGAATAAATTCCTTATTAGATTGACTGAATGTCCTAAAGCTACAGATTAACACAACTGTATATACATTTATTATTTAAATGGTCAATTCTGAAATTTTTTAGGTACAGATATCCCTGGTGGCTCAGATGGTAAAGAATCCTCCTGTAATGCAGCAGACCTGAGTTCGATTCCTGGGTTGGGAATATCCTTTAGAGGAGGCCATGGCACACCACTCCAGTATTCTTGCCTGGAGAATCCCTATGGAAAGAGGAGCCTGGTGGGCTACAGTCCAAGGGGTTGCAATGAGTTGGATACAACTGAGTGACTAAGAACAGCCCAGCATATTATATAATTATACCTCTACCTTTTTTTGAAAATAGTAAGATTAGATTATCAAAACTGGCTCAGGAAATCCAGATTGTGTGTCTGTTATATGCATGTCCATGTATACGTGTGTGTTCAGTCATTTCAGTTGTGTCTGACTCTTGAAGCCTGTGGACTACAGCCAGCCAGACTCCTCTGACATGGGATTCTTCAGGCAAGAATTCTGGAGTGGGTACCATGCCCTTCACCAGGGAATCTTCCCAACCCAGGGATTGAACCCACATCTCCTGTGTCTCCTGCATCTCAGACAGATTCTTTACCCATTGAAACACATGGGAAGTCCCTATAAGCTGCTATTTTATGGAAATCATTTTGGAGGAGATTTTCTATAGGAGTTAACCCACAAGTTGTATTTTTTTTTTTTTTAAATAGCTGTTTCTTATAGAAATAATGCTGCTGCTGCTACTGCTGTTGCTTCAGTCGTGTCTGACTCTGTGCAACCCCATAAATGGCAGCCCACCAGACTCCCCCATCCCTGAGATTCTCCAGGCAAGAACACTGGAATGGGTTGTCATCTTCTCCAATGCACAAAAGTGAAAAGTGAAAGTGAAGTCACTCAGTCATATCTGATTTTCAGTGACCCCATGGACTGCAGCTCACCAGGCTCTTCTGTCCATGGGACTAGTAGCTAATATTTTTGAAGGCTTACTTATATCAGACACTCCCCTTTGGTCTTTTACTTGCATTAATTGATTTATTCCTAAATACACACACAGGTAGACACACAGAGACATGAATTACATGCTATTATCATGGTTGTACAAAAATAAATCACTGTAGTAGAGAGTGACTCGTCCAAGGACAAACAGCTATAAAATTCATAAGTTCTTAAAACCTAAGTATGTGGCCCCTCAGACCATACTCAACTCTATATTGACTCCATTTGTATTGGAAGGCCTGGGCCACCTTCACAGACCTATGAACTATGCAGTCACACAGGGTGCCATGCTTAGAAGGGTACGGCTACTGGTTTAATGCTATGTTTTTGCCATTTTGGAATTAATAATAATTTGTGAACATGGTATCCCATATTTTCATGTAGCATTAGACACTGCAGATCATGTTCCCACACTGTGTGTGCCTGTTCTGAGCATTGAATGTGTGTAATTGCTGACTTATATGTAGATAACCTCAGGAAGCTCCTCACAGATTATAGTTATCAGAATGTGTAATTGAAGGGAAATGAAGCCCTCAGAAAACAAGAGATTAATATTTCTATATATGTGGCAAAGAATGAACTGTTATTAAAAACAAATAAATGTAAAGGACGCTAACTTATGCATTTCATGGGAATATAGGGGTAACAATGTGTTAGTCGTTATGCTTACCATGAAAGAGAAGATTGAGAAATTCAACACACTTCTGCAGCCAAAATTGTTACTAGAGGAATGAGAATCTCTCATTGAAAATGTAAAAGATAAAGATGTGCTTGAAAATAAAACTGCAAAGAGAATCTAATTAGTGACTATGCTAATTCTTCTCCCCACTCGAAAACATTAACAGGGGATGATATTAATATTTTCAATAGCTGAAAAGGGATACAATTAACTTTACATTACCATATCAAGAGAACTGCAGTAACAGTATAAAACTTAGTTTTCCATATATACATGAGGAAATGAAATATTCACTGACTAATGTCTTAAACATTTTAGAAATAAATTTTAGAAATTTTAGAAATAATTGTTTGAAATTAGAGATGGTATTGTTGCAAATTCACAACTGTTTCTTTTTTTTTTTTTGCTGACTAAAATTGAGACATTTGTAATTTTTGGGAAAACAGTGGTAGATTTCTGGCACATTATGGAATAAAAGGAAAAGAATAGCAAAGTAATAGGAATATAACTTTCACATTCTCCATAGAGATTTGTAAACAGAGTTTTTAGAACAACTCCTATATTTCATTTTCCTCGGTTAACTCATGTGGCTTAGAAGTACCATTTTAATAAATGTATTTCCTTTATGATATTTTCATGCAGACTTTATGCATAATATATTTACATAAATTTCCTTTACACCACCTTTTATTTGGGTTTCATTTAGTTATATGGTACATTACATGTGATCAGCTGGGCTTTTGTCTTTTAATGTAAGTCACCTTATATTATACAGGCATACCTCATTTGATTGCACTTTTCTTTATTACACTTCGCAGATATTGTACTTTTTAATAGATGAAAGGTTTGAAGCAATCCTGGGTTGAGCAAGGCTATCGGTGCCATTTTTCCAACAGCATTTCCTCCTTTTGTGTTTCTTCACTTTTTGGTAATTTTCACAGTATTTCAGCCACCTTGATCATTGTTATATGTGTCATGGTGATCTCTGATCAGTGATTTTTGATGTTAATATTATACTTGTTCTGAGAAGCCACGAACCCACATAAGACAATGAACTTAATACATAGATGTTGTGAGCCTTCTGACTGCTTCACCCACACATCATTGTCTAAAGTCTCTCCCTCTCCTCAGACCTCTTTGTTCCTGAGACACAGCAATATTGAAATTCGGCTAGTTAATAATCCTACAGTGAGCTCTAACTGTTCATGTGAAAAGAAGAGTTTCTTGTCTCTCACATTGAATTAAAAGATAGAAAGGAGTGAAGTATTTTAAAGCTGGAACTGTTTATTTTCTAGTTATCTAAGAAGTTTTAAAAGGCTTCCCAGGTGATGCAACAGTAAAGAGGCTGCCTGCCAAAGCTGGAGATGCAGGAGACGCAGGCTTGATTCCTTGGTCAGGAAAATCACCTGGAGTAGAAAATGGCAACCCATTCCATTTTTTTTTGCCTGGAAAACTCCAGGGATAGAGGAGCCTGGCAGGCTGAAAGCTCATGCGGTTGAAAAGTGTCAGACACGCCTGAGCAACTGAGCACACACATGCAGGAGGTTTTAAAGGGAGTGCTTCTCATTCTCATACCAACTCCCTTAGAAATGGTGAGTCTTTGGGAAATCGTTAAGTATGCATGAGATTATAATATATATTCCCTTCCTTATATAACTTCTCTTCTTCCTATATGGCTCAGGTTCAGAAAAACCTTCTTTTATGGATAAATGCCCAACCAGTTCCCAAGGTCACCTTTAAATTTCTAAAAAGAACACTTAGTCTTTAAAAAAAAAACTAATTGGTTAGATAAACCATGCTAGAAGACTGTGGATAATTCTTTCTGTTGGATTTGGCACATATACTATCCATGTTTCAAATAAACACATTGTAGGAAGTCAGCAACACACACACAGAGCTAGAAATGAGGAAGGCATATCAAAAACAAAGATAGGTTAAAAGCTAGGCCTCTTGCACCAAACACCTATACAAGCTGTGAATGCAAAGGAAAGTCCTGGAAGGAAAAGATAAGTGCTACTCCAGTGAGCACAAGAATACTAAGATAGGGAAAGAACATAATTGCTGATACGGATAAAAGTTTTAGTGATCTGGATAGAACCAGCTACAGCATTCCCTTAAACCAAAATTTAATCCAGACGTGAAGTCGCTCAGTCGTGTCCGACTCTTTGCAACCTCGTGGACTATAACCTACTAGGCTTCTCCTTCCATGGGATTCTCCAGGCAAGAATACTGGAGTGGATTGCCATTTCCTTCTTCAAGGGATCTTCCTGACCCAGGAATCCAACCTGGGTCTCCTGCATTGGAGGCAGACGCTTTAACCTCTGAGCCACCAGGGACAAGGCCTTAAATCTCTCCAATTTTTTGAAGGCTCAGAGAGATGAAGAAACTGCATAGTCTAAGGCATTTAATATAATGGAGGTGTGACTGTAATAAATCACAATTTGTCAAAATAAAAGTAACTTTCAATGAGTGCATCCCTGGAATATTGGAAATTTGCTTGGTATATGCAGTTACTCTAACTGAACTATCTGAGACATTCTTTTACAGTTGAAAGCAAAATTCTTTTGCAAAATTTTATGGTCTAGACCCAAATCCCCATAAATGTTTAATAAAACTTCCATTTTTTGAAATGTAAACCAGTGTCACTAATTGTCATATGCTGATATGGTAAAGGACTAAAGGAAACATTTTCCTTCAGATATTCAGCTTAGTCAAGCTAATTTCTATTCATTGATAGCATAAAATATTATTAAATATAAATCACTAAAATAAATCATTGATTTCTAAGAACTCTCTAATGATACAGTATAATTTTCCTACATAGCTCAAAATATTAGTATAAAATTTGTATATAAAGACAAAATTTTTAGATGTATTCAAATCACATTAACTTTGGCAGATTTCTAAAACCCTTTTAAGACTATGTTTGATGTTTTGAATGAATGAATGAATGAATGAATAAAGTCGCTCAGTCGTGTCCGACTCTTTGCGACCCCATGGAGTGTAGCCTATCAAGCTCCTCTGTCCATGGGATTTTCCAGGCAAGAGTGCTGGAGTGGAGTGCCATTTCCTTCTCCAGGGGATTTTCCCGAGAATCGAACCTAGGTCTCCCGCATTGTAGGCAGACGCTTTACCGTCTGAGCCACCATTTCTAAAACCCTTTTAAGACTATGTTTGATGTTTTAGTATGAATTATTCTTAATGTAAACATCACTATAATGGAGAAAAATATAAGAAAATTTGAGATTAGTAGAAAACTAGGTCCTACTGCCAGATATTGAACTAAATAACAATATTTATACTAGGCAGCAATTTCATGCATTTTTGGGTGTAATGCATGCATGTAATGCATGCTAAGTCGTGTCTGACTCTTTGCCACCTCATAGATTGCAGCATGCCAGGCTTCTTTGTACTTCACAATCTCCCAGAGTTTGCTCAGACTCATGTCCATTGAATCGGTGATGCCATCCATTCACCTTATACTCTGTTGCCCCCTTTCTCCTCTTGTCCTCAATCTTTCCCAGCATTAAGGTCTTTTCTAATGAGTCAGCTCTTTGCATCAGGTGTCCAAATTATTAGAACTTTAGCTTCATCATCTAAGCATCAGTCCTTCCAATGAATATTCAGGATTGATTTCCTTTAGGACTGACTGGTCTGATCTCCTAGAAGTCCAAGGGACTCTCAAGAGTTTTCTCCAGCACCAAAGTTTGAAAGCATCAGTTCTTCAGCACTTACCCTTCTTCATGGTCCTAACTCTCCTATCATTACATGGCAACTGGGAAAACGGTATCTTGGATTATGTGGTTGTTTTCATAGTACTCTGGGAAACGTTAAGAGATTGAAAAGAAGAAAAAAAGGTGCCTGTATTACTATAGAGATAACAAATTATGAATTATGAATACATTAAAAACAGGATAGACATTTAATAAAACATAGGCTTTTGTTAAAAAAAAGGAACGCTGTGAATAATATGTGTTGTCATGGCAACACAGAAAAACCTCCAAATAATGGCTTCCCAATTCTTATACATCTTTTATACTTTAGTGTGTTATGTATGACATGGATCATACAAAATAATCCAGTGATTTATCCCTGGAATGCAAGGATGACTCAAAATAACAAGTCAATAAATGTAACCCACCACAGTAATGGGCTTCCCTTGTGGCTCAGCTGGTAAAGAATCTTCCTGCAATGCAGAAGATCTGGGTTCAATCCCTGGATTGGGAAGATCCTCTGGGCAAGGGAAAGGCTACCCATTCCAATAGATTCTGGCCTGGATAATTCCACGGGGTGGCAAAAAGTTGGACACGACTGAGCAATTTCACTTCACCACAGTGACAGAATGAAAGATAAAAAAATCATAAGATCATCTCAATAAGAGTAGAAAATGTTTTGGCAAAGTAAAGACCCTCAAAAAATTGAGTATAGAATGAATATACCTCGATATAAAAAAAATATGTACAATAACCCTTTGTTCACCCTGTCTCTTATACACATCTCCAGGAATCCAACCTGGGTCTCCTGCATTGCAGGTGGATTCTTTACCAAGTGAGCTATCAGGGAAAAGTTGGGAGGTATTAGTTTTAATGGTCAGCTCTTTATTGATATTTATGTATTTCCTTTGCTTTTAGTAAAAAAGTATGGTGATTATACAAAGTGACAGAATAATTAACCAGTGACTACTAAATAAAAGGGATAATGTTTATAACCTATGTACTGAAGTATAATTTTAATGCATGCATTAGAATAGACAACACAAAATGCAAATGCNCTCCTGCATTGTAGGCGGATTCTTTACCAGCTGAGGTACCAGGGAAGTCCTGTAGTAGCTCAGTATTGAAAATATACACATGAAATAAATGAATAATCTTATGACAATTATAAATTGTTCCAAAAATAAAATCATCAAGGATGAGAACTGCCCATAAGTAGAGTTTGGACAAGAATGAAGTCATGATATAGCACACTTACTATATACACTGGCAACCTGGCTTCCCTGGTGGCTCAGAGGTTAAAGCGTGTGCCTCTAATGTGGGAGACCTGGGTTCAATCCCTGGGTCAGGAAGGTCCCCTGGAGAAGGAAATGGCAACCCACTCCAGTATTCTTGCCTGGAGAATTCCATGGATGGAGGAGCCTGGTGGGCTACAGTCCACGGGGTCGCAGAGTCGGGACTATGTACACTTAAGGCAAGAGCATATGACATGATGAGCAACTTTCATTTTCATTGCTAAACTATATCTATGAATATTTGAAGACATATATGTAATATATAAATTTGAAGACATACATATATCTATATCTAAAATTTAATCTGTTACCTTTATTGTGTAACTACTATAATTCCCCCTCCCCATTGATTGTCAAAATTCCTAGAAAAATTATGTGTATTTCACTATTCTTTTCTCTACCAATTCATTAATGGCTCACAGTATGATTAACATATTTTCTTGAGATTTGTTACATTAAATCAAACATAATGCAGTTATTAGTTATTGTGATATTGGAAATTATAAACTATACATAATCAGATATATAAAAATAAAATAATTTTTGATTTTAGACATCAAGTGATTTACATGTCTAAAGGGGGTTTTCAGGTTTCTTTCATGAGAGGACACATAATTACATAATATAAAGCTAAGATATGAGCTTTATGAGCAATTTAGGATTACCATTCCTATTATAGTGAATAGAGACCAGAATGGATCACCAATAATGACGAGAACTCTGTGCTTGGTGGGAGTGTGAAGTGGGAAGATTGTGGCTTTCTCTGGTTTCTAAAAGAGCTCAGCTATCTGAAATTGTCACATAGCTAATTGGGAAAATGGGCAATACTTTCCTAAGCCTAAATAATTAAAGATAATGAATTATTTCAAAACAATATATTAAAAAGGGGTCTCCTTACAATAGATTTTATGTCTTTCTAATCTTTAAGGCAATTTGTCCATTAGATAACATACTTGTTATTCCAAGTAAATTTTAATTAAACAATCTAAAAAGAGCTATTAATGTAAGCTTAAATTTCATCAATAAATAGATGTTATTGTAATATTTTAGAATATCTAAGACCTCTGCTTTTATAAATCTTGCATTTGAGTAGTTGGGAAGATTTCACTAGTCAGGCAATTGAAGCAGTTAAATTAAATAGTGGAAATTAACTAGGTTATAAAGTAGAACATGTGAAAAGAAGACTAAAGCTCATTTTATAGTTTATACTATGACATTAACCTTGTTAAAATATGCATTTAAAAAGTTTTTTATATCCATAAAATGTTTAAAATGTGACTTACATTTTAGACTATTTAAAATACACCTCGGTGCTTTTGAAGAGTAACTCTTTTAATGAAATTACATTATCAAAATTACCATTATCCTATAGGATTTTCAGAATTTCAAATTCAAATATGATAAGAGCAATTGAGCAACTTCATATCCTTGAAAACTATTGATATATTTAATTTTATTTATCTTAGTTTTCTTGCCATAAAAACTGCTGTGTTGTATTCCTGAAACTAATGTTGTGATACTGTTTTTTCCTTTTCTTTTTCCTTCCCTGCAATTAAAGTAGCCTTTTATTTGGCTTAACTAATTTCATATGTAGACTAGAAAAAGTATATGAAAATGCAAACCAAGTGATCTATTTTTAATATTAATAATTCTATAATGGGAAATGTAAGAATTGATGGTTTAGGAAAGACTTTATTGAAGACTTTGAAGAAGTCTTTCCAGGATCACTAAATACAGTATTTTCAGATGGAGAAGAGGAAAAGTACATTTTCAGAAATAACAATCACATGATCAATGTCATATAAGTATGACAGAAAATGAATGTATTTAGGGAACTATGATGATCCAGAATGATTATGATATCTGATAGTTGTGCTGAAAACAGAAATACTATAGCAACTATAAAGTAGCTTTTGCTATCTTTAAAAAAATAATGTTAAGTAATTTTGAGTAATATGAATCATATTCTGTAGGCAGTGAGGAACCTTTAAAAGTAATTAAGCAAGTAAATGTAATTGAGTGAGAATTTTTTAAAATAGAATTAATTACCTAATAATCTCTACTTAGAAAGCAAGTCTTTTCAAAGTGTACTTAAGGCCAAGAAATAAGAAGCAGAGCTCTATGATTTCATTAAAGTGTTGTTTGCCAACATATTCTCAGAGTGAATAATAAGGGTCCTTTGGAGAAAGGGAATATAATCATTTACGTAAATGCTAGATAAAGTTTCAAAATAAAGAGATCACCACAGGTGACATTAGACAAGAAAAGTTTTCATGAGCTTGTCCAACAAAATAACAGATAAGCACGATAATTTCTCCTAAAAATTCCAAATGAGTTTCCTTTGAAGTTTCTTCACTTGGGGTGACTTTCTCAGCTTTATAGTTTTTAATTTGCCATAGTATGATATGTGAAGTTATTAGCAGAAGGCTTTATTGATAAGTTAATGAATCTTCATCCAAGATAAGTGCCTTTTCCCCAATATTCATCTATAGATAGCCTCATCTTCTCTATGGCACATATAGATTCATTTATATCATGTCACATAGCTATCATTTCCTTTTTGTAATGAAAACATTAATATTTACTCTCACTTTAATTCAAGTATATAAAACAATGTTGTTAACTCTTTGCTCTGTATTAGATCTTCAGACCTTATTCATCTTCGCATTTCAAGTTTGACCTCTTTGACCAACATCTTCTCAATTTACCTACCTGCTGTTAACCACCATTCTACTCTGTCTTCCTATACATTTGGCTTTTTTAGATCCCACAACTAAGTCTTATCATATAATATGTGTCATTCCCTGACTTATCCCACTCAGCATAATTCCCTCAAGTTCCATCCATACTGTCACAAATGGCTGAATGTTCTTCTTTCTCCTGGCTAAATAACACATCATTATATATGTGTATCCATATCTTCTGTATCCATTCATTCATTGATGGACACTTATGTTGAGTATTATGAATAATGCTGCAGTGAATATGGGGATACAGTTATCTCTTTGATAATCCAATTTTATTTCCTTTGGGTGCATACCTAGAATGGGGACTGATTCATCATATGGTAATACTATTTTAAGTTTTTGAGGAACCTCCATATTATTTTTCATAGTGGCTACACCAATTTACATTCATTCCAGCAGTGCATTTTCAAAGGTTCTTTTTTTCCAACATTCTCATCAACAATTATTGTCTCTTCTTTTTGATGACAGCCATTGTAACAAGTATAAGGCGATAACTCATTGTGGTTTTCCATCATGATTAATGATGTCTAACATCTTTTCATGTACCTGTTGATCATTTATATATCTTCTTTGGGGAAAAAATAATGTCTATTTAGTTTCTATGTCTATTTCTTAAACTAGGGTTTTTCCCCTATTTCCTGCTGTTGTTACTGAGTTATATGATTTATTTATTTATTTTGGATATTAACCTCTTATCGGATATGTGACTGGAAAATATTTTCTCCTATTCCATAGATTGTCTTTTCATTTTACTGATGATTCCTTTGCTGTGCAGAGACTTCTTAGTTTGATGAGGTCCCAGTTGCCTTTTTTTTTNTGATCATTTAGATATCTTCTTTGGGGAAAAAATAATGTCTATTTAGTTTCTATGTCTATTTCTTAAACTAGGGTTTTTCCCCTACTTGCTGCTGTTGTTACTGAGTTATATGATTTATTTATTTATTTTGGATATTAACCTCTTATCTGACATGTGACTGGAAAATATTTTCTCCTATTCCATAAATTGTCTTTTCATTTTACTGATGATTCCTTTGCTGTGCAGAGACTTCTTAGTTTGATGAGGTCCCAGTTGCCTTTTTTTTTTTTTTTGGTTTTGTAACTAGTGCCTTTGGTGTCAAAGTTTTAACAAATCATTGCCAAACAAAGACAGAAAAATAGATCAATGGAACAAAATAGAAAGCCCAGAGATAAATCCATGACACAATTGATACCTTCTCTTTGACAAAGGAGGCAAGAATATACAATGTAGAAAAGACAATCTCTTTAACAAGTGGTGCTGGGAAAACTGGTCAACCACTTGTAAAAGAATAAAACTAGAACACTTTCTAACACCATACACATAAATAAACTCAAAATGGATTATAGATCTAAATGTAAGACCAGAAACTATAAAACTCCTATAGGAGAACATAACATAGGCAAAACACACTCTGACATAAATCACAGCATGATCCTCTATGACCCAAGTACCAGTGTAATGGAAATAAAAGCACAAATAAACAAATGGGACCTAATTAAACTTAAAAGCTTTTGCACAACAAAGGAAAATATANTAAATAAACTCAAAATGGATTATAGATCTAAATGTAAGACCAGAAACTATAAAAGTCCTAGAGGAGAACATAGGCAAAACACACTCTGACATAAATCACAGCATGATCCCCTATGACCCAAGTACTAGTGTAATGGAAATAAAAGCACAAATAAACAAATGGGACCTAATTAAACTTAAAAGCTTTTGCACAACAAAGGAAAATATAAGCAAGGTTAAAAGACAGCCTTCAGAATGCGAGAAAATAATAGCAAATGAAGCTACTGACAAAGAATTAATCTCAAAAATATGCAAGCAGCTCCTGCAGCTCAATTTCAGAAAAATAAGCGACCCAATCAAAANTAAGCAAGGTGAAAAGACAGCCTTCAGAATGCGAGAAAATAATAGCAAATGAAGCTACTGACAAAGAATTAATCTCAAAAATATGCAAGCAGCTCCTGCAGCTCAATTTCAGAAAAATAAGCGACCCAATCAAAAAATGAGGCAAAGAACTAAACAGACATTTCTCCAAAGAAGACATACAGATGGCTAACAAACACATAAAAAGATGCTCATGATCAGAGAAATGCAAATCAAAACCACAATGAGGTACCATCTCACGCTGGTCAGAATCTACAAACAAAAATCTACAAACAATAAATGCTAGAGAGGGTGTAGAGAAAAGGGAACCCTCTTACACTGTTGGTGGGAATGCAAATTAATATAGCCACTATGGAAAACAGTGTGGAGATTCCCTAAAAAACTGGAAATAGAACTGCCTTATGACCCGGCAATCCCACTGCTGGGCATACACGCGGAGGAAACCAGAATTGAAGAGACGCATGTACCCCATTGTTCATCACAGCACTGTTTACAATAGCCAGGGTATGGAAGCAACCTAGATGTCCATCGACATATGGATGAATGGATAAGAAAGCTGTGGTGCATATACACAATGGAATATTACTCAGCTATTAAAAAAGAATGCATTTGAATCAATTTATCTAATGACATGAATCAAACTGGAGCTTATTACACAGAGTGAAGTAAGTCAGAAAGAAAAACATCATACAGTATATTAATGCATATATATATATGGAATTTAGAAAGATGGTAATGATGACCCTATATGCAAAATAGCAAAAGAGACGCAGAGGTAAAGAACAGAACTTTGGACTCTGTGGGAGAAGGCGAGGGTGGGATGATTTGAGAGAATAGCATTGAAACATGTATATTATCATATGTGAAACAGATCGCCAGTCCAGGTTTGATGCATGAGACAGGGTGCTCAGCGCTGGTGCACTAGGATGACCCTGAGGGATGGGATGGGGAAGGAGGTGGCAGGGAGACTCAGGGTGGGGAACATATATACACCCATGACTGATTAATGTCAAGGTCTGGCAAAAATCACTACAATACTGTAAAGTAATTAGCCTGCAATTAAAATAAATAAATTAAAAAATAATAATGATCCAGAGAGATGATATGGGGTGGGAGGTGGGAGGGATCTTCGGCATTGGGAGATCGTGTACAAGATGTGTATAAGAGACAGGACTTATCCCACTCAGCATAATTCCCTCAAGTTCCATCCATACTGTCACAAATGGCTGAATGTTCTTCTTTCTCCTGGCTAAATAACACATCATTATATATGTGTATCCATATCTTCTGTATCCATTCATTCATTGATGGACACTTATGTTGAGTATTATGAATAATGCTGCAGTGAATATGGGGATACAGTTATCTCTTTGATAATCCAATTTTATTTCCTTTGGGTGCATACCTAGAATGGGGACTGATTCATCATATGGTAATACTATTTTAAGTTTTTGAGGAACCTCCATATTATTTTTCATAGTGGCTACACCAATTTACATTCATTCCAGCAGTGCATTTTCAAAGGTTCTTTTTTTCCAACATTCTCATCAACAATTATTGTCTCTTCTTTTTGATGACAGCCATTGTAACAAGTATAAGGCGATAACTCATTGTGGTTTTCCATCATGATTAATGATGTCTAACATCTTTTCATGTACCTGTTGATCATTTATATATCTTCTTTGGGGAAAAAATAATGTCTATTTAGTTTCTATGTCTATTTCTTAAACTAGGGTTTTTCCCCTATTTCCTGCTGTTGTTACTGAGTTATATGATTTATTTATTTATTTTGGATATTAACCTCTTATCGGATATGTGACTGGAAAATATTTTCTCCTATTCCATAGATTGTCTTTTCATTTTACTGATGATTCCTTTGCTGTGCAGAGACTTCTTAGTTTGATGAGGTCCCAGTTGCCTTTTTTTTTTTTTTTGGTTTTGTAACTAGTGCCTTTGGTGTCAAAGTTTTAACAAATCATTGCCAAACAAAGACAGAAAAATAGATCAATGGAACAAAATAGAAAGCCCAGAGATAAATCCATGACACAATTGATACCTTCTCTTTGACAAAGGAGGCAAGAATATACAATGTAGAAAAGACAATCTCTTTAACAAGTGGTGCTGGGAAAACTGGTCAACCACTTGTAAAAGAATAAAACTAGAACACTTTCTAACACCATACACATAAATAAACTCAAAATGGATTATAGATCTAAATGTAAGACCAGAAACTATAAAACTCCTATAGGAGAACATAACATAGGCAAAACACACTCTGACATAAATCACAGCATGATCCTCTATGACCCAAGTACCAGTGTAATGGAAATAAAAGCACAAATAAACAAATGGGACCTAATTAAACTTAAAAGCTTTTGCACAACAAAGGAAAATATAAGCAAGGTGAAAAGACAGCCTTCAGAATGCGAGAAAATAATAGCAAATGAAGCTACTGACAAAGAATTAATCTCAAAAATATGCAAGCAGCTCCTGCAGCTCAATTTCAGAAAAATAAGCGACCCAATCAAAAAATGAGGCAAAGAACTAAACAGATATTTCTCCAAAGAAGACATACAGATGGCTAACAAAAACATAAAAAGATGCTCATGATCAGAGAAATGCAAATCAAAACCACAATGAGGTACCATCTCACGCTGGTCAGAATGGCTGCTATCAAAAATCTACAAACAATAAATGCTAGAGAGGGTGTGGAGAAAAGGGAACCCTCTTACACTGTTGGTGGGAATGCAAATTAATACAGCCACTATAGAAAACAGTGTGGAGATTCCCTAAAAAACTGGAAATAGAACTGCCTTATGACCCGGCAATCCCACTGCTGGGCATACACGCGGAGGAAACCAGAATTGAAGAGACGCATGTACCCCATTGTTCATCACAACACTGTTTACAATAGCCAGGGTATGGAAGCAACCTAGATGTCCATTGACAGATGGATGAATGGATAAGAAAGCTGTGGTGCATATACACAATGGAATATTACTCGGCTATTAAAAAATAATGCATTTGAATCAATTTGTCTAATGACATGAATCAAACTGGAGCTTATTACACAGAGTGAAGTAAGTCAGAAAGAAAAACATCATACAGTATATTAATGCATATATATATATGGAATTTAGAAAGATGGTAATGATGACCCTATATGCAAAATAGCAAAAGAGACGCAGAGGTAAAGAACAGAACTTTGGACTCTGTGGGAGAAGGCGAGGGTGGGATGATTTGAGAGAATAGCATTGAAACATGTATATTATCATATGTGAAACAGATCGCCAGTCCAGGTTTGATGCATGAGACAGGGTGCTCAGCGCTGGTGCACTAGGATGACCCTGAGGGATGGGATGGGGAAGGAGGTGGCAGGGAGACTCAGGGTGGGGAACATATATACACCCATGACTCTTTAATGTCAAGGTCTGGCAAAAATCACTACAATACTGTAAAGTAATTAGCCTGCAATTAAAATAAATAAATTAAAAAATAATAATGATCCAGAGAGATGATATGGGGTGGGAGGTGGGAGGGATCTTCGGCATTGGGAGATCGTGTACACCTGTGGCTGATTCATGTCAATGTATGGCAAAACCAATACAGTATTGTAATGTAGAATAAAGTAAAAATAAAAATTAAAAAAATAAATAAAATAAATCACTAAAGAAAAATACATAAAGAAAAATCAGAAGAAATGTAAGCAAAAAGAAAATATATATATAATAATTGACTTATTAACATTTCATTGAGATTATTTTATCAAGTACAGAAAAAATAAAAATAGGAGCATCTTGAATGATGTCATTAATAACTTAAATATAGTACCTTTCTATTTGTATTAAGCTTATATGCCACACAAGTATATTGAAAAGTTTGTATCTCATACATTGTTATTATATATCCATAGGATGTTTAGAAAAACTGGCAGAAATATAGACATTACTAAATTTCAAAAAGTTGAATCATTTTTTGTATGATTGAGTTATACATATACAATATACTAATTTTTCAATTATTTTTCATTATAGGTTATTACAAGGGATTGACTATAGTTTCCACTGTTATACAATCAATCTTTGTTGCTTGTGTAAAAGAAAAGAAAGAAAGAAAGAAGTCATTGCCAAGACCAACATGAAGGAGCTTTTTAAAAATAGAATTATGGTGGCAAGTATTATGGTTATTTTATCTATTTTGAGCTAACTTTTGTAAGTGGTATAAGATAAGGGTCTAATATCATTTTTCTATATGTGACTATCCAGTTTTCCCAAAACCATTTATTGAAGAGACTATCTTTTCCACATTGAGCATTATTGACTCCCTCAGTTCAGTTCAGTCGCTCAGTCATACCCAACACTTTGCAACCCCATGAGTCACAGCACTCCAGGACTCCCTGTCCATCACCAACTCCCAGAGTTCACTCAGATTCACATCCATCGAGTCAGTGATGCCATCCAGCCATCTCATCCTCGGTCGTCCCCTTCTCCTCCTGCCCCCAATCCCTCCCAGCATCAGAGTCTTTTCCAAAGAGTCAACACTTGGCATGAGGTGGCCAAAGTACTGGAGTTTCAGCTTCAGCATCATTCCCTCCAAAGAAATCCTAGGACTCCTCTCCTTCAGAATGGACTGGCTGGATCTCCTTGCAGCCCAAGGGACTCTCAAGAATCTTCTCCAACACCACAGTTCAAAAGCTTCAATTCTTTGGTGCTCAGCCTTCTTCACAGTCCAACTCTCACATCCATACATGACCACAGGAAAAACCATAGCCTTGACTAGATGGACCTTTGTTGGCAAAGTAATGTCTCTGCTTTTGAATATACTATCTAGGTTGGTCATAACTTCTCATCCAAGGAGTAAGCATCTTTTATTTCATGGCTGCAGTCACCACCTGCAGTGACTTTGGAGCCCCCAAAAATGCAGATGACACCACCCTTATGGCAGAAAGTGAAGAGGAGCTAAAAAGCCTCTTGATGACAGTGGAAGAGGAGAGCGAAAAAGTTGGCTTAAAGCTCAACATTCAGAAGACGAAGATCATGGCATCCATTCCCATCACTTCATGGGAAATAGATGAGGAAACAGTGGAAACAGTGTCAGACTTTATTTTTTGGAGTTCCAAAATTACTGCAGATGGTGACTACAGCCATGAAATTAGAAGATGCTTACTTCTTGGAAGAAAAGTTATGACCAACGTAGGTAGTATATTCAAAAGCAGAGACATTACTTTGCCGACTAAGGTCCGTCTAGTCAAGGCTATGGTTTTTCCTGTGGTCATGTATGGATGTGAGAGTTGGACTGTGAAGAAGGCTGAGCACCGAAGAATTGATGCTTTTGAACTGTGGTGTTGGAGAAGACTCTTGAGAGTCCCTTGGACTGCAAGGAGATCCAACCAGTCCATTCTGAAGNGCTGAGTGCCTAAGAATTGATGCTATTGAACTGTGGTGTTGGAGAAGACTCTTGAGAGTCCCTTGGACTGCAAGGAGATCCAGCCAGTCCATTCTGAAGGAGATCAACCCTAGGATTACTTTGGAAGGAATGATGCTAAAGCTGAAACTTCAGTACTATGGCCACCTCATGAGAAGAGTTGACTCATTGGAAAAGACTCTGATGCTGGGAAGGATTGGGGGCATGAGGAGAAGGGGATGACAGAGGATGAGATGGCTTGATGGCATCACGGACTCGACGGACATGAGTCTGAGTGAACTCTGGGAGTTGGTGATGAATAGGGAGTCCTGGCGTGCTGCGATTCATGGGATCACAAAAGTCGGACATGACTAAGCGACTGAACTGAACTGAACTGACACTGTTTCCATTGTTTGCCCATCTATTTGCCATGAAGTGATGGGACCGGATGCCATGATCTTCGTTTTCTGAAGGTTGAGCTTTAAGCCAACTTTTTCACTCTCCTCTTTCACCTTCATCAAGAGGCTNTTGTGTGTGTGTGTGTGTGTGTGTGTGTGTGTGTGTGTGTGTGTGTGGTGAGGCTGACAGTGGTGATATGGACAAGAACATAAGATTATAAGCTTTTTCTCCTGAGTTGCAAACAAAATTTGACAGGATTTTGTACTTTAAGCCTTTAATGTTTGCACAATTATTCTGAAATCATATTTGGTTATTTACTTTCTATTAATCATAGTTTCACTATAAATGCACAAGATATAGCAAAATTCAAATACCAGAAGCCAAGTAAGAAAATAAACATTTATCTAATTAATGAAAATGTTCACTAACCACTAATTAGACTAATTTTGTGTGTATGTGTGTGTGAATGAGATGAACTCTCAGTTTATTCTAAGATAAGTGAAAATGAGAACAAATTAAGCATAAAGGAATGACTTTGGCAGAATAAATGGAAAAAAAGCTTTGATAATACGGGGCTTGGAGAATGGCCCAAATTTAGGAGTTTGGAGACAAGAATGAAATATTTAAAAGAATGGATTGATAATCAATAAAGGCAATTTGAAGTTGAAGAGATAAGTTTTATTGCAAAATTGGCTTGAAAGTGGGGTGATATTAAGTGCAAATATCCAAAGTAACAGTGTAAGTGACATTACAGTATAAAATCTAGAATATGTTTCAAGGAATTTCAAGTATAGTCTAAAACTACCCCCTTTTCATTTACTGTCCCATCCCACAAACCTCACTTTTTTCCTTTCAAATCAGTAATATTTCCCCCAGAGTACATTTTATTAGTTCTCAGTTCTAAAGAAGTCCAGATACTTTATCCTTTTCCATCTCTTTTTCTGATGTAAAAATTCAATCCATATTTCAATTCCCAATTCTCCCACTAGTCTTCCTGAACCAGTCTTACCCACAGTGGCAAAATCCTCCTTTAAACCACTAGAATCTATCCACTCTAACTTTGGTCTATAACCAACAGGATAGTAAGATTTTCAAAGAAAAGTATTTGCTTACATTAAAAGTATCCCTTACATNACTAGTCTTCCTGAACCAGTCTTATCCACAGTGGCAAAATTCTCCTTTAAACCACTAGAATCTATCCACTCTAACTTTGGTCTATAACCAACAGGATAGTAAGATTTTCAAAGAAAAGTATTTGCTTACATTAAAAGTATCCCTTACATTATTCTTTGCTATGATAACTATAAGGTGTTTAAGTAATATTACATTGGTCAACTAGTGAGGGATGACAGCTATTAAGGCTAATGGATCAATTTTTTGCTTATTTTGTTTGTTTCTCTTTATTGGTTGCTGGGTGATTCCAGAAGGAAACAACTCTGGCTGTATTTTTTTTCATATTACAAATTCAGTGTAAGTAATGATCTAGGTAAATCCTTAATATCACCCAATAACATCTTCTGTGAGTTACATATTATTTTCATCCATCTATTTCTATTTAAAAATACCCCCAACAACATTTATCATAAAGTATCTATTTACTCATTATGTTCAATATATAGAATTTTAAAAAATAACACCATTGTTACTTTGTTTGTGCGTATAATGAGCAATGTTAATTATACATTACTTTGAGCATGAGATTTTCAATAGAAATTGACAATTTATAGTAATCATGTAAAAATGTTTCTGATAAGATCTAAGTTTTAATCAAAGATATATTGGGAGAAATGTATCTTGTAGCTTTTTAGTATGAAAAGAATATGATCATTTATATTCCAGTTCAGACTCTGAACAGCTTCCTGGGCTTTCCACTCTTAGCACTGTCCCCTTAAATAAATCCAAGGTTGCTGCTAAGTCCTGTGTCTTTCACCCTTTTGTTTGACTTCAACTCCCGCCCCAACCCATTTCTGCTTTAAACACCTTCTTCTGATCTTGTCATAAGGTAAAAAGCTTTTTATCCTCTTTAAAAAATTCACATCAAAGCTCTATTTCATGGACTTTCTCCTGCATCATCCCTTCTTCTTATAAAAAATCAAACAAACAAAACTATATTAATCTCCGTGCCTCCACATTTCTAAACTCTCCTTATTTCAATTCCCCCCTTTTTAAATTGATCCTTACTGTAAAATAGTGTTTCTACCATAGTTTTATATTTATTTTGGTTATACTAATAAGTTTCAATGTAAGTCAATATAGGATCTATATGAACCCCATCAGTTCTGTTCAGTTCAGTCGCTCAGTCGTGTCCTACTCTTTGTGACCCCATGATCTGCAGCACGCCAGGCCTCCCTGTCCATCACCAACTCCTGGAGTTCACTCAAACTCATGTCCATCGAGTTGGTGATGCCATCCAGCCATCTCATCCTCTGTCGTCCCCTGCTCCTCCTGCCCCCAATCCCTCCCAGCATCAGAGTCTTTTCCAATGAGTCAACTCTTGGCATGAGGTGGCCAAAAGTACTGGAGTTTCAGCTTTAGCATCATTCCCTCCAAAGAAATCCCAGGACTGATCTCCTTTAGAATGGACTGGTTGGATCTCCTTGCAGTCCAAGGGACTCTCAAGAGTCTTCTCCAACACCACGGTTTAAAAGCATCAATAAGAACCCCATAAAGTACCTTAAAACATGTAGCATACTGTACAGATAAGAATGGTTTTCCCATCTGGAAAATCAGTATATCCTGTTTTCTATTTGGTAAGTTTTCTTGCTTATACTGTTTAGTATTATACTCTATTAAAATTGTCAGCATTTTCACATGTACTAAAATACCTATACATAAATATGACTTTTGATTTTGAAAAAATTGCAGTTTTTGTGTATGAAGTGGTTTAGCCACAAATACTAGAGTTTCAGCTTTATAATCATTGCTTCCAAAGAAATCCCAGGGCTGATCTTCAGAATGGATTGGTTGGATTTCCTTGCAGTCCAAGGGACTCTTAGGAGTCTTCACCAACAACAGTTGAAAAACATAAATTCTCCAGCAGTCATCTTTCTTTAGAGTTCAACTCTCACATCCATTCATGACCACAGGAAAAACCATAGCCTTGATTAGATGGACCTTAGTCGGTAATGTCTCTGCTTTTGAATATGCTATCTAGGTTGATCATAACTTTTCTTCCAAGGAGTAAGCATCTTTTAATTTCATCGCTGCAATCACCATCTGCAGTGATATTGGAGCCCCCCAAAATAAAGTCTGACACTGTTTCCACTGTTTCCCCATCTATTTCCCATGAAGTGATGGGACCGGATGCCTAGGGAATCTCAAATTTTCTAAGACCACATTTCCAGTGTTCTTCCAACATAACAATCCTATAGTGTTCCCTGTCATAAGGACTAGTAACTCCATGTTTCCAGAGATGATTACTGCTGACAAATGTGCAAATACAGTGCCAATTTTTGGAATAGAAAATATAGTTATTTTTACATAAGAGGCACTCAGCGAAGATTGATTGGTTTATTATAATGTAACTCTGACAAGTAAATTTTCCATTGCTGAAAATGAGCTTCATGAAGAAAGTTTTGTCTATTTTGTTCACCTCGATATCACCCCTGGTTAGAAGATAAATACTCTTCAAAGTTATATGAATGAGTAATGATGATGACTCACTTTTTAATGAAAATATTTAAGAAAGGTTCACTTACACATAATTTATTTTTATCAGCACAGTCCTCTTTTCTTTGACCACCTAATGCAAGACAATTGCCTTTTCAACATTTCTAACCTTCAGATATTGGCATGTAATCGTTTTTTCCCACAGGCCCCTCCTTTTTATCAACACTTTCTCATTGCCTTTAACTATTCCCCTATGACATTCTTAAATTTTAATTTATAGTAATGCATATGTATGTGCATAAACTAAAATGTGCATATGCTTGTGTATTCATGTGCAGTCTGGAGAACAGAAAAAAAAAATTGGGGAGACAGTATTCTTTAGGAAGGGAAATAAATACTCTTTGTAGCGGTTTTGAATAGGCCCTGGAATTTGCCTTCCCTTCAATGAGGAAAATCAATAAAAACTGAATTTGATGTGGTAGGGGAGAAAAATGTGCTACCCCACAGTATCTTGTTGGTGTCTGGATTATTTCAAACTGAAAACATTCAAAGTCCCAAAGAGCCAGAAACATTGACCTCCCTCAAATGCCTAAAAGAATGTAGAGAGAATGTGTTCCAGAAAGGGAGCCATCACCATACATCACTGCAGTAAAATTTAGGTGTGGGAGGCATGAAGGAACCTAGCTAACTCTGTTAGAATCCATCTATGTTGCATTGCGTCTGATGGTCAAGCAAATAATTATTTACCAAACATTTTCTTTTTTGTCTCTATGTAAGTTGCCTTCTTCATCTTTGAGGTCCCAAACCACTATGACAACCTTCTCTCTTTTTGGCATTTAAAGTAAGATGTTTAGCCATTTTGTTGAGTTACTCAGTATACTTGGGTCTCTTCCATGTATACATGGTATTAAACTTTTGTTTTAATTTCTCCTTTTAACTTGTCTCATGTCAATTTAATTCTTAGCTCAGCCACAAGAACCTGGAAGGGTAGAGAAAAAAATCTCTTTCTTCCTGACAATGTCATTTGGCATCTTATGAGAGGGAACAAAATGAATTATCTGAAATATTCATT
>SJYW01044831.1:159907-172275 GCA_006410735.1 Raphicerus campestris
TTTTTGTGTATGAAGTGGTTTAGCCACAAATACTAGAGTTTCAGCTTTATAATCATTGCTTCCAAAGAAATCCCAGGGCTGATCTTCAGAATGGATTGGTTGGATCTCCTTGCAGTCCAAGGGACTCTTAAGAGTCTTCACCAACAACAGTTGAAAAACATCAATTCTCCAGCAGTCATCTTTCTTTAGAGTTCAACTCTCACATCCATTCATGACCACAGGAAAAACCATAGCCTTGATTAGATGGACCTTAGTCGGTAATGTCTCTGCTTTTGAATATGCTATCTAGGTTGATCATAACTTTTCTTCCAAGGAGTAAGCATCTTTTAATTTCATGGCTGCAATCACCATCTGCAGTGATATTGGAGCCCCCCAAAATAAAGTCTGACACTGTTTCCACTGTTTCCCCATCTATTTCCCATGAAGTGATGGGACCGGATGCCTAGGGAATCTCAAATTTTCTAAGACCACATTTCCAGTGTTCTTCCAACATAACAATCCTATAGTGTTCCCTGTCATAAGGACTAGTAACTCCATGTTTCCAGAGATGATTACTGCTGACAAATGTGCAAATACAGTGCCAATTTTTGGAATAGAAAATATAGTTATTTTTACATAAGAGGCACTCAGCGAAGATTGATTGGTTTATTATAATGTAACTCTGACAAGTAAATTTTCCATTGCTGAAAATGAGCTTCATGAAGAAAGTTTTGTCTATTTTGTTCACCTCGATATCACCCCTGGTTAGAAGATAAATACTCTTCAAAGTTATATGAATGAGTAATGATGATGACTCACTTTTTAATGAAAATATTTAAGAAAGGTTCACTTACACATAATTTATTTTTATCAGCACAGTCCTCTTTTCTTTGACCACCTAATGCAAGACAATTGCCTTTTCAACATTTCTAACCTTCAGATATTGGCATGTAATCGTTTTTTCCCACAGGCCCCTCCTTTTTATCAACACTTTCTCATTGCCTTTAACTATTCCCCTATGACATTCTTAAATTTTAATTTACAGTAATGCATATGTATGTGCATAAACTAAAATGTGCATATGCTTGTATATTCATGTGCAGTCTGGAGAACAGAAAAAAAAATTGGGGGGACAGTATTCTTTAGGAAGGGAAATAAATACTCTTTGTAGCGGTTTTGAATAGGCCCTGGAATTTGCCTTCCCTTCAATGAGGAAAATCAATAAAAACTGAATTTGATGTGGTAGGGGAGAAAAATGTGCTACCCCACAGTATCTTGTTGGTGTCTGGATTATTTCAAACTGAAAACATTCAAAGTCCCAAAGAGCCAGAAACATTGACCTCCCTCAACTGCCTAAAAGAATGTAGAGAGAATGTGTTCCAGAAAGGGAGCCATCACCATACATCACTGCAGTAAAATTTAGGTGTGGGAGGCATGAAGGAACCTAGCTAACTCTGTTAGAATCCATCTATGTTGCATTGCGTCTGATGGTCAAGCAAATAATTATTTACCAAACATTTTCTTTTTTGTCTCTATGTAAGTTGCCTTCTTCATCTTTGAGGTCCCAAACCACTATGACAACCTTCTCTCTTTTTGGCATTTAAAGTAAGATGTTTAGCCATTTTGTTGAGTTACTCAGTATACTTGGGTCTCTTCCATGTATACATGGTATTAAACTTTTGTTTTAATTTCTCCTTTTAACTTGTCTCATGTCAATTTAATTCTTAGCTCAGCCACAAGAACCTGGAAGGGTAGAGAAAAAAATCTCTTTCTTCCTGACAATGTCATTTGGCATCTTATGAGAGGGAACAAAATGAATTATCTGAAATATTCATTCATAGTCATTTTTTTTGATGAAGAAGGCAAGATAAAGCACTATACAATGCACATTAATAATTTTACATTGGATTAATGGACCTTTAAATTTCTCAATGCAATGCCTTCAAATGTCTTATTTTATCATTTGGTTTTAACTTTATGTAGATTATTTATGATATAATGTAGTTGAATTTTCAGGGTATACGGTTTTTAGTTTCTGTAGAGTGTGTCATAAATGCCCAACAATGTCAGGTGACCACTCACTCACACTTTCTANTTGCTACTTCCAAATAGTCTTCATTTTTCTAGTCTTCATTAATGGAAGGAGCAGCATTTTATGATTGCTCTTTATGCAGATTTTTCAGCCCTGTTCCCTGAATTCTCAATGCAAAGTTTTGTAGGGAATGTTCAAAGAGCACCTCTTGGCTTTCACAACTCTTGCGGAACTCTGTTGACTACAACATAAAATTGAACCTCATTGAATGAACCTACAGGTTACATGATTATAAATTTCCACCTTATTTTTTCACCTGCCTCTCTCTTATATCCCTTCTACTTCACTCCTCTGATTCCCAGAGTGGGTGAGACTCTTCATTGATATAACTACTTTCTAACGCACTAGGCTGACTTGTGGCTTCTTTCTTTAAGACATATTTTCCCCTCCCAAAATACCCCATCACTTTATTACCTCACCATTTCTATCATTCTTTAAACTCAAATGTCATCTCATCAATTAAGGTTACTCCAATTTTTCTAATTCTCTCTATACAACTAAAAATATGTTATTTCTGCTTTTAAAATAACTGACTTTCATAATGATGTATTGATTTACATATCTGTCTTGTTCTCTACCTTGCAATTTTACCCAAGGAAAACTTTTTTGGTTTTGTCTTTTTGTTTCTCTTTATATTGCTCAATAGAATTCCTAGAATATAGGAAGTCTTTAGTAAAATGATTGCTGAATGTGTGAATGAGTTAAATGACCAGTTAGCTTTACACAAATNCTTGTTCTCTACCTTGCAATTTTACCCAAGGAAAACTTTTTTGGTTTTGTCTTTTTGTTTCTCTTTATATTGCTCAATAGAATTCCTAGAATATAGGAAGTCTTTAGTAAAATGATTGCTGAATGTGTGAATGAGTTAAATGACCAGTTAGCTTTACACAAATGTCTTAGATAATCAACATGGTATGTATGTTGATTTATACATAATATGTATAAAATTGAAAGACTAAATTTAATACATGTAAATTTGGAGTCTTCTTAAAACTCACATTTTGTTTGCATTTTTCAACAAGCAATATCACATTCAATAAACAAATATATCAGCTCTCAAGCACAATGTTTTTGGGGACATGGACAATTCAGCAGCATTCTTTTAACTGGGAAGAATCATGTGGAAGTGTCATTTTTGTGATCACAAATAGTTGAATATTAGCAATTTCATATTTCAAACTAAATATCTTTCAGTACAGAAAAAAAATCTTCATGTACACTTACTTTTTACCAAGCTTAAAACTCTATTTAAATTCTCTAACAGACTCTGAGTGTGCACATTTAATTTTTCAAATATCCTTTTGATAGGGGTGATATAAATATCCTATTGCCTTTTGATCAAATTTTGCATAGTAAGGATCTTGCATTTGAACAGTGCTGAAACAGCATAATATCAGTGTAATTGCACTGACATCATAACAGTTCCTTGGCAGCACTTGTCCTCTCAATAATGCAAATATAGCGCATAATTAAGGTAGAGGATACCACCATGATCAGCAGAACTCCTCCTCTGCAGCCTATACAGTGTCTCTGTATTATTGCTATGAGAGCAATGATTATATCCAGTGCCTTCTGAGGACAGCATGAAATGCACAATATGTGAAGATCATAAATGATGGAAACTGACATGTGCAGCAGCTGTGCATCTTGCTTCTTCAGATGTTCATTCGTGAAATACCTATTGCTCTTGTCTATGTGCCCATGTACTTAGAATACATAGCATTGAAGAATAGATTAGAAAAATTAAACAATATGCTGTGTTTGAAATTGCTTTAAAGTACAAGCCATTCTTAGTCTTATGAACAATTTATCAATTTACATGCATAAAAGCAAAATATTTTGCCTTTGTGTGCATAAAAGCAAAATATTAATGTTCTAAATGATTTCTATAGTACCTAATTTTTAATAGCAAATTCCCTCTCTTATTGATGTATTGATAACCTCTTTTCTGATAGACATAATCTAATTTAGTTAATTTTTATGTTTCTATTCTCTCATCTATAAACTAAGGGAGATGTACTATGTAAGTTTTTTTATATATTTAAATGAGATATTTCAGTGTTTATTTAGCTCAGTGTCTATCATAATGCAGATACTAAGTGAATTTTAGTTATTATTACTGTTACTGTTAATATTAGTCAATCCTGACCTACTTCCTTATAAATATTTGCAATGAAAAAATAACTATTTTTACATGGATAATAGTATTGCAGAATAGAATGTCTATATAACCTACAGCCTTTTTCTGTATCATTCATCACCGAATCTTCAGTATCTAAAAGAGTTTCNCTCAGTCGTGTCTGACTCTTTGCGACCCCATGAATCGCATGAGCACTAGATTTCTTATCAAGACTTACACTTCCAACCATCTACATAGGCAAACGTCTGGCTGAATCGCAATTAAGATGATATAGATGTGTATAAGAGACAGATCTAAAAGAGTTCCTGACTTAAACAGAATGTATTTTATACATTCTTTATGTATCAATTAATTCTCTGTAGTGTGTGCAATTTTAAACAAAAGCTCAAATCACTGATTTTAAGCTTCTAATTACACCTCAATTCTCATTGTACTCATATGACTCATAGGTACAGAAGCTTTAAGAAATAAATGATTATATCTTTGTAAGAAAGAGAGAATGAACTAAAAAAATGTTTTGTTAACTTTTCTGGTCAGCTGTTTACTAGTTATTCTAATTATCTTCAGTCCTTAAACTTTGTAGGTCTTTACTGTATTTATAAACAATAGAATTAAGTGAAAAATTAAAAAAAAAAACTTTCCGTAACATACAGCCTAGTAGCTTATAAATAATTTGATTGCCTTGTTACATACAAGATTTCAGGTTAACATTGTTTTCCTCAGAAGAATTATTATTATTATTGAGAGTAATATATTTCAGTATTTTTATTCTATAAGTGTTGGTAAATTAAAATGGATTAGTTAGAGCATTTGTTTGAATTCTTTTCAAGCAGGGTTCTTTTTAAAGCGGGAAATTCTAAGTTCTTTCCTATTCTGATATTTTAATGGTTCTTTAAAATATTAATTACAAGGGTTTTATTTGCCTTCTATTTAAATCTTCGTCATTTTCAAATGATATATTTTCACTTGATATTAAAACACTATTATATCTTGATGGTGCTTCCACTCATGTTTATAAAATTCCTTTTTCTGAGCAAGCAATTGTTTCTGTCTTGCAGACAATAGTAGGCAACACCAGGTGAACTGAGAAACTCAAAGTCACTTTCAGGTATTTTTAAGTCTAGAAAATTGAATAGGTTTCTGTTATGGCCAATTGCTTTATATAATATTCATTGTTAAATACAATGATTTATTAAATCATGATTGTTAAAATCAATCATTCTCAAAAGATAAATAGTAGGTTGTGACATACACAATTGTCCATGTTTTATTTTTAATAAATACATAAATAAGAATTTAATATGATAACCATACATTTATACTCAAAAATAAGATATTGGGTTCAAGGAGATTGAAAAGTTTCTATTACTACATATTTGTAGTGGAATAGTTATTTATATCCAGTTCTGTCTCAATATTTCTTACATTATTTCAAAGTTTATCAAACAACATTTTTTAATCCCATATTTTTTCTCTACTATCAAGGATCCATTCCTCTGGATTAAGATTTACCCTTATAGGGCACTTTTATTTTTAAACAACAGTGACATAAATGATAGCTTAAAAAAATCAGTGTCAATAGGTATATAACTATCTTTGAGACTTATTCATCGAAATATTTTCCAAGAAGTGGCAAAATAAATTCTAAAAAGAAGAGAATAATAGAATAAAAAGAAACATGCAGAAAATATCTTCAAAAACTTTTTCTTAAGGGCTCCCCCTGTGGCTCAGCAGTAAAGAGTCTACCTCTAATGTAGGAGACGCAGGTTTGATCCCTGGGTCAGGAAGATCCCCTGGAGAAGGGCATGGCAACCCACTCCAGAATTCTTGTCTGAAGAATTCCATGGACTGAGGATCCTGGCAGGCAGCAGTCCCTGGGGTCACAGAGTCAGAAATGATTGAAGCAATTGAGCATGCAAGGAAGCTTGCTTGTATCTAGTATTGCCCACAACCTTTAAGAAAAATCCTCAGAAAGGAGCCGCTTACTACATATACATAACTTATATCCATTGAGTATCAAAAACATTTTCCTGCACTGCAAACTCTCAAAAAATAATAAATGATAATGCACATTATCATTTCAAATCATATTTCACAGTGAACAGTGACAGCACATATTCACTTTGCAGTATTTTCCTCCTCTTATTTGGAGTATTTAAAAGTTTTGTACCCACAGTCAGAACTAATGACTCTCCTTTTTGCTTTTATATTACAGGCATACTAAAATTCCAAATATCAGAACAGATCTTACTCAAAGACATCCTGTGTTCCCCACAGAGTTGGCAATCATAGAAATCTATAAAGTATTACAGAAGCATAGGGGGCATTTTTCAGTCTGACTTTGATTTTCTTTCAAGGAAAGTAGATACTGGCTTGTTAAGTATCAGAAAGCAAAACTGTGACACACTGCCATCTTTGCAAAAGATCCATTCTCTTATATTAACCCATCTAATCTATATTTCTATGGAAACAGGGCCCAAAAGTCAGGCAACAACTGAATAGACAGATTTTAAGTCTATTGATCGTCCCTGGGAATGTACAAATTTTAATATATAGAAAAACACTTACGACTTTCCTCAAAAGTCAGGCTGCTTTTATATACATTTTATAGATGAAAGATTGAAAGTAAGGATATATTTGAATTTTTATCTTATGTATATTTCTAAGTTTAGGCAGGTATGTTTTAACAGAATGTTTTCTAATTATGGTTTTAATATATGCTGCTGCTAAGTCGCTTCAGTTGTGTCAGACTCTGTGTGACCCCATAGAAAGCAGCCTACCAGGCTCTGTCCCTGGGATTCTCCAGGCAAGAACACTGGAATGGGTTGCCATTTCCTTCTCCAATGCATAAAAGTGAAAAGTGAAAGTGAAGTCGCTCAGTTGTGTCCAACCCTCAGCGACCCCATGGACTGCAGCCTACCAGGCTCCTCCCTCCATGGGATTTTCCAGGCAAGATAGTTGAACCTAAAATAGGTTTATATTTGTATTTTATATGAATATATAATCATATATTATATATTTATACAGTATATCCCTGGTGGCTCAGACGGTAAAGAGTCTACTTGCAGTATGGGAGACCCAGGTTTGATCCCTGGGTTGGGAGCATCCCCTGGAGAATGAAATGGCAACCCACTCCAGTATCCATGCCTGGAAGATTCCATGGATGGAGGAGCCTGGCACGCTACAGTCCATAGGGTCACAAAGAGTCAGATATGACTGAGCAATGTCACTTTCGCTTCACTTTCACATCATACATTATATATGATACATAATTATTATATATGATAATATTTTATATGACTATATAATTTGTTTTATGTGAATATATAACCATACATATTTGTATATTTATATTTTTCCTTAAATAATTGATCTTATTTTCTCATAAATCAGGAATTAACTGAATCCTTGTGCATGCTATATATGTATATATATATTGCATATCCTTTAGACATAGAAAACAGGTGCTTTGTAAATCTCTAGTTTTGTTTTCACATGGCATGGTTCTTATAACTTTTAAATGATTTTATATTGAAAAATATATGGCAAATACTAAAAAGCAGCCCCTGACCACAGTCAGTTGATCTTTCCTGACTTAAATATCTATATGATAGTGTACTCCTGTTGACCATAAACAATTTTACAAAAAATCAAAACCATGTGAGATCATTCTGTGGACATGATGGAGTGAAAACAGAAAAAAAGATCACTCCATAATAATGATTGAGCACAAGGAAAGACTGAAACACTGTAGAGATCATACAGATGATCTAACCGCCACTTCACTCCAGCCCTGCTAATAGAACTCCAGCTTCTTTATCATTGAAAGTGCAGCCTCAATCGATTTCTTCTGACTTTTAGATAAAAATTATTATGCCACTGTAGGTGCGTTTCTGGTGGTCTTTGACCAGAGAGAATTGACAAAGAAAACTGTTAAAAGGTGTATGCATTTGTTGTACAATATTAAATGTGACATAGCACTGTGCATTTTTCAGAAAAGGAATGTAACACAAAGAAATATATGGAACATCTATTTTCTACCAAATTTCTTCTTTTGCAATTTCTATATTGACTTTTTTTAACCACTCTGAAATTTTACAATTTAAAAAGCTGGTTCAGCCAGTTCAGTTCAGTTCAGTCGCTCAGTTGGGTCCAACTCTTTGTGACCCTAAGGAGAGCAGCATGCTAGGCATCCCTGTCCATCACCAACTCCCGGAGCTTACACAAACTCATGCCCATTGAGTTAATGATGCCATCCAACTATCTCATCCTTTGCTGTCCCCTTTTCCTCCCACCTTCAATCTTTCCCAGCATCAGGGTCTTTTCCAAAGAAGTCAGTTCTTCACATCACATGGCCAAAGTATTGGAGTTTCAGTTTTAGCATCAGTCCTTCCAAAGAATATTCTGATTTCCTTTAGGATGGACTGGTTGGATCTCCTTGCAGTCCAAGGGAGTCTCAAGAGTCTTCTTCAACACCACAGCTCAAAAGCATCACTTCTTCGGTGCTCAGCTTTCTTTACAGTCCAACTTTCACATCCATACATGATTCCTGGAAAAACCATAGCTTTGACTAGACAGACCTTTATTGGCAAAATAATCTCTCTGCTTTAAAATATGTTGTCTAGGTTTGTCATAATTTTTCTTCCAAAGAACAAATGTCTTTTAATTTCATGGCTACAGTCACAAACTGCAGTGATTTTGGAGCCCATAAAAGTAAAGTCAGCCACTGTTTCCACTGTTTCCCCATCTGTTTGCCATGAAGTGATGGGACCAGATGCCATGATCTTAGTTTTCTAAATGCTGACTCTCCTCTTTCACTTTCATCAAGAGGCTCTTTAGTTCTTCTTCACTTTCTGCCATAAGGGTAGTGTCATCTGCATATCTAGGTTATCGATATTTCTCCTGGCAATCTTGATTCCAGCTTGTGCTTCATCCAGCCCAGCATTTCTCATGTTGTACTCTGCATATAAGTTAAATAAGCAGGATGAAGATATGTAGCCTTAAAGTACTCCTTTCCTGATTTGGAACCAGTCTGTTGTTCCATGTCCAGTTCTAACTGTTGCTTCTTGACCTGTATACAGGTTTCTCAAGAGGCAGGTCAGGTGGTTTGAGACAACATAAGAGACACAGAGGTATAGAACAGACTTTTGGCCTCTGAGGGAGAGGGAGAGGATGGGATGATTTGGGAGAATGGCACTGAAACATGTATACTATCATATAAGAAATGAAGCGCCAGTCTATGTTCAATACAGGATACAGGATGCTTGGGGCTGGTGTATGGGATGATCTGGGGAGATGGTGTAAGGTGGGTGGTGGGAGGGGGCTTTGGCATTGGGAGACCATGTACACCTGTGGCTGATTCATGTCAATGTATGGCAAAACCAATACAGTATTGTAAAGTAGAATAAAGTATTAAAAAAAAAAAAACCCAGTACTGATTGATATACTGTAAAAAGAAAAAAAAATAGATTTAAAGCCCAAAACCATGATATTAATCTTAAAAGTAAAGCAAAGTAAAGTAGCTCAGTCATGTCTGACTCTTTGCAACTCCATGGACTGTAGCCTACCAGGCATTAATCTAAACTATNAGAAGCAGAGAAGTTGTAAGACATGTTCTTCTGCCAAGTTTCTAATTGTGATCCAGAAAACTTCCACTTAATATATGAGTAATTAATGTTTATTCTATTATATATAATTTTGTCATAAAATTCCTGCAACAGGGGAATAACCAGGAAAGAGATATGAGCTGTTCTCTGATCAGATATACTACTCATCTGTTCTCTAGTCATGCTGCAGCCAGTTTCAGATTTTATCCAGGAAACACCTAATGTGTGACCCAGCAGCAACAAGGGATTTTTTTTTCTTTACTGTTTTCATAGTTTTAACTTTTCAGAATGTCATATAATTGGATTTATAAAATATATAACCTTTTTCAAACTTCCTTCTTCCACTAATGAATATATAAAGTTCATCAATACCTTTTGCAACTTTGTATCTCATTTCTTTTTATCAATGGATAATATTACATTGTGTGGTTGTATTAACTCATTTACCCATTGAAGGATATCTTGGTGACTTCTGGTTTGGGCAACTATGAATAAAGTTACTATAGAATTTAAAAAAAAAAAGAATTCTGAACAATTCTGTAGACAGAGAAGTCTGGCGGACTATAGTCAATAGTGTCACAAAGAGTCAGACACGATTGGGTGACTGAACACACACACACACACACACCAGGTTTGTTACTATGGTGTCAGAAATTTGAGGAAGATACCATTTGTTGGCAGACTAATCTTGTAAAGTGAGATCGTCAGCTGAGAGGAAAGAAGTAGAGTGTACAAAGTATGAAAACAGAAGGAAAAAAAATAATTAGTTAAGAAAGTGAGTCATAAATGTATAAAATAAGGAGTAATGAAGACTCAGTTTGATGTTTGTTATGCTTTTACAATGAACACAATGTTTGTAATTAATTCATACAAACCTAAAAGAAAAAAATATTGTTTAAATAAATACATGTGGGCAATAGGGATATCCTGACAATTTATATATAATAAAGTATGAATGATTAAAAAGCACAGTGTTCAGTTTGAATAATTAGTACAGAAATGCAAATTAAAATAATAATGGAGTATTTTAATCACAATATTCTAAATGTGTATGTATCACTTTCCCTCTTTCTCCCTCTCTTCCTTTATTCCCCTCAGTGTACTTTAATGTGACAGAATTTTTCAGAAATTATTTGTAGACTGTAAATTGACATAATTCCAAGAAGCATTTGATCACTTCTTAGAATCTGATCAAAGTATATGACAAATTCAAAGGTTCATTTTAAAATTATTAATGATAGAATACCATTGAAAATTCTATAACATAAACTTAAGGAACAAATATGATAATTAAGTTCATACATGAAAAAGTCATTAAATTATTTGAGGAACTGGAAGTGATCTTATAGATTCAATAAAAATAATTAAAAGCCAAAGGAAAAGTTACTAGCTACAAATAAAGCAAGAAAGAATCATAACATCATACCATAAACTTTGAAAGGAAGTAGCCAGGAAAATACCAAAAGTTTCCACTTTAGTTGGAGGTCTTACCACGTTTCTCCCCAATGATTCCCAGAAACGATATTTGTATAGAAAAAACATCTTATATTTTCTTACTCATAGCTCTGTAAAAAGAGCAGTCTTATAGTTCCTTTAATACTAACTAGCCTTGTGAAAGATTCAAACACTACACAGTGAATACTCATAAATTCTCTTACCTCTTTCACTCCAAAATATAATCACCTCATCATAATTATCAATATGAATTTCCCAACATTGTTCTACACATTCATAGAATGCATTGTTCTATATATTCTTTGGACATGGTTTTCAGAATATTTCAGTTCTGAAACTCTTTATGTTTTGCAATTTTGTAAAGATGTGAGCATTTTCATTCTACTATACCTCTTTTAGCATTCCAGTTATACTTCGAAAAGCTAAATTATTTATATGGTCCCAGTCTTAGAGTCATGGTACTTGTAAGTACTTACAAATTACCAAATTCAATTTACATGAATTAAGGCATAGAATATAAATTTGTCTCTCTAATTTAAAAACTTTGAATTGCTTCCCACTGCCCTTGGAATAAAATTCAAACATTTTCCTGTGTCCTGTGATACAGGACATGAGCTGCTCTGATTATTTTTTCAGGGTACTTTGTCTTTTATATTCTTATTCTAACCAAAGGGGCTTCCTTGACTTTATTCAACTTCCCAAACTTTTTTCCACCCTAGAGTAGGTACCATGCCTTCTGCTTAGAGTCCTTTTCCTTTATCACCTAATGTCTGTTTATTCCTTCACATCTCAGTGACAATAGCAATTCCTTACAGAAATGATCCCTACCGATACACCTCTCTATTTCTATCATAGAATGTCATTTTTTCCCTTTGTGCTATGCACTACACTGAAATGACAGTTGCACAGTACTTTTCTCCTCCTGTACATTAAAAGCTCCAAGAAGCGAGGGATACTGATTCAACTATATAAGGTTCTATATCCATTGTTTTGGGGCTTCTACCATGACTCAGCAGTAAATAATCTGCCTTCCAATGCAGGAAATGTGGGTTTGATCCTTGGCTGGAGAAGATCCTCTGAAGAAGGAAATGCCAAC
>SJYW01044831.1:173552-183866 GCA_006410735.1 Raphicerus campestris
GGTGCTAAATTGACAATATCCTTTATATATTTTCTTTTAAATTACATTTCTTCATTTTTTTAGTTATTTCAGCCCTGAGTATTTCAGTTCTAGTATAAAGAATCAAATCTAGAAGCAGAGAAGTTGTAAGACATGTTCTTCTGCCAAGTTTCTAATTGTGATCCAGAAAACTTCCACTTAATATATGAGTAATTAATGTTTATTCTATTATATATAATTTTGTCATAAAATTCCTGCAACAGGGGAATAACCAGGAAAGAGATATGAGCTGTTCTCTGATCAGATATACTACTCATCTGTTCTCTAGTCATGCTGCAGCCAGTTTCAGATTTTATCCAGGAAACACCTAATGTGTGACCCAGCAGCAACAAGGGATTTTTTTTTCTTTACTGTTTTCATAGTTTTAACTTTTCAGAATGTCATATAATTGGATTTATAAAATATATAACCTTTTTCAAACTGCCTTCTTCCACTAATGAATATATAAAGTTCATCAATACCTTTTGCAACTTTGTATCTCATTTCTTTTTATCAATGAATAATATTACATTGTGTGGATGTATTAACTCATTTACCCATTGAAGGATATCTTGGTGACTTCTGGTTTGGGCAACTATGAATAAAGTTACTATAGAATTTAAAAAAAAAAAGAATTCTGAACAATTCTGTAGACAGAGAAGTCTGGCAGACTATAGTCAATAGTGTCACAAAGAGTCAGACACGATTGGGTGACTGAACACACACACACACACACACCAGGTTTGTTACTATGGTGTCAGAAATTTGAGGAAGATACCATTTGTTGGCAGACTAATCTTGTAAAGTGAGATCGTCAGCTGAGAGGAAAGAAGTAGAGTGTACAAAGTATGAAAACAGAAGGAAAAAAAAATTAGTTAAGAAAGTGAGTCATAAATGTATAAAATAAGGAGTAATGAAGACTCAGTTTGATGTTTGTTATGCTTTTACAATGAACACAATGTTTGTAATTAATTCATACAAACCTAAAAGAAAAAAATATTGTTTAAATAAATAAATGTGGGCAATAGGGATATCCTGACAATTTATATATAATAAAGTATGAATGATTAAAAAGCACAGTGTTCAGTTTGAATAATTAGTACAGAAATGCAAATTAAAATAATAATGGAGTATTTTAATCACAATATTCTAAATGTGTATGTATCACTTTCCCTCTTTCTCCCTCTCTTCCTTTATTCCCCTCAGTGTACTTTAATGTGACAGAATTTTTCAGAAATTATTTGTAGACTGTAAATTGACATAATTCCAAGAAGCATTTGATCACTTCTTAGAATCTGATCAAAGTATATGACAAATTCAAAGGTTCATTTTAAAATTATTAATGATAGAATACCATTGAAAATTCTATAACATAAACTTAAGGAACAAATATAATTAAGTTCATACATGAAAAAGTCATTAAATTATTTGAGGAACTGGAAATGATCTTATAGATTCAATAAAAATAATTAAAAGCCAAAGGAAAAGTTACTAGCTACAAATAAAACAAGAAAGAATCATAATATCAGACCATAAACTTTGAAAGAAAGTAGCCAGGAAAATACCAAAAGTTTCCACTTTAGTTGGAGGTCTTACCACGTTTCTCCCCAACGATTCCCAGAAACGATATTTGTATAGAAAAAATATCTTATATTTTCTTACTCATAGCTCTGTAAAAAGAGCAGTCTTATAGTTCCTTTAATACTAACTAGCCTTGTGAAAGATTCAAACACTACACAGTGAATACTCATAAATTCTCTTACCTCTTTCACTCCAAAATATAATCACCTCATCATAATTATCAATATGAATTTCCCAACATTGTTCTACACATTCATAGAATGCATTGTTCTATATATTCTTTGGACATGGTTTTCAGAATATTTCAGTTCTGAAACTCTTTATGTTTTGCAATTTTGTAAAGATGTGAGCATTTTCATTCTACTATACCTCTTTTAGCATTCCAGTTATACTTCGAAAAGCTAAATTATTTATATGGTCCCAGTCTTAGAGTCATGGTACTTGTAAGTACTTACAAATTACCAAATTCAATTTACATGAATTAAGGCATAGAATATAAATTTGTCTCTCTAATTTAAAAACTTTGAATTGCTTCCCACTGCCCTTGGAATAAAATTCAAACATTTTCCTGTGTCCTGTGATACAGGACATGAGCTGCTCTGATTATTTTTTCAGGGTACTTTGTCTTTTATATTCTTATTCTAACCAAAGGGGGCTTCCTTGACTTTATTCAACTTCCCAAACTTTTTTCCACCCTAGAGTAGGTACCATGCCTTCTGCTTAGAGTCCTTTTCCTTTATCACCTAATGTCTGTTTATTCCTTCACATCTCAGTGACAATAGCAATTCCTTACAGAAATGATCCCTACCGATACACCTCTCTATTTCTATCATAGAATGTCATTTTTTCCCTTTGTGCTATGCACTACACTGAAATGACAGTTGCACAGTACTTTTCTCCTCCTGTACATTAAAAGCTCCAAGAAGCGAGGGATACTGATTCAACTATATAAGGTTCTATATCCATTGTTTTGGGGCTTCTACCATGACTCAGCAGTAAATAATCTGCCTTCCAATGCAGGAAATGTGGGTTTGATCCTTGGCTGGAGAAGATCCTCTGAAGAAGGAAATGCCAANATGGGCTTGAAATAAAGATACTGTTAAGATCCTGCACTTTTCCAATGCAAGGGAAGCAGGTTAGATCCCTGGTCAGGGACCTAAGACCTCATATGCTGCATAGCAAGACCGACAACAACAAAAAAGATACAGTACTACTATACACTACCCAGTACTGTACAGGAGTGAACACAAAAGCACAACCACTTAAGAGAATGCAAACACATNCTGGTCAGGGACCTAAGACCTCATATGCTGCATAGCAAGACCGACAACAACAAAAAAGATACAGTACTACTATACACTACCCAGTACTGTACAGGAGTGAACACAAAAGCACAACCACTTAAGAGAATGCAAACACATGACAATGTATACCAGACAAGTGGGCTTACATGATTGGACAAATGAATGCAAGTTCACATTGTATGCACTAGACTTACTGCATTCCAACAATCATAAGTAATATTTTTACCGGAAAAATACTATTCACTGGTAAAACCACAATATTCAAATTTTATAACTTCTATTAAATGACTCATGCTGGACCTATGTAAAAATGTCTGTCTAAAGGTTCTGATCCTTGGGTAGGGATGATTCCTTGGAGAAGGGGATGTCAACACAGTCCAGAATTCTTGCCTAGAGAATTCCATGGACAGAGTAGCTTGGCGGGCTATACTCCATAGGGTGGCAAAGAGTTGGACATGACTGAGTGACTAACGCTAATGGTTCTAAAGTGTATATATATTTTCCATCACTTTTAAGACATAGAGAATTATGCCATGTTCCTGAATGCATTCAATGACTGACATGAAATTGTCAATTATTTTCTATTCACTTGTAAGTTTAATGAAATTTTATTCAAAGTGCGAAACTGCTTTCTTTCTAATTGGATAGATGGGAGAGAACAGGGGATATGAGCTTTGGAAAATAAAATATAGTTTAAAATTTCATCAAAGACTAGAAGAATAAACAGATACAAATGAATAGAAAATATATAAAAATGAAAATACAGAGGAGCACTTGTTATACAATATGTTTGTCAATATCAATTAAGCAAAATATAATTAAAGCTATTATGTTATTTCATCAAGTATTGATAAACATAACAAGTCAAAATTAAGCCCATCTTGGGAATAATACAGTTACAAGTGACACTATAACACAATGAGATAGAAAAATATTATGAAATAAATGACACTAGGACACACACTTAGTTATATCAGAAATTGTTTACATCATTCGGACTAAATTCAACTGATAGACTGAGCATTCTGGAAACTGATGTGGTGATCTGTGTGTCTCTATAGGCACTTCAAATTGTGTTTTTGGCATTAAAGATGAAATTAAATTATATCTTTATATAAAATCTTAGTTGATGCAGGATTCTTACATTTTCATTTGTTTGTGTGTTTGTTTTGATTTCTGAGCTCTGAGACTTTTGTATCAGATTGTTTCATGGTAAGGATAAAAAAAAATCTAGATCTTAACTAGTTTTCTCTAATTTTATTCCCCATAAGAGGTTGGAGTCAAGTTCCATTAACTAAACTAGCACCATTTAATATCATGTGGAACAAATACATAACTATAAATTTCTTAGTCAACATAAGAAAGGTGACATTAATTTTAATATGTTGGCACAACATTATTTCACATATATAAATATTATTAATGAGAGCTTAAAATTCTTTATGCCTTTCTCATAATTCACTCAATTCAGGCTCATTACATTTAAAGTGCTTTAATAGCATGTGTTCAGTGGTTGCTGTGTTGGACATATAGAACTATATCTTGCTACTTAAAATATGATCTGGAAAAACAGCAAGGGCACCTTGCTGGGATCTTATGTAAAACAAAATCTTAGGGCATAGTTTAGACCTGCTGAGTCAGTAATTACAGTGTAACAAGATCTTTCAGTTCACTTCAGTTCAGTTCAGTTCAGTTCAGTTCAGTCGCTCAGTCGTGTCCGACTCTTTGTGACCCCATGAATCACAGCAGGCCAGGCTTCCCTGTCCATCACCAACTCCTGGAGCTCACTCAAACTCAACAAGATCTTTAGGTGATTCATATGCTCAGTAATGTTTCAAAAAGCTTGGATTAGGATAATTACATCTTAACTGCTTGTGACCATCAAAAAACTGGAAATCACCCTTTCTACAAATCGAACTGGGGAAACATTAAATTTATCTGTAAATTATTCATTCCTAAAAGGTGAAATGAATACATAAATGTTAACAAAAATACACCAGGAAATATTTATAGAAATCTATTTAATTTTAATAATCACAGATTATTAATTAGGTATTGATTTTAGTGTGTTTTAAAATATAACCAACCTTTCATACTGTCCTATTATTAGGATTGCTACAGTTTAGCATGAGGTTAAAAGTAGATTGAAGGATGCCTGCGTGCTCAGTTGTTTCAGTCGCATCTGACTCTCTGTGATCCTATGGACTGTACCCTGACAGGCTCCTCTGTCCATGGGATTCTCTGAGGCAAGAATACTGGAGTAGGTTGCCATGCCCTCCTCCAAGGGAATCTTCCTGACCCAGGGGTTGAACCCACAGTCTTCTGCATCACAGGCATATTCTTTACCCCTGAGCCACCTGGGAAGCCCCAAATAGAAGTATAGTTCTGTGTTTTAGGCAAACTCATGGATTTCAGATACAATTCTCAAGCATGTCCCTGAATGCTGCTTTTATTAAAGCAACATTTTTCATCACTGTATCAATATCACAACTGATAAGCATTGGTAGTGATACTCTATGTTAAATTTCCATAGACGGCAACCCAAGACGGGTGGGTCATGGTGGAGAGATCTGACAGAATGTGGTCCACTGGAGAAGGGAATGGCAAACCACTTCAGTATTCTTGCCTTGAGAACCCCATGAACAGTATGAAATGTCAAAATGATAGGATACCGAAAGAGGAACTCCCCAGGTCAGTAAGTCCCCAGTATGCTACTGGAGATCAATGGAGAAGTAACTCCAGAAAGAATGAAGGGATGGAGCCAAAGCAAAAACAATACCCAGCTGTGGATGTAACTGGAGATAGAAGCAAAGTCCGATGCTGTAAAAAGCAATAAATATTGCATAGGAACCTGGAATGTCAGGGCCATGAATCAAGGCAAATTGGAAGTGGTCAAATGAGAGATGGCAAGAGTGAACGTCGACATTCTAGGAATCAGCAAACTAAAATGGACTGGAATGAGTGAATTTACTCAGATGACCATTATATCTACTACTACAGGAAAACCATAGCCTTGACTAGATGGACCTTAGTCGGCAAAATAATGTCTCTGCTTTTGAATATACTATCTAGGTTGGTCATAACTTTTCTTCCAAGGAGTAAGCATCTTTTAATTTCATGGCAAGATATGTATAAATGTACAGAATTGTAAATTGAAATTGAGTTTTATATCATTTTTATTAAATGAATATTTTAAATTAAATATAAACATTGTAATGGAAGCCCTGAGAATTAGTATCAACTATGATAATCAATCTTATATTTAAGTGTGAGGGACACATTAACAATTTATCTGTTTATTTTGTAAAAGACATCAACAACAAAAGAAAACTAGATGTTTGGAAAAATGCAAAATAATTAAAAATTGAGTTCATGTGGACTGGTAATTAAACTAATCTACTCATTTCTGTATCACTTGTTTGGAGTTGTATACTAACTCTGAAATTATACCATTTAATCTCAAGTGTCAGAATTATATAAAGAATAATATAAGGAACCTATAGTAGGTTTTGTTTTGTTTGGGAGGAATAGGTGTTTTCATATATTATTGGTGAGAGGCTAAGTTTGTGAAACAAAACAGATTTGGAGGACAGACACAATATATATCAAAACACTAAACTTACACAACTTTTGGTCAGCTTCCAAACTATGAAGATATTGAACCAAAACAGCCACTTCTACACAGATTCTTTGTTTAAGAAAAATCCCTATAAACTTAATCTCTTGTGGTCTGAGATATATATATATATAAATGTAACCAAGTATATTACTTGCAGCCTAATATATTTCTAATTACAACTCTTTTAAAAAAGAGGTAAAAGAAGACATTCTTATTTTGCACTGATATTAACATGAATATTTCTAATACTTCCCAATCAAGCATGAAACTGGCTTCAGGACTAAACTTCACCCTCTTTTCTTCTTTTAATTGAACTACGGTTAACTTATAGTATTATATTAGTTTCAGGTATAAAACATAGTAATTCAACATTTATATATAGATTGCAAATTGATCACAACAGTAGGCCTAGTAACTCTCATGTGAAGTTATTTAAATGCTATTGACTGTATTCAATATGTTGTGTAGTACAAGCCCATGACTTATTTATTTTATAAATGAAAGTATATACCCTTAATCACCTTCACCCACTTCAGCCATCCCCCACCCTCGACCCCTGTGGCAAACACTTCTTTGTTCTCTGTATTTATGGGTTTGTTTGTCCGTGTGCTTTGTTTTTAGATCTCACGTGTAAGTGAAATGATACTGCATTCTGCATTTGACTTAGTCTGACTTACTTTACTTAGCTTAATACCCTTTAAGTCCACCTATAGTGTTGAAATGGCAATACTTCATTCATTTTTATGGCTGAGTAATATACCATTGTACACATATAAGCTGCATCTTTATCCATTCATCTCTTGAGGAGTACTTAGGTTCATTCCATGAGTACTTAGGTTGCTTCCAATAGTTGGCTTTTGTAAATAACACTGCAACTTAATTTTCAAATAAACACTCAGAAGTGGAATGGCTGGATGATAATAGCAGTTCTATTTTTAGTCTTTTGAGGAAACTTCTTACTATTTCCATAGTGGCTGCAGCAGTTTATTTTCCCACAAACAGTGCATAATAGTTCACTTTTCTACACATCCTTGCCATTACTTAATAGTATCTGTTTCACTTTTGATGATGGCTATTCAGAAAACTAAGATCATGACATTTGGTCCCATCAATTCATGGCAAATAGATAAGGAAACAGTGGAAACAGTGGTTGACTTTATTTTGGGGGGCTCCAAAATCACTGAGTATGGTGATTGCAGCCATGAAATGAAAAGACGCTGGCTCCTTGGAAGGAAAGTTATGACCAACCTAGATAGCATATTAAAAAGCAGAGAGATTACTTTGCCAGCAAAGGTCCATCTAGTCAAAGCTATATTTTTTGCAGTAGTCACGTATGGATGTGAGAGTTGGATGGTGAAGAAAGCTGAGTGCCAAAGGATTGATGCTTTTGAAGTGTGGTGTTGGAGAAGACTCCGGAGAGTCCCTTGGACTGCAAGGAGATCCAACCAGTCCATCCTAAGGAGATCAGTCCTCGGTGTTCATTGGAAGTACTGATGTTGAAGCTGAACTCCAATATTTTGGCCACCTCATGTAGAGAGCTGACTCATTTGAAAAGACCCTAATGCTGGGAAAGATGGAGGGCAGGAGGAGAAGGGGACGACAGAGGATGAGATGGTTGGATGGCATCACCGACACAATGGACATGGGTTTGGGTGGACTCCGAGAGTTGGTGATGGACAGGGAGGCCTGGGGTGCTGCAATTCACGGGATAACAAAGAGTCGGACATGACTGAGTGACTGAACTGAACAGAACTGATTCTGAGATATGACTAATGTGATATCACATTTTGGTTTTGATATGTATTTCTCTGATGATTCACAGTGATAGTAAGCATTTTTTCATGTATCTATCAGCCATAGGTATGTCTGTATTTTTATATTGAGTTATATGGGTTCTTTATATGGTTTAAATATTAACCCATTATCAGGTATAACAAATATATTTTTCCCATTCAGAAGGTTGTCTTTTTGTTTTATTGATTATTTCCTTTTCTGTGTAAAATCTTTTTAATTTGATGAGTTTCATTTGCTTGTTTTCTTTGATTGCCATTGCCTGAGGAGACAGACTCCCCAAGATTTGCTAAGACTGATGCCTAAGAGTATAATGCCTTTGTTTTCTTCTAGGGGTTTTATGGTTTCAGGTTTCCACAATCAAGTCTTTAATCATTTTCAGTTTATTTTTGTGTATGGAATAAGAAATTTGTTCTTTTGCATGTACCTGTTAAGTTTCCCAAACACTTTTTATTGGAGAGACTGCCTTTCATTTATATATTTTCCTTGACTGTAAGTTAAAATAGCATATAAGCATGGATTTATTTCTGGACACTCTATTCCATTCATTTGTCTGTTTTTGTATCAATACCATAGCATTTTGACTACTATAGCTTTGTATTTTGGTTTAAAATCAGAGAATAATGCATCTCCAGCTCTGTTCTTCTGTCTTAAAATTACTTTGGTATTTGTGGCCTCTTATGGTTCCATATAAATTTTAGAATAATTTTTTGCACTTATGTGAAAAATGCCATTGGTGTTGTTAAATGGTTTGCATTGAATCTGTATATTATCATGGGTGGTATGGATATTTTAACAATAATAATTGTCCAATCATTGAGCATGGACTATCTTTCCATTTCTCTCTTATGCAATTAATTCACCAATATTTTTATAGTTTTCAGAATACAAGTCTTTAAACTCCTTGGTTAAATTTCTACATAGGTATTTTATTATTTTAGACGCAGTTACAAATGGGAATTTTTAAAAAATTTATCTAATAGTTTGCAGTTAGTGTACAAAAAATGAACAGACTTCTGTATGATGATTTCCTATCCTGCAAATTCACTAAATTCATTTATTAGTTCCAATCACTGGTCTCCAGGGATTTCTATATACAGTATCATGTATTTGCAAATATTGACAGTTTTATTTCTTCCTTTCCAATTTGGATACCTTTCTCACCTTTTCTTATCTGATAGCTATGGCTAGGAATACCAATACTATTTTATTTTATTTTATTTTTTTCTTCAAAAGATCAGCAAGCCAAACATTTGGCCATATTTTTATTTACTACATATACTATAAACATATATAATACATGCTACAAAAATTTTTTTTTAATTTAACTGTCAAGAAAGTGTATAGTGTTATAATACAATGGCACATGTTTCATATTTTATTTCAAATTGGTTTGCTTATCATCCATTTCAAACCTTTAATAGTGAAATGTTACTTATGGATAATTAAAATTATCTATTTGCATTATTAACAATAAACAATTCCAACAATTAATAAGAANAAATTTAAAATGCCCAGTTTATTCATGATATGGGTTTTCACTACACTGTAGGTTAATCTTATCTCAAGCATTCAGGAATTGATGATTCTGGGAATACACAGAAGCAGTATACTGATAGTTTCAGATGGTATGAAAACGTTACTCCTTTGACAAGATAAATAATATGGGTACTGAAATCAGTGTTGTAGTTTAATTTTCATAATTTCAATATCAGAATCACTGTGTATAAATGGTTATTGCCTTCTTTTTCTGACTGCACATGAGAATTTTATGTAACTTAAAATGTTTGTAATCAAGGATGAGAGTTGTTTTCAAGCCATAATCTAATCTTTAAATATGTAACATTTATAGTATTTTTCTTCTAAGTAAATTAGATGATTTAACTTAATATAAGTTATGTTTATGGAGAAGGAAATGGCAACCCACTCTAGTGTTCTTGCCTGGAGAATCCCATGGATGGAGGAGCTTGGTGGGCTACAGTTCACGGGTCGCAAAGAGTC
>SJYW01044831.1:187277-211869 GCA_006410735.1 Raphicerus campestris
CATGTATATAGGTCAATATTCATGAACCTTATGATAACTATAAACCATAAACATGAAATATATGTATACACACACACACACATGATGGTGTTGTGTGTGTGTGTGTATATATATACATATATATATAATCAAGTTCAAGATCATGCAGAAAGGATGGGAAGTTCAGTTGTATCATTTTGTTCCTGCATGCTTTAGTTTTGTGAAATGGGAATATTCATATAAATATTTTATGACGATATATATCTTCATTTGGGAAGAGAGAAACAGAGAGGGAAATCGCTGGGGAAAATAAGTAGATGTTCCATTTTATAAAAAGTTACCAAGCTGTTTTTAAAGTGACTACACTGTCACATTCCTTTCATCAATATATGAACATCTCAACGGCTTCATAACTTTAGCAGCATGATGTATCGTTCCATTTTTTTTTAAATTTTAAGACATTTTAGTGGATGTATGATTGTATTACCTTATAATTTTAGTTTTGATTTATCTAATAATAATGCAAATGATGTGGTTCATTTTTTCATGAGTATAATGTCCTTTCATCCATATCCTAAAGAAAAGTGTGCTCACATATCATTTGGCTATTGTTATTGTTTCTCTGTTGATGACTGACTTGAAAATGTTATTTTTAAAATTCAAAAACAAGAATATAAGCAGATATTATATTTTAACTATTTTTCAGTCTACATTTTTTTTTCATTTTCTCAAGGAAGTACATCTACAATGTGTCATATGTAAAGAGAAACAGATCCTACAGATGAGATGAGTTATAAGCCAGGCTTTCTTGGGAAGGATGCATCAAGAATGAAAAAGAAGTCAGCAGACTTGTAGAGGGCAAAGTCCTGAAAAGGACACAAAGTTAGGAGAAGTTCTCTTCATTACTATCTCTTTTTTTATAGTATTAAAAAAATAACAATTTTATTGGCATATATTTGATTTAAATGTGTTAGTTTCAGGTGTACAAAGTCATTTAGGTATACATATACATATGTTCATTTTTAGAGTTTGTCTTATAGGTTATCACAGAATTTTGAGTAGTTATCTGTGCTATACAGATGTTGATTACCTATCATATATGTGCTGTGTGCTTAGTCACTCAGTTGTGTCCAAGTCTTTGTGACCTCATGGTCTGTAGCCCACCAGGCTCCTCTGTCCATGGGGATTCTCCAGGCAAAAATAGTGGAATGGGTTGACATGCTCTCCTCCAGGGCATTTTCCCAACCTAGGGACTGAACCCAGGTCTCCTGCATTACAGGCAGATTCTTTACCAAGTCATCAGGAAATCCCATTATAAGTGTGTGTGTGTATTATACAGTGTGTGTATTATATATAGTAGTGTGTGTATATTCATCCCAAGCTCCTGATTTACTTTCCCCTCCTTATGTTTCCCTTTGTTAACCATAAATTTCTTTTCAATATCTGTATGAATGTTACAGTTTTATAAATAGATTCATTTGTATCATTTAGAAAGATAGAGTTCACATGTGAGACATATTATATTTGTCTTTCTCTGACTTCATGTAGTATGATAATCACTAGACCCATTCATGTTCTTGCAAAAGGTATTTCATTCTTTTTTACAGCTGAGTAATATTCCATTGTAATCATCTTTATCCATTCTCTATTGATGAGCATTTAAGTTGCTTCCAGGTTCTGGCTATTGTAAATAGCAATGCAGTGAGCACTGGGGTGCATGTGTTTTTTCAAATTATGATTTTTTTTCTGGGTATATGCCTAGGAATGGGATTGCTTTTTACTCCAGTTTTTGTGCCACTACCATAATGTTTTGCTTGTGGTAGCTTTCTAACATAGTCTAAAGTCAGGGAGTCTGATTCCTCCAGCATTGTTTTTCTTTTTCATGATTGGTTTGGCTATTCAGGGTCTTTGGTATTTCCATATAAACTGTGAAAAAAAAATTGTTTTAGTTCTCTGAGAAAATGCCATGAGTAGTTTGATAGGAATTGCACTGAATCTGCAGATTGTGTTGGGTAGTATAGTCATTTTGACAAGAACAGTTCTTCCAGTCCAAAAACACAGCATATCTTTCCATCTGTTTGTATCATCTTTGATTTCTTTCATCAGCATATTATAGTTTTTGGAATGCAGGTCTTTGCCTTCTTAGGTAAGTTTCTTCTTAGTGTGTGTGTGTGTGTGTGTGTGTGCACGCACGCGTGTGAGATGGTAATCGGAACTGTTTCCTTAATTTCTCTTTCTGAACTTTCATTGTTAGTGTTTAGAAATGCAACAGATTTTAATTTTGTATCCTGCAACTTTAGTGTCTGTTTTTAATCAGTTATATTTCTTATCATTCTGTGGTTCTTCAGTTGCTATGTCATATCCAACTCTTTGCGACCCCATGAACTGCAGCTTGCCAGGCTTCCCTGTCTGTGCTTCACTATATCCACTGAGTCTGTGATCCCATCCAACCATCTCATCCTCTGTCGACCCCTTCTCTCCTCCTGCCTTCAGTCGTCCCCAGTATCTGGGTCTTTTCCAATAAGTCAGTTCTTCACATCAGATGACCAAAGTATTTTAGCTTCAGCTTCAGAATCAGTCCTTCCATTGACTATTCAGGGTATATTTCCTTTAAAATGAATAGGTTTAATCTCCTTACTGTCCAAAACCACAATTTGTTTATTCTCCAAAACCACAATTCAAAGTATTAATTTTTCTGCACTCAGCTTTCTTTATGGTCCAACTCTCACGTCCATACATGACTACTGGAAAAACCATAACTTTGACTGTACATACGTTTGTCTTATCATTATATTTTTAGTTTAAGTTTTTAATTCCATTTTATATTCATTCTTGGCTTATTAGTTATAAATATTTTTCTGCTATCACATTTCCAGTGATGTTGCCTTACTAGCTTATCATCTTCAAATATTTATATTGTTCTCCTACCTTGATATTTATATTATTATTCTTTTATTTCTTGATGACCTAGCAGAGACATTTATTAATTTTATTAAAATTTTAACAGAATGAGTGTTTGGTTTTCACTGATTTTTTTTTTGTTCCTACTCAATTTATTTCTACTCTTTACCATTGCCTTTATTTTCTTTAGGTTTAGTTTACATATATTTTCTAGGTTTGTAAGAATTTAAACAGTGCTTTGCATGTTTTATATTCTAATATAGAATTTATTGCTAGAATTTTTTCTTTCATAATATTTTGTTGCATCTCATAACCCATAATAGGTTGTACTATAATTTTTATTCAAGTCAACATAATGTTATTTCTCTGGTAAATTCTTCTTTCACCTGCATATATCTCAGATTTACATTCATTTTTTGAAATTCTAATATGTATAGTTATTCCAAATATCATTTGAAAAAATCTAATTTTAGTTACCTGTGAAGATAAATTATTTTGTAAGATATAAATTCTATTGAATTTCTTGAGCAGCTTACTTCATTGAAAGTCATGTAACCTAATTTGTTGAATATCTTTTCTGAATTTTACAATTTGTGGTGGCATATTCTGTCAACTTGTCCAAGTCCTATATGTTCTACTGATTTTTTTCCTCAGGTTTTCTTATCACTTATTCAGACTATTTAAATCCTCAACTATAAGGATAGACCTATCTATTACTTTAATTCTTAAGGTTTTCAGCTGAAGTGTTTTGAAACTGCTTTAGGTGCACATATATTTATATTTTTACAAACTCTGAATTACATTAAAGAAATATATCTTTTTCATATCTGACAATTTCTTTGTTTTTCAACCTACTTTGAAATTATTGGATTTAACTCAGAGTAAGATTTATTTTTAACGTTTGTATTTAGGTTTAAAATGGCTTTCTGGTAGGATTATGCTGTTGGAAGTTGCTTCTTAAATTAAATCTAATCACTTTAAAATTGTTTTATTGTTTACACCATTTACATTTAATGTGAATAGGGTATGATTAGGCTTAAATGTACCACTTTATGATATTTTAAGTTTGTGCCATTAGTTCTCTTTTTTCTTTTCTTATCTTCTTTAGATTAATTATTTGTTAAGAATTTTATCTTCACTATGAGCTCAGTACCTATATCTCTGTTTTGATTTTAGTGCATAGCCCAGGACTTACAATATATATTTTAACTATTTACTTTCAAATAATGTACAAATCACATGCAACATAAAAAGCTTGGTATATTTTTCTCCTCCTGCTTCTTGTGCTGTTTTCATCATACATTTTATTTAGACATATGTTACAAACTTTACTTTGTAAGTATGTTTGANAATATATATTTTAACTATTTACTTTCAAATAATGTACAAATCACATGCAACATAAAAAGCTTGGTATATTTTTCTCCTCCTGCTTCTTGTGCTGTTTTCATCATACATTTTATTTAGACATATGTTACAAACTTTACTTTGTAAGTATGTTTGAATTAAACCATTATAATTTTAAGAAATTAGTCAAAATAACAAAAAGGCTTTTATATGTACTCATATATTTGGCATAACCAATACTATTATGTGTAGGTAAAATTTTTGCTTTCACTCATATTCTATAGCATTTGATTCCTGCCTTGAAAATGGTTATTACCATTATTTGTGATAAATTTTGCTGATGATTAAAAATCTAATTTTTTTAAAAAGTGTCCATTTAATTTTCNTTCACCACTGTAGACCACTTCTACATATAAATCACTTCTATTTGCTACAAATATTTGCCAGCACCGTGGAGAATTTATATAAGATATTAAGAGAGGATTCACTGGTGGCTTAGGTGGTAAAGAATCCCTCCTGCAATGTGGGAAACTTGGTTTGATCCTTAGGTTTGGAAGATTCCCTGGAGGAGGGCATGACCACTCACTCCAGTATTCTTTCCTGGAGAATTCCATGGACAGAGGAGCCTGGAGCGCTGCAGTCCATGGGGTCTTAAAGAGTAGGATGTGACTAAGTGATTAAACATGCAACACATTGACTATTCTGGACCTCAGTCAATAGCAGATTACAGGATCCTCAATTAACTGTAATATGGCTAAGACATAGCACATCTAACAATGTTCAATAATGACAAGGACTTCAGAGATTCTACTCAGTGATGATTCAGCTAATATCTATTCAGAATCTACTGCATGTGATATAATTATACTAGCTGTTGAAGGCATGAAAGAACAAAACGGAATGTCAAAACTAAAATAGTGAAAGTCCTTGTTGTTTTCTTAAATGTTTTATAATACAGTAGAAGATCATACAAGGATGCAGATAGTTAAAGCATAAGATATTGGGTTGGCCAAGAAGTTTGTTCAAGTTTTTCCATACAATCTTTAGGAAACATGCAAACGAACTTCCTTGCCAACTCAGTAGAATGTTGTATGCAATATGAAAAGCTTCCGTATTTTCGCATTGACTTAGTCTTGAGAATCCAGAGTTGCCCAATAAATTTGATTTCTTAAAAACTGAGGAAAATAAACATTGGTAGAGACACATGAAAAATGATAGGATTTGGTCTTTTACATCTTTGATATTGATCCAGCTCTTAAAATGTCTTATATATTATTAATTATAAATTATTATAATTAATATTATAAAAAGTTTGTAAAATAAAATATATAATTGTACATGTGTTAATGGTTCCTTTCAGCTCAGTTCAGTTGCTCAGTTGTGTTTGACTCTTTGCAACCAATGAACTGCAGTGCACCAGGCCTCCCTGTCCATCACTAACTCCTGAAGTTCACCCAGACTCATGTCCATTGAGTCGGTGATGCCATCCAGCCATCTTATTCTCTGTCGTCCCCTTCTCCTCGAGCCCCCAATCACTCCCAGCATCAGGATCTTTTCCAATGGGAGTCAACTCTTCACATGAGGTGGCCAAAGTATCGGAGTTTCAGCTTTAGCATCAGTCCTTCCAATGAACACCCAGGACTGATCTCCTTTAGAATGGACTGCTTGGATCCCTTTTCAGTCCAAGGGACTCTCAAGAGTCTTCTCCAACACCACAGTTCAAAAGCCTCAATTCTTTGGTGCTCAGCTTTCTTCACAGTCCAACTCACATCCATACATGATCACTGGAAAAACCATAGCCTTGACTAGACGGACCTTTGTTGGCAAAGTAATGTCTCTGCTTTTCAATATGCTATCTAGGTTGGTCATAACTTTTCTTCCAAGGACTAAGCGTCTTTTAATTTCATGGCTGCAATCACCATCTGCAGTGATTTTGGAGCCCCTCAAAATAAAGTCTGGCACTGTTTCCACTGTTTCCCCATCTATTTCCCATGAAGTGATGGGACCAGATACTATGATCTTCATTTTCTGAACGTTGAGCTTTAAGCCAAATTTTTCACCCTCCTCTTTCAATTTCATCAAGAGGCTTTTTAGTTCCTCTTCACTTTCTGCCATAAGGGTGGTGTAATCTGCATATCTGAGATAATTGATATTTCTCCCGGCAATCTTGATTCCAGCTTGTGCTCTTCCATCCCAGCATTTCTCATGATGTACTCTGCATAGAAGTTAAATAAGCAGGGTGAGAATATACAGCCTTGATGTACTCCTTTTCCTATTTGAAACCAGTTTGTTGTTCCATGTCCAGTTCTAACTGTTGCTTCCTGACCTGCATATAGGTTTCTCAAGAGGCAGGTCAGGTGGTCTGGTATTCCCATCCCTTGCAGAATTTTCCACAGTTTACTGTGATCCACACAGTCAAAGGCTTTGGCATAATCAATAATACAGAAATAGATGTTTTTCTGGAACTCTCTTCATTTTTCCATGATCCAGTGAAAGTTGGCAGTTTGAACTCTGGTTCTTCTGTCTTTTCTAAAACCAGCTTGAACATCAGGAAGTTCATGGTTTATGTATTGCTGAAGCCTGGCTTGGAGAATTTTGAGCATTACTTTATTAGCATGTGAGATGAGTGCAATTGTGCGGTAGTTTGAGCATTCTTTGGCATTGGTGTGCTACAAAATAGAATTGCTTAGAGAGATTATAAACCTCCTGATATTTAAAATGATCCACCATAGGAACTCAACTAGAAATTTTAGTGATAGGACCCCAGCATTATTTTTTTCCTTTAAAGCTCCCCAGGCAATACTAATGTTCATCCTAGTGTAATACTACTTCTTAGTATTTTAATTATGGATATAAAGCTTTGTGTAGGCCAAGGAAGATGATTAAGTTGACATGTGGTGATGGTCAACTTACAATTTCAGATTATTTTTATACTTGTCCTTTTCTTTCAAGTTACTAGTATATTCTGAATGTATGCTGTTCATCTTGCTTTAACCTTACTTTCTATATAGCTAGGATGCCTTGCCTAAGGGATATGTATTATTACTGATTGGCAAAGGATGTAATGCCAATAAAAATAAACTCACATTTGTAATACAAAGACTTTCTCATTTCTGAAGAAAATCTACCAAAAAGCTAAGTGATTTCGAGTAATTTTGCTGATGTTGTACTACTATACTTGGTTTAGACACCAATAATATTTCAACTGGGGTGAGATCCTTAGGTTAGAATATGACGGTTTCTTGGTGGTTCAGACGGTAAAAGTGTCGGCCTGCAATGTGGGAGACCCAGTTTCAATCCCTGGGTCAGAAAGAACCCCTGGAGAAGGAAATAGCAATGTACTCCAGTACTCTTGCCTGGAAAATTTCTTGCACGGAGCCTGGTGGGCTATAGTCCATGGGGTCGCAAAGAGTCGGGCACAACTGAGCAACTGCACATATAGTATACAATTTTTAGCACATAGCATGAAAATGTGAGAAAATGTCCTTGAATATTCATACCTCAGCAATAGTCTGAAACTATTGGCCTTTTTCCATATAACATTTTTTTAATTCAGGAGAAAAAAGATGGACTTAAATTGTCACCCATAGAACATGATAACATGAAGCTGATTATTTCCTACAAGAGGTCATTTGTATCTGTTGTTATGTTAGATGATGAGGTAAATGCATGATACGGTTTTTAAAACTTTATGGCTAAGGTGAGATTCAAGGCTAACCATACTTTTATTCTAAAATACATTCTTCATTTTTGTTATATTGTTACACCTGCCACTTTTCTCATGTAGTTAAATCCCTAAAACAAAATGTCTTTGGAAGTCAAAGATAGGTTACTTAAAGATATTGGCTTCATCTGTTTTTCATGGATAGTTAAATGTTCTCGTTTATTTATATAAGCTTTTTAGGACATTAGAAACTAAAATCTATTTTTTGTTGTTTTACACAATTTTAAGGGTTAATTTCCATTTACAGTTTTTACAGAATATTGGCTGTATTCCCTATGTTGTACAATGCATCCATCAGACTATCTTACACCCAATAATTCATACTTCTATTGCCCCACTTCTTTTTGTCTGCCCCACCCCACTGGTAACAAGTAGTTTATTTTCTGTATCTGTGTCTGCTTATTTCATTTTATATTCCCTAGTTTGTTGTAAAATTTAAATTCCACATATAAGAGAAACCTCCATACTGCTTTCCATAGTGGCTGTACCAATTTACATCCCAACAATAGTATACAAGGTTCCCTTTCCTCCACATCCTTGTCAAGATTTGTTATTTGTAGACTTTTTTAATGATAGCAGTTCTGGTAAGTGTAAGGTAATATCTCATTGTGGTTTTGATTTGCATTTCCCTGATTAGCAGAGTTGAACATCTTTTCATTGCCTGTGAGCCATCTACATTTGCTCTTTGGAAAAAAGTTTATTCAGTTTTAATGCCCTCTTTTAAAATCAGGTTCTTTTCTTTGATGTTGAATTGTATGAGCTGTTTGTATATATTTGATATTAATCCCTTATCAATCACATCTTCTGCAAATATCTTCTCCCCTCAGTAGTTCGGTTTTTTGTTTTGTTGGTGTCTTCCTTTGCTGTGAGTTAGGATGCATTTTTACTTGCTTGAACTGAATTCCATTGTCAAGTAGATACATTTCTTTTTCTCAGTACTTCTTTTACTATTGAATGAATCATAAAGACACAGAGTATTTGTTTGTTGCATTGTATATGAAGGCATGTTGAGGGAGGGATTCTCAACACAACTTGTACATCTTCAATTAAATGATCACTTCTAAATTATATTAAATACACTGATTAGTATTCTGGTCTGGAAAATCTCATGGACAGAGGAGTGTGGTGGGCTACAGTTGAAGGGGCAGCAGAGAGTTGTCTATGGGGTCACAAAGAGTCAGATACAATTGTCCATTGGGTAGCAAAAAGTCAGACACAACTAACACTTTTGTTAGAATAGGATGTAATAAAGAATAGAAATGCAACCACAATATTTGTTCCTGGCAGAAAAATGCATACATTTTTAGCCAGATTTACCCTAGCCTGAATTCTGAACTATATGGTTAAGTCCAACTTAGATTAGAAAATTTTTGTTGCATTTTTGTATTGTAAAATTGTGCATTTATTCTTTATGTCTGTAAATATAAATATATTTTCCTACAATTTATAACTCATGAAAATCATCAAATGGTATGTAAACATGAATTAGACTCTTTGCCCTAAAAATCTCTACTGTGTAGTAAACAGCCAGGTAAATAATCACAGTAATTGTAATAATTATAATTGTGTCAGGGGAGTGTGTAATTTCCCTGGTTCTGTCTCATCACAACAAAAATTTGAAGCAACGGACCAGCATTACAGCCCTTGGATGGTCCAGAGTCACAGCTCTCGAACAGACCAGTGTCACAGCTCCGTGTTACAGCTCAGTTTTATTTAGAAAATAAAGGAAAATACATCCTTGAGGCATGAGGGCATGCTGACCCAAAAGACACGAAGAGAAGAGAGACAGACAGACAGAGAGCGAGTGAGAGACTGATCCCTGGCCCATGGCTTCTATTTTTATATATTTTTTCTTCCCCCTGGGTCTGCCTACTAAATTGGGCTAGCCAGGAGTACCTGAGGTCCTCATTCTGGTCCTTGGATCTTCCTTTGTTCTAAATTCGTGGAATTCTCCCTTTCTTGTCTTTTAGCCATCACCATTCCAGACTCCTTTTTCTTTAGTCNCAGAGAGCGAGTGAGAGACTGATCCCTGGCCCATGGCTTCTCTTTTTATATATTTTTTCTTCCCCCTGCGTCTGCCTACTAAATTGGGCTAGCCAGGAGTACCTGAGGTCCTCATTCTGGTCCTTGGATCTTCCTTTGTTTTAAATTCGTGGAATTCTCCCTTTCTTGTCTTTTAGCCATCACCATTCCAGACTCCTTTTTCTTTAGTCTAACTACCTAACAATTGTAAATAATTATAATAAATGGAGTCAGTGTTAGAGTGAACATATGGATATAGAACTAAAACTTACACCTTTATCTAGTACATTCATTAAATAATACTAGAGTCATATATATTATCCTATTTAAAAAAAAAACTGGAACAGAGCATACTATCAACTACAAGTGGCACTTGTCATGGGTGCTTATCATCTACCTCTATAAGGGCTAAATCACATGCTGCTGCAGCCACTGACCTTCAACATCTCCTGAAGGAGTTTAGGGCAGAGAGCAGAGATGAGGCACTGTGTGCTTGAGGGGTAGCAGGGGGTACTGGCAGAACAGGTATTTAGATAGTTAGATATTCTCAGGAGCCGATTTTATGAGCCCAATTCTTATACGTAGAAAAGCACTAAAATTCTTCATGGTGACGACTCTTTNAGATGAGGCACTGTGTGCTTGAGGGGTAGCAGGGGGTACTGGCAGAACAGGTATTTAGATAGTTAGATATTCTCAGGAGCCGATTTTATGAGCCCAATTCTTATACCTAGAAAAGCACTAAAATTCTTCATGGTGACGACTCTTTCTCGTGACTAGCCGAAGCGTCATGAGATCAGCAGAAATCTTCTGTAAAATATGTACCTGATTGTATATGTTCTTTCTTGTTGTTGTTCAGTAGCTAAGTTGTGTCTGACTTCTTGTGAGCCCTGGCCTGCAGCACGCCAGGTTCCAATGTCAACCACTATCCCCCAGAGTTTGCTCAAATCCATGTCCATTGAATTGGTAATGCTATCTAACATCTCATCCTCTGCTACCCCCTTCTCTTGTTGCCTTCAATCTTTCCCAGCATCAGGGTCTTTTCCAATGAGTTGGTTTTTAGTATCAGGTGACCAAAATATTGGAGTTTCCTTTCACCAAAATCATATATGTACTATCCTTCCTCTATACCTCTGTGGAGCAGTTTCTCAGAGCTATCTGAAGTGCTGTCTCCCAGGCTGCAATTCTCATTTTCACCCAAATAAAACTTAACTCACAACTCTCACACTGTGCATTTTTTCAAGTTATCAATACTATTCCAAATCTATGTTAAAAATACGGGGAACAGGCATTAAAAAAAGTAAAATAAATTAGCTNGTTCACTCAGACTCATGTCCATCGAGTCAGTGATGCCATCCAGCCATCTCATCCTCTGTCATCCCCTGCTCCTCCTGCCCCCAATCCCTCCCAGCATCAGAGTCTTTTTCAATGAGTCAACTCTTAGAATGAGGTGGCCAAAGTACTAGAGTTTCAGCTTTAGCATCATTCTTTCCAAAGAAATCTAGGGCAGATCTCCTTCAGAATGGACTGGTTGGATCTCCTTGCAGTCCAATGGTACTTATCTGTTAAGCTAATCTCATGGTAATGAGAGCACAGTGAACAAAAGTTTTTGTTTGTAGGCAGGAGATACTCTGTCAATCCCATCTTTCTTTGTCTGCTACTTATCACCCAAAATGTGTGGTTTCCAGTCAGTCTGAAATTTCCTGCTTTCCTTTGTCTGTCTATGGATCCCCGCTGTTTACAAGATGTGTGATTTCTTGCCACCTAGCTCCTGCCCCCTTTTCTCTGCTTGTACTTACCTGTCTGCTGTAATACAAGGATATGACCAAACTGGATAATTCTGGAAAAGGCAAAACTATGGAAGTAGTAATATCAGTGACTGCCTAGAAGAGCAGGGGTAAGGGAAGAAGGAATGAATAGGCAGAGTTCAGAAAATGTTTAGGACAGTGAAACTATGCTGTATGATACTATAATGTATAGATATATGTCATTATACNTACGGAAGTAGTAATATGAGTGACTGCCTAGAAGAGCAGGGGTAAGGGAAGAAGGAATGAATAGGCAGAGTTCAGAAAATGTTTAGGACAGTGAAACTATGCTGTATGATACTATAATGTATAGATACATGTCATTATACATTTGTTGAAACCATAAGATCTGTCTGTGTGCTCAGTTGATCAGTCGTGTCTGACTCTTTGCAACCCCACAGAGGTAGTCCATAGTCTCCTCTGTCCTTGGAATTTTCCAGGCAAGAATACTGGAGTGGGTTGCCATTTTCTACTCCAGGGGATCTTCCTGTCCCAGGAATTGAAACTGTGTCTCTTGCATCACCTGCATTGGCAGGCAGATTCTTTACCGCTGCACATCCTGACCAAGAGTGAATTCAAAGGCAAACTATGGTCTTTGGGTGTTTATAGTGGATGTGTCAATNTTCCTGTCTCAGGAATTGAAACTGTGTCTCTTGCATCGCCTGCATTGGCAGGCAGATTCTTTACCACTGCACATCCTGACCAAGAGTGAATTCAAAGGCAAACTATGGTCTTTGGGTGTTTATAATGGATGTGTCAGTGTACATTCATCTTTGGTAAAAATTGTACCATTTTGTTGAATGATATTTATAGTGATAAAGACCATGCATTTGTGAGAGTAGAGGGTAACAGGGAAAACTCTGTATCTGCCTGTCAATTTTGCCATGAACATAAAATTGCTGTAAAAAAGTCATTGTGCCATAGAAGGTCTTTGTTGGTATGGCACAGAGAACTCTGCTCAATGTTATGTAACAACTTAAATGGGAAAGAATTTGAAAAAGTATATATACATGAAAATAAATCTTAAAAATATATGTTTTTTTAAAAATGCCTGTATAAAGGAAAATGGTCTAATGAGTAGTCAGTACAATGCTTAGATAATTAAAAATAAAAGTTGCAGATTAGGTTAAAATACTAGAGAGGGTCTGTTGATTCAGGAACTGTGAAATATTCAAGTTTTTTACCTTTCTTGCAAGACATAAGACTTCTAGATTAGAGACATAGACAATTTATTACTTGTGGCAAAATAGCAACCAGAATAAATTCCTAGCTCCAGATCCCTGTACTCCAAACTTCACTGTTTTGTGCTGTGCTTAGTCACTCAATCATGTACGACTGTTTGCAAACCCATGGACTGTAGCTTGCCAGGCTCCTCTGTCCATGGAGATCCTCCAGGCAAGAATACTGGAGTGGGTTGCTGTGCCCTCCTTCAGGGGATCTTCCGAACCCAGGTCTCCCATATTGTAGGCAGATTCTTTACCATATGAGCCACCAGGGAAGCCCATGGGAAGGGCCAAATATTACCCAGTATATGCCAGCACAGGTACAAAAGAGTGCAAAATAAGGATCTGATTCTGATCTTGTATTAAAGCTGCTGGCAATCTATCCATTCTTCCCTCTGGAGAAAGACAGAAAAATTACCCTTACTCCAGAGTGCAAGTAAATCATCTTCAGGGGAATTTTATTGCCCCAAAATGACTTGGAGAGGGGTAAATTTAGGCTTCATTATACTAGTCAGTAAATCTCTTTCTGCTGACCTAAAGGGAGATACTATTTCTAGCTTCCAAGAATGTTTATTATGCATACTTCTTTGAAAAGATGATCAGCACCTTTTGCTCAGAAACTACATGAAGCTACAAGAATTCATGGAGAATTGCCTCCTACATGAATCAGATTATTAAGAAACAGAAAGTCTATTGAGGGAGGAAAGGAACAGGCCAAGCTGACTCCATCTTGAAAAAGAAGGAAACTCCATCTTGCACTTTCAGTGAGCTTTGGAATATGTGCCTGGGAACCATAGACTATGGCCAAACTGACCTCCCAGACTGATAAACACCAGATTCCATACCAAGATTTCCCATTGCCAAAAAGAATGTGATAATCCCTAATGTAGTCAAGCGCCTTTGTAATCTTTATGGCACCCATTGGTGTAGGCTACAATGTATAACCAGCTGGCACTTCTAATTATGAATCATGGCTGTAACCTGATTGTATCTCCCTTTAACAGGGAGGGTATCTCCCTTTCCAGACTAGGTTTTAGGAATTTGGGGATGTGGGCTTGAAAATACACTTAAGGTATATAAGGTTTTCACAAAAGTCAGTCAGGGTACTTCGCTAACAGGAGACTCTGCCTTCGGGCCATCAGTATAATAAACTACACTCTACCATCTGCATTGTCCTTCTGAGTGAGCTTGTTTCCCAGAAAAGGTGGCTATAACATTCGGTGCATTGCCCTTGAAACTCGTCACTTTGAGGAGACAAGTCCCATTTGGGACTACTCCTAGGCCTTGCAGCTCGAATCACCTAGAGAAGGGGAGGCATCTTGCCCTCTGGAAGGATTCTGCTTCTCAATGCCTGGACCTTTCGCGTTAGCAGGTAGTGGATAGCAGCAGGGGAACTGAGCACTCAGGTGAGGTGGGACCCACCAGGCAGGGTGGAAGAAGGGGCCTGATCACCCCCCTGGGAGGGACTAGAATGGGCACAGACCCTCAGGAAACTGGAATAGGCAGGTGGGGCGATTACTTGGCACACAGGTTGATGAGCAAGTTAGGGTTTAGGAAGGAAATTTGTGAATGCCATTTAGGAGGTGGTGTCTATGGCATCTTGGGAGAAATTATTACCAAGCAATCACCAGGGAATTGTCAGGAGAAGAAAACTGGTCTTTGTGTGCTCATATTCTGCCCTCCCCAAGGAGGTGTCCCATCTGCTGTGAAATTCTTTACCCCCTTGGAATTGTCAGGCTAGAAGGAGGGAGATACATAAATGAGTACGAATTGGCTTTTCCAGGGATGACCTGGGACATGGGATATTTAACCTATCTATGTTTTCAACTGCACCCTATCAAGCCCACCAACGCAGAATGGACTTTAAAAGTTAAGGGAGAAACAGTTTTAAGCCACGTGGTGTTCTGGCTCACCTGTGCCAACTGGCAGGTGAAGACATGCTGATCCACCTTCTCCCTCTGGGATATGGCAGGTAAGGCTCTTTTCAGCCCAATTAGGAAGGAGGCAGAGTGGTAATTTAAGTGTTTAATTGAGTGGAAATATCAGAAGTACAAAGGGTACCGAGAACTTTATAGACAGAACAAAAAGGAAAATTAGAAGGTCTGGGAAGGTAAGCAAGATGGGAAGAAGTAAATCTAAGGTAACTCTAATTGCAATACAGTTGTATTAGAATGCATGATTAAAATTTTAAATAAAGGATTTGGAGGGAACTATGGGGTGAAGATGAGGCCTAACACCTCCACATACTCTGTGAGGTTGAATGGCCCCCTATAGTAGTAGGATGGTCACCAGAGGACACCATGAACTTAAAAATAGTGGATGTGGTCTATACAGTAGTCACAGGAGAGCCAGGACACCCAGATCAATATCCATATATTGACTCATGACTAGGGTTAGCTCAAGGCCCTCCTTCTTGGATGAGGTTCTGTATCCAGAAGGGAAAGGGGAATATATTGATGGCACAAAAATTGACTGATGTTAAAAAAAAGAAAGAAATTCTACAGGATTTGGATGGGGATTACCTGTCCCCTGCCCCACACTGGATGATGACATGCCCACCGCCCAGTTTTCCACCAGGACCAGAGGCTGCATAATGCCCAGTGCAGGGCCAGGTGGAGTTCCTGCAGCAGCCACTGGTCCTCTGCCAGCTCTCCTGGAGATCATAGAGCCACCATTTCAGCAGACTCCCAGCAATGGAGACTTCTGGTCAACACCCCCAGGATTCCACCTCAACTGGACCTCCTAGAGTGTAACCACATTTTCCATGAATACTGATGGGAAGTGGGAAGAAAACATAGGAATTAGAGAGAGGATGTGCTCTGCCAAGGAACAGGGGTAAAGAACCCCACTACAGGTGCCCCTCAGAGAGGTACAACAGCCTCTGGTTCAGGATGCACATGGGCACCACCATCAGCCCCCTGAAACCTATTATTACCAGCCATTTTCCTCTACAGATATATTAAACTGGCACAGACACACTCCATCATACTCCAGGGAGCCATAGGCCATGATTAGGCTAATGGAAACTATTTTTCGAGCCTGCTGCCCTACATGGGATGCCATATTCCAATTACTAGTCTCCCTTTACAGCATTGAGGAAAGACACAGGATCCTAACTAAGGCCAGAACATGGCTAAGAGAAATGGCACCTGTGGGTACTGCAAACCCACAGTGGTGGGCAGAACTAGCCACCCGCCATGGGAGGCCCAACTGGGACTGTAACACAGAGGAAGGGAGGGGCCACCTGGAGATATATAGGATGGCTATTTTACAAGGCCTCAAGAGAGGGGCCCAGAAACCTATGTATATGCAAAACCCTCTGAAGTGATTCAAAGGGAAACAAAATCACCCTCTGAGTTCTACCAAAGACTATGCAAGGCATGTAGACTTTATACGCCAATAGATCCAGAGGCCGATGGGTCTCAGATGGTGATAAATGAAGTCTTTGTGTCTCAAGCCTACCCGGAAAATGTCAGATGGGGGAACATCAGGTGACTCATGAATTTTTATACATCCCTGAATGCACAGTACCTTTGTTGGGAAGAGACTTGCTGTCTAAATTGGGTGCACCAGTGACCTTCCCCTCACCATGAAAGACCCACTGTTTGAGTACTCTCCCTCTCTGCAACTCCTCAAGATGAATAGAAGTTGCATGATCTCCCAGAAGGGAAACCTGATGGGCTAAAGAGTCGAGAGAGAGAGAGAGTTAACAGTTCCCTGAGGTCTGGGTGGAAGACAACTGCACTGAGCTTGCAAAACAACAAGCTCCAGTGGTAACTCAAACCGGATACAATAAAGTCAGTACTCGCCTTGGGCCTGCCAGACCTTTCTAAGCTGTTTACTCTTTGCTAAGTCACTTCAGTCGTGTCCGACTCTGTGTAACCCCATAGACGGCAGCCCACCAGGCTCCCCCATCCCTGGGATTCTCCAGGCAAGAACACTGGAGTGGGTTGCCATTTTCTTCTCCAATGCATGAAAGCAAAAAGTGAAAGGGAAGTTGCTTAGTCGTGTCTGACTCTTCGCGACCCCATGGCCTATAGCCCACCAGGCTCCTCCATCCATGAGATTTTCCAGGCAAGAGTACTGGAGTGGGGTGACTGAAAAGGACAAGGTGGATATGGGAATGTTGTCCCAGACTATGGTGGGATGGGACAGACACATGGCTTATCTCTTGAAACAGCTGGACAATGTTGCCACTGGGTGGCAGGGATGCTTTTGAGAAGTTGCTGAGGTTGCCTTACTGGTCTGGGAGACAACCAAGTTGACTCTGGGACAAGATTTGATTATAAAAGTCCTGCATGAGGTCAACACTCTCTTGTGAGGGGACCCGCATAAACGGCTGTCAACATCCCGGATTACTCAATTCCAAGGACTGTTATGTGAGAATCCCCATGTTACTATTGAGCCTCGACAGGCCCTGAATCTAGCCACTCTCCTTCCTGTCAGAGAAGGTGGGCCCTCACATAATTGCAAGGAAATCCTAGAAGAAGTTTATGCCAGCAGACCTGACTTGCGAGACCAGCCAATCCTGGACCCAGATTTGGTCCTGTATGGCACCAGCCTGGTGAAATGAGGACAACGACTGTTGGGATATGCAGTAGTCACAGAAGAAATCAATGCTGAGGCTAGCTCTCTGCCATCACACTGTCCTGATCAACAGGCCAAACTATATGCTCTAATTCGGGCCCTCTAGCTGTCAAAATGTAAGAAGACAAACGTTTACAAAGACGTATGCTTTTGCTACTTTATATGTGCATTGGGGCTTTATATAAACAGAGGTCTTCTGACAGCCAATGGAAAAGACATTAAAAACAAAGAAGAAATCTTGACTCTGTTAGATGCTGTATGGGAACCTGAAAAGGTAGCAGTGATGCATTGTTGGGGTCACCAAAAGGAAGACACTCCACAAGCACAGGGAAACCACCTAGCAGATAAAGCTAAAAAACATGTGCCTGAGAAATTTGGGGGCCACTGGTGGGAGATCTATCAGAACCTTTGTACTCTCAAAAATGCCTGAGTTAACTTTGACTCTCCCACAGTATACCCCAGCCCAAGACCAGCTGGCTGAAGCAGAAAGGGCCACCCAAAATGAAAAATGGTGGTGGGAACTGCCAGATGGCAGGTTACTGGTACCCGAGGCGTTAGTGCCTATACTGGTATCTCAGGTTCACCAGACAACTCACTTGAGACATGACAAAATGGAAGAATTAATTCAAAAATATTTCTTAATTACACGACTTTCCTCCTTATGAAGAATGGAATCCTGGAACTGTTCTGCTTGCTCACAGATCAGTGCTGCTCCTGGACATAAACAAAAACCTCCAGGAAAACAGTTAAAAGGCACTCTACACTTTGAACATTTAGAAGTGGACTTTACTGAGATGAAACCCTGCCAACACTATAGTTATTTACTGGTCATGGTATGTACCTTCTCAGAATGGGTGGAGGCCTTCCCCACCCGAACTGAAAAACAAATGAAGTGACTCACTGTCTGCATTGAGAAAATAATCCCCATATTCAGTATAGGATCAGACAATGGCTCTGCTTTTGTAGCTGACTTAATTCAACAGGTATGTAAAACTCTAAATATCAAGTGGAAATTACATATGGCATATAGGCCCCAGGGTTCTGGGACAGTGGAACAAACCAACTGGACACTTAAAGAGATCCTCTCCAAGTGGATCATGGAAACTGACTGCTCCTGGATGGACTTGCTGCCGACAGCTCTGCTCAGACTCAGGATGACCCCATGGTCCCATGGCTATTCTCCATATGAAATTGTGTATGGGAGACACCCTCCTTTAATAAAACAGGTGTCAACAAATTTGCCTCAGGTAAGGGGGGGATGAGATTTCACAGCAGATGGAACTAGGTAAGGTAATAAATCAGGTAACTAACTTTGTACAGGAAAGGATGTCATTCCCCCTTGGGGAACAGATTCACGAATTTGTGTCTGGTGATCAGGTGTGGGACCAGGACTGGAAATACAACTCCTTGGCCCCACATTGGAAGGGCCATATACTATTGTTCTAATCACCCTTATGACAGTTAAAGTTGCAGGTGTCACTCCCTGGATCCACCACTCAAGGGTGAAGAAAGCATAACATGCAGACCCAGAGGATGCCAAATAGACTACACGAAAGGACCCCACTGGTCCCCATGAAATGAAGATCATTTTAAAGAAGAAGAGATGAAGCTCTACTATCAACTGCTGCTACAAGGACTTGCCAGTATCATCTTGAGACCAAACATAATTTCAGAACAAAGAGGGACCTGTGCTATAATTAAAGTTGAATGTTATGTATATATTCCTGATTTCTCTGGCAATATATCAGCTGCCCTAGATGACATGAAAGGTTAGATAAAAGCTATGTCTGATGATAATCTTCCTTTTTGGACTTCTATCATGGGTAAAGGGTGATTGGTGAAAAACTATATTAACCATTGTTACAGTTGTTCTGTTGATTCTATGTGGACCCTGTATTCTCCAATGTGTTGTTAACTTTGTATCACAGAGTCTGACTTAAGTTACCCACATTTATACCAGGAAACCTAAAATGCAGTCCATCCCGATGAGTGATGCTCACACTGGAAGTTGAGACCATTGTGTGTGTGTGTGGGGGGGGTGATGAGGTAGGAAAGGAATAGGCCAAGTTGACTCCATCTTGAAAAAGAAGGAAACTCCATCTTGCACGTTCAGTGAGCTTTGGACTAAGTGCCTAGTAGCCATGGGGATTTGATTTAGGTCATACCTGAATGGTCTACTGGTTTTCCCTTCTTTCTTCAACTTAAGTCTGAATTTGGCAATAAGGAGTTCATGATCTGGGCCACAGTCAGCTCATGGTCTTGTTTTGGCTGACTGTATAGAGCTTCTCCATCTTTGGCTGCAAAGAATATAATCAATCTGATTTCACTGTTGACCATCTGGTGATGTCCATTTGTAGAGTCTTCTCTTGTGTTATTGGAAGAGGGTGTTTGCTATGACCAGTGNTTGGGGCCACCGGACAAGATGAGAGGGTAGGACAATAAGTTTAAGACCCTAGCATACCATGTTACAAAGATAGGAGGACACAAGTTGTCATGAATAGGTTCAAGTGCTTGTGATAAAGCCTGATTAGGACACTAAGAGGTGAAATCCCTGAGAATGTGAAGAGAATAAAGAGAATGCTATGGTGATTGATGAGGAAGCAGATGAAACACTTGATGCCATCCAATTACACAGGGAAATTTTAAATAGCAATTACCTCAAAACCCTAGCAGAAAACTCACATTTTTTNAAGTGCTTGTGATAAAGCCTGATTAGGACACTAAGAGGTGAAATCCCTGAGAATGTGAAGAGAATAAAGAGAATGCTATGGTGATTGATGAGGAAGCAGATGAAACACTTGATACCATCCAATTACACAGGGAAATTTTAAATAGCAATTACCTCAAAACTCTAGCAGAAAACTCACATTTTTTTCTCTTGTCTTTTGAAGTTGTAAATCTTTATCAAGTCTTTGAAATATAAACACCCTGGGAGATAACCAAAACACTGCTCCCAGAGACTGGAAAAAAAAAGACAGGGAAAGAGACTTTTTAAAATACAGACTGTTGTAGAGGTTCCTTTGCCCAAAAATCTAGTCCACAGCCTCCATAAGATCAAAAATATCAATAAAAAGCTCTAGCCATATGAGTGGGTACCTGACTCATAGCTAAAGATTTGGATAAAAGCCATGGAGTTTCTGCTTTTGTCTGTATGTTTATGTAAGTCTATAGATGTATGTTTGTGTATATGTGATCTTTTCCTACTGCAGAGGGTATTGCCAAAATTGTTTGTAAAAGAGCTAAGGACTATGTTATCAGTCATAACTTTAAAGTGTATGTGACAGAAATAACCAAATTCTTTGATAATTGCATTATAATGCATTACAACAAACACTAATCAGACCTTTAACTTGGTCATTTTTTGTCTTTTGTCATTAGCAGGCAGTTATTGTTTTACTCTGATGCTTTGACAAAAGTGTAGCTGCAAAAGTGGTTATCCTCAAAAAGATTCGTGGAAAAGATTTTGAAAACTACAGGCTTCTGATAACTAAGATCAATTTGTCTTCAAATAGGAGCAGCAATAATGGACCTTTCTAGTGCTTCCTCAGGGTTACCTGCACAGTTCCAAACTATGTCATGTTATGGTGGCCAAGACCTATCCCTGTTATCCTCCTCCCCCACATCAGGAACATGGCCCCTTACACTGATGATATACTGTCTTGTTTTCTTTGATGATAATATCACACTAACATGTAAAGACTTGCCTCTGCTGCAGGACACTTTACAGGCTTTGCTAGAACCTCTGCAAGAGAGAAGATGGGAGTAAACTCACGAAAAGTCACAGCCCAGGCACCACCATAAAGTTTTGACAGGAGTTATTTAGCAGGGTAAGACCTGTTATCCCAGAAGATGTGTTTGATAAGATGCAAGCCTGGACAATCCCTAATGTGAAAGAGATGGCAACTTTCATAAGGATTTTATGCTTTTAGAGGACTTTTCTTCCCTACCCAGCACAGTGTTAAAGAAAGGGCACACATGGGACCAGGGGTCACAGCAGCAAGCCAGCTGTGAGAAGGTAAAAATACCAATGAAGCCAATTAAAGCTCTGGGCATGTCCCAAGCAGAGCTACCCTTTGGGTTGGATATGTGTATGACTCCAGAAGGTTTGGGTCAGGCACCATGACAGAGAAAACAGAGGGAGAGAGTGCCCCTCTGATTGTGGTCCCAGCTCTGGACAATGGAAAGCTAGTGTAGGTGATTCATGAGTGGGCCCCTGTGGGTCAGGATGCATAGAAGGACATTTGGTTTTGCCCCAGAGGCAGATCTCTCTGTTTTCCGCCCGCGTCCTGGCTCATAAGGCAATGACACCCCCTGGCAATACAGAAGTTGATGGTCTAGCTCAGGTATGAGCCCTAGCAGCTGATCCTTTAATAGATGCAGTGGATTTGGGTGTATAAAAGGGGTAGCTACCACAGTGCTTGGGTAGGACGGCATGTTGCCAAGGATGCCAAATTACCCTTGAAGTATAGTGACTTGGTTAATGCAGTAACAGCATGTCCTGTGTGCTCTAAACAATGCCCAAGGCAACATTACGGATGATCGGACCCATCTACCACAGTTCTCAACTGGGGAGGGATTGGTAAATTGGTTACATTGGCCCCCTCCCTACAAGTGAGGGCTCAAAATATGTCTTGGTTTGTGTGGACACTGTGTGTGATTTAACCTAAGCTATGCAAACCAGGCTACTACTGTTAGGGGATTAGAGAAGCTGAGGACCATGTATGGACACCCTCCTAAAACAGGCAGTCATCTGGGTGTCACATTTCAAAGGACATCTGCGTAAGACTAGGCGAAAGAACATGATATTAAATAGAGGTTCTATCTCCCCTACAATATGCTGGTAGACAATAGGGCTGGTAGAAACCAAAAATGGAATATGAAGACAATATATTAAATTACTAACAAATAAAATCACCTTTGCAGGGTGAACTAAAATACTCTCTCAGGCTTCGAGACATTTGAATGATCAAGCAGTAGGGCCTGTTGCCCTATATGCCTGCTTAGGGATCCCTGCCAAGGCACCCAGTACTGTAAAGTTATGGAAATGGAGGGGAAAAAAAAAAATATTGCCCAGGGTCTCACCATGGATCAACCTGTTATGCTGCTGAGAACATCAAGCTCCATCACTCCTGGGAATTATCTCCTGGAATTTGCAGTGGGACATCTCACCCAGATCAGAGACTTTGCACCCCTGGGTGAAAGGGAATTATTCATTCTCCTCTGGGATCTCATTGTCCTGCTGCAAGCTGGACCTATTGAAACACATGGCACCTGGAATAGAACACATAGTATTGACAGAGGGGAGGAAGTGGGGGTCCTGATCTAGTATATGTCATCCTCAGTCCACCTCTTCATGCCTAAGAGTGCTGCCTACCCAGACAGTGTGTATGGTGTGCATAAGCAGGTCATCTTCCTAAAGCTGTCAACTCCTGTCTCTTCAGGGCTAGGTGGGCATGTTCTGATTTCCACTGGTACACACATAGGCTGCTGCTGCTGCTAAGTCGCTTCAGTCGTGTCCGATTCTGTGCGACCTCATAGACAGCAACCCACCAGGCTCTCCCGTCCCCAGGATTCTCCAGGCAAGAACACTGGAGTGGGTTGTCATTTCCTTCTCTAATGCATGAAAGTGAAAAGTGAAAGTGGAGTCGCTCAGTCGTGTCCAACTCTTTGTGACCCCACTGATTGCAGCCTACCAGGCTCCTCCATCCATGAGATTTTCTAGGCAAGAGTATTGGAGTGGGGTGCCAACACACATAGGATCCCTTACTAAATTCACCCAGCAAGGCTTCAGTGATAGCCAGCAAGGCCTATCTTTACTAAATACCAAAAGTTGTCTAATAATGAGAAAAGCTGTCCTCAAATTTAAGATCCTGGTGGGTAAGTGCAAAAATCTACTCATCTTATGGCCACCCAAGGCAAGCAATGTAGCTTTATTCCCTTCCTTATTAAACTTGTCACCTACCAAACTGGAGTGATCTGCCTCTTCTCTGAGTCTCTCCCTACTCCCTGTGTGTGGGAGCCAATTTTAGATTACACCCAGGAAACTCCCAAGGAGGTTGTGAACCAAAATATGCACTTGTGTCACTTCCCTCTGATTGCTCCATGACAACCTGCGCTTCTTCCATAATACTGTCCTATTCGACTGTGTGTTGCAATTATGTGTGCCTTTACCTAATTTTGCTTTATAGATAACAAGCTACTTAAAGACAAGGAATTTGTCTTATTCATCTTTGTAGAAACTTTGCTCCATTTACCTTACAAATAATTGTCCATCAGAAACTGAGTTGGGATGTTGATATAATCTGACAAGTGTGGGATGTAGAGGAATGGTGGGAAGCATTGTGCATATGAGTGGAGAGGTGGGATAAAGACTGTATCAACCAGGAACACCTTTGTCTGCAAGTAGCAGAAAAGATGAGCAACCATAAATTGAACAATGAAGAATTTATTTTTCTCATATAACCAAAATAAGGCAACTACCAGCAATTGGCAACCAGTAGCTACTCAGCTACACCAAAAAGTCAATATGCTATATTTTTGTTCAATATCCTTCACAGATTGGCTTTTGCCCCCATGGCTATCTCCCCATGGGTACAAGGTAGCTTTTGCATATCCAGAAAACTTGTTGATTTCAAATAAAGAAGAAAGGGGGAATGGTCAAGGGCCAAGCCAACTGTGCCTGTCGTCTCTTATAGGGAAATAAAATAGTCCCTGGCTCATCAGCATCCTCTGCCTACATCTCATTGGTCAAAACTGGATTGCATGGCTAGAAACAAGGGAAGCTGAGAAATACAGGAATGTGATTAAAATTTTTGGCATGGACCTAGATATATGTACTTTGCCATCATAACAAACTCCAGGCTCTCACTGAAAAGAAAGAAAAGAGGAATGCCTCTTGGAATAATAAACAGTCTCAGGGGTGATCTGTGCCCCAAGATAAGATCACAGGTACAAAAGTTAAACTGGGCATCTTAAACCCAAAGTCTATGAGTGAGTAAATGAGC
>SJYW01044831.1:215142-233095 GCA_006410735.1 Raphicerus campestris
TATATATATATACACATATGTTCTTTATTCATCTATTGATGAACACTTATGTTGCTTCCATATATGGCAATTGTAAATAATGCAGCTATGAACATTTGTGTGCATGTATTCCCTGGTGGCTCAGACAGTAAAGAATCTACTTGCAATATGGGAGACTTGGGTTTAGTCCTTAAACTGGGAAGATCCCATGAAGAAGTGAATGGCAACCTGCTAAAGTATTCTTGCCAGGAGAATTTCACGGACAGAGGATCCCGGTGAACTACAGTCAAAGAACCTGACATGACTGAGTGACTAATACACTCATCCTTTCAAAGTAGTGTGTTTTTTCAGATATATTCCCAGGAGTGGGATTTGCAAATCATAAGGTGGTTCTATTTTTATTTTTTGAGAAATGTTTTCCACCCTGTACCAATTTCCATTCCCACTAACAGTGTACAAAGGTTCCCTTTTCCCCACATTTTTGCTAGCATTTGCTATCTTTACTCTTTTTTGATGATAGCTTTTAGGAATTTTATGTTTTCCAGCCTTACATTTGTCATTAACCCATTTTGAATTTATTTTATGTATGGTTTTTAAGAATATTTGTTATTTTACATGTAGCCTTCAGCAGTTTTCTCAGCACCATTTATTTAATTTTTTTTTGGAGTATAGCTGATTTACAATGTTGCATTAGTTTCAGATGTGCAACCAAGTGAACCAGGTATAGACATATCCACTCTTTAAGGTTATTTTCCCATATGGGCTATTACAGAGCATTGAGTAGAGTTCCCTGTGCTATACAGTAGTTTATTAGTTATCTATATTTTATATAGTAGTCTCCCAATTTATCCCCCCTCCCCCAAACTTATCCCCTGATAACCATAAGTTTGTTTCCTATATCTATGACTCTTGTTTTGTAAATAAGTTGATTTGTACAATATTTTTTTTAGATTCCAGATGTAAGTGATTAATATGATATTTGCTTTTTTGTGTCTTGCTTCATTCAGCCTGGCAGACTCTAGCTCTTTCACATTACTACAAATAGCATTATTGTGTTCTTGTTTATGACCAAGTAATAGTTCATTGTATATATGTGAAGTGAGTCATTCAGTTGTGTCCAACTCGTTGTGACTCCCATGGACTATACTTTCAGTGGAATTCTCCAGGCCAGATTACTGGAGTTGGTAGCCTTTCCCTTTTCTAGGGGTCTTCCCAACCCAGGGACTGAACTCAGGTCTCCTTCATTGCAGGTGGATTCTTTACCAGCTCAGCTACCAGGGAAGCCCATTGTATATATGTACCACATCATCTTTATCCATTCCTCTGTTGATGGACAGTTAAGTTGCATCTATGTCCTGACTACTGTTAAGTAGCGCTGTTGTGAACTTGAGGGGTTTGCCAGCTTTTGAATTATGGTTTTCTTTGTGTATATGCCTAGCAGTGGGATTGATGTGTCATATGGTAGTACTATTTTTAATTTTTAAACTAAACTTGTTTTCCATTGCGGCTGTAACAATTTACACTCCCACCAATTGTATAGGAGGGTTTCCCTTTTCTCCATACTTTATCCAGCATTTATCTTTCATAGACTTTTTTTATGATTGTCATCCTGACCAATGTGAGGTGATAACTCATTGTAGTTGTGATTTGCAGTTCTGTAATAACTGGTGATATAGAGCATCTTTTTGTGTGCTTCTTGGCCATCTGCGTGTCTTCTTTCTTCTTCTATTTAAATCTTCTGTCCATCTTTTTTTTCTTAATATTGATCTGCATGAATTGTTTGTGTATTTTGGAGATTAATCCCTCATCAGTGCTTTATTTGCAAATATTTTTTCTCCCATTCTGAGGATTGTCTTTTTGTTTTATTTATGGTTTCCTCTCAGCAACATTTATTGAAGAGATTTTTTTTTTTTCACTTTATATTCTTCCTTCATCATACAGTAATTGGCCATAAGTGAGTCACTGTATTCCTGAGCTGTCTGTTCTGGTCCATTGGTATATGAGTCAACATTGTACTATTTTGATTACTGTAGCTTTATAGTATAGTCCAAATTCAAGGAGCCTGACTCCTCCAGTTATGATCATCTTTTCAAGCTTGTTTTGGCTATTTGGATTTTTTTATGTTTCCATATCAATTTTAAAATCATTTTTTCTAATTCTCTTAAAAATGCCTTTTATATTTTGATATGGATGACACCGAATTTTTAGAAAACTCTGAGTTGTACAATCATTTTAACAATTTTAAATCTTCCAACCATGTACTTTAATTTTGTATTCTTTACAAATTTATAATTATACTGATTTCAGTGATGAGATCTAATAGCTTTCTGGTGGCCTCTTTAGGATTTTCTATATATAGTATCATATCATCTGCAAACCATTACGTGACTTAAACTTTTTGATTATTTATGGCTTTCTACTTTTCCTGTTCTATGTTTAGTAATTTTCTAGAAATTAAAGCTTTCATTCTTTATTTAGTAAAGACTAACATTAGTTCACAAGTTTATATTTTCATCATTCCTGAAAAATACCAGAAACTTAAAACATTTTATCTCCATTTATCTCTTATTTGATTCTGCTCATTTCCAATATTTCAGATTCTCTAGTCCTTAGCCCACACCATCTGATTTCTTGAGAATGATTCACTCTTCAAGATATATATTACTATGTTTACTGTATATAACCATATATGTGCAAACTTCTTTGAATCAATTAATGATTCACTACTCTGGTAATAAAATACTTTAACATTTATAGCTTATATTATGAAAATAGCAAAGAAAAAATGCATCTTTCACATGTGAATCTAATTTTCAGAATTTCATACTCTATGTTAATATAACATATTGAGTGATATGAGAGATCATTTTTAATACCACATTCTACCATAATTTTATTCTTTCAGGAACACTCAGCTCCTATCTTTTAAAAAATATGTCAGTACTATTCCTTCCAGTACTTCTAGCATTCACACTTGATTCCTTTATCTTAACAGATCACATCCATGTCAGTATTGAACTGCCACCAGATTAACTCCCACTTACTTTCCCAACTTATTTTCTTCTTTCATTTTGTTCTATGTCTTCTGTTACTCAAAATAATTAGTTTTTGCATGGTATATTGCAAAATCTTCCTAGCTTATTTTCTTCTTTTTGTTCTTTTTAATAGTTAAGTATATCTAATGAAAATGTTGACATAAGTTACCCTCACCTGGGTTAAACTGTTCAAATAAAGTGCTCATTGCCATAAAGTAACTTACAATAATCATATGATGCTTGGAATCTCCTACAAACTATTCATTGCTCATCTTTCTAGACTTATATTTTGCCACTCTCTCTTCTGCATTTTATTTTACAGAAATATTGTACCTAATCTCAGCTTTGTTCACTCACTGATGGGTAAGGAAACAAGGAAGAAAAGGGAGGAGAAATTGTTTCTTAAATTATGTTTGGTATGGTATATTGAAGCAGGTATTTTAGAAAAGAAATGTATCATAAGAGTTTTGAAATTGAACATGTAAGAAAATATTCAATGTCAATATTCATGTGAAAAATAAAGCAGGACTATTTGAGACAAATAAATATATTCAAATCTCTAGAAATAGTCTTGTGAACTTCAGTAATCATTATTAAGATCATTAAATAATCAATACTATTAGTTATTTTAGTGAATATTCATGCTATTTATTTTCTATGTAATTCATTTCTAAAGAAGAGATAGCTTTCTGAAAAGTTCATGTAAATATCTAAAATTATCTTAATTGAATGTGATATCTGAACATTTGTTGACTTGTCTTTGTAAATTAACAAGAAATGTTTGTCTATAAGAGAATAAACTTCCTCAAAAACATATTACTTTTGTTGTAATGAGATGGCACGGATTTAATTCTAAGGAGATTACTTAAGACAATTCTTAGAGAGATCAGAGTAATTTTATTTAGCAATTATTCATTGCATTATAGCCCTGAGACACAAATCTTACAAGTTTATTTCAGAGATGTGCTTAAAAAAAAAAAAAAACTGATCTTTTTGCCTAAAATGTAAGTGACTTCATATCTATAGTGTATAATTTGGTCATTATAAACAAATAGCACAGAAAGTTTTAAGATAAAAAAAAGAGAGAAATTTCTTTTATGTCCATTTCTGGAAATAAATGCTCACAATTTTGTTCCACACAACCATATGTGCATATAGCTTTGAAATTATGGGAGGGCTTTCCACAACATTGGTAGCTAGTTTTAAGGCTTTTCTCTGTCCCCACTTGTAAGATATTTGCTTTTTTCTTCTTGCAAATAAGCATAGGTACCAGTGTTTGGCTGCTGGCTTTGGGTGTGTAGAAGCTGGAAAAGATAACGACTATTTTGTTGGCACAGATTATAGCTGGACGGGTTTACTCATGGTGCCAGAGAGGGTAGTTATAAATCTTTGATTATGATGGCTTCCTCAGTTTTTAATCATAAGAATCTAAGAATTTAAATCTAAGAATCCTTGTCCACAGAAAGAAGCAGAAAAAGATAAAATCAAAAGCCTAGAGAGAGTAACCCCCAGTAGAGATATATAGCAGGATAATCTAATCAAGATAAGAGAATGAGACATACCAGCAAAGGGAAATTTAAGGACCTGTAAAATAAGAAAAAGATAAACCAATAAACACGCAAGGATGAAGAAAAGCAGTGTCTGAAATATTTAAGACTATTAAAAACAGGAAATCAAAACTCCTCTGAGAAAAGGATGTCTAGTAATTAATTAGAGGTCTACTGTATTCTTTAAATAGAAGGTCACATCCTCCAGTCCAGTATATTAAGAATGTAACTTGTGTCCTCTAAGCTTCAGGCACTATCAATGAGAACAAGAAGNGTAAAATAAGAAAAAGATAAACCAATAAACACGCAAGGATCAAGAAAAGCAGTGTCTGAAATATTTAAGACTATTAAAAATAGGAAATCGAAACTCCTCTGAGAAAAGGATGTGTAGTAATTAATTAGAGGTCTACTGTATTCTTTAAATAGAAGGTCACATCCTCCAGTCCAGTATATTAAGAATGTAGCTTGTGTCCTCTAAGCTTCAGGGACTATCAATGAGAACAAGATGGAAGGGGAAAATGAATGCCAGGGAGGCAAATAAAGCAAACAACTCAAGAATTCCCTGTTTTAGTAAGAAGACTCAAATATTTAATCTAACGAAGCCCTTTACAATTATTGAAACATCTTTCTAAATCAAGTTCAGTTGGTTTAGCAGCAGGAAGTGTCTGACTATACATTTCCTGATGCTGAGTGTGCATCTAATTCAACTATAAGTTCAAATGCCTGACTGAAATTTATTTTAGACATCACATAAGTAATGAAATAGAAATATTCAATTCATTTACTCACTTAATCCTTTGGAATTGCTTATTGTAAATACCAGATAATGTAGGGCTATATAGATCATTTTAAGGATTTTAACTTTACCACTGTGAATTTTGTCTGCTGAAGAGTTTTGGTTTATCTCTGTCCTCGTTGGGAAACTATGGAAATATATTAGTCCACTCAGTAATATGGTTGCAGTAATCCACTCAGTAATATGTCATAGAAATATAGTTAATCTGGCAGAGAGTGTGTATGTGCTCAGTTGTCTCCACTTTGTCTGCGACCCCATGGACTGTAGTTTGCTAGGCTCCTCTGTCCATGGGATTTTCCAGGCAAGAATACTGGAGTGGTTTGCCATTTCCTCCTCCAGGGGATCTTCCTGACCCAGGGATTAAACCCTTGTTTCCTGCATTGGAGGGTAGATTCTTTACCACTGTACCACCTGGAAAGCTAGTTAATCTGGTAGATAGTGATAAAGATTCTCTCTTTGACCAACTCTACTTGGATTCCTCTGAGTTCTTTTTCAACTAGGCTTTGACTTTCGTGTTTATCTCTGTATTGTTCAATTTAAGCAAGAATCCTATTAAATAAGTCTAGCCAGAACCCCCAATTCCTAATATTTGATTATCTACAGTATGTGGTTCCTCATTCTCCTTCCCCCAGATGATGTAGGTGATATCTGGCCTACCCTCAGTAAAAGTTCTTTTAGGTCAGTTTAGCCAAAATTATCTCTGCATTTTGTTTTTCCTGCTAATCCCAAATTCCCAATCTATATCTCTGCCTTCCCCTAGGCAGCTACAAGTCTATTCTCTGTGAGTCTGTTTCATAGGTGAATTCATTTGTGTCATATTTTAGAACCCACATATTTGTGATATCATATGGCATATTTTTCTGACTTCACTAAGAGTATGATAACCTCTAAATCAATCCATCTTGTTGCAAATGGCATGATTTTATCTTCTTATGGCTTAGAAGTATATGTGTGTACCACATCTTCTTTATTCATTCATATGTTAATGGACATTTATGTTGATTCCATGTCTTGGTTGTTGTGAGTAGTCTATTATGAACACAGTGGTGCATGTATCTTTGTGGATTGCAGTTTTGTCTGGATAGATGGTCAAGTACGGGATTTCAGGATCACATGGCAACTCTAGTTTTAGATTTTTGAGGAATCTCCATAAATAGTGGCTGCACCAATTTATATTTCTACCAACAGTTTAGAAAGGTTCCATTTCCTCCACACTGTCTCTGGGATTTGTTCTTTATAGGATTTTAAATGATAGACATTCTGACTGGTGTGAGGTGGTACCTCACTGAAGTTTTCATTGGCATTTCTCTAATAATTAGTGTTGCTGAGCATTGTCGCCTGTATCTCTTGGCCATCCGTTTATCTTCCTTGGAGGAATGTCTGTTTAGGTCTTCTGCCCATTTCTTTTGATGGGGTTTTCTGTTGTTGTTGAGTGGTATGAGCTGTTTGCTATTTTGGAAATTAACCTGCTGTCAGTTGCATCATTTATAAATATGTTCATCCAACCTGGAGGTTGCCATTTTGTTTTGTTTATGATTTCCATTGTGATACAAAAGCTTGTAAGTTTGATTAAGTCCCTTTTATTTATTTTTGTCTTTATTTCTTTGTCTTGGAAGACTAACCCAAGAAAATATTGGCATAATTTATATCAGAGAATGTTTTGCCCATTTTCTCTTCTAGAAGGTTTATAGTGCCATGTCTTATGTTTAAGTATTTGAGTTCATTTTTATGTGTGGAAGAGGGTGACTTCTAACTTCACTAATTCACATGCCAGTATCCAACTTTCCAAACACCATTTGCTGAAGAGTCTGTCTCTTCTCCATTGTATAATCTTGCTGCCTTTGTTCAAAAGTAATTGATTGTAGGTGTATGAGTTTATTTCTTGGCTGTCTTTCTTTTCTATTGATGCATAAGTCTGTTTTTGTGCCAATATCACACTATTGTGATTTCTGTTGCTTTTATATGAAGTCTGGGAGAGTTATGTCTCGTGCTTTGTTATTATTATTATTTCCCTGAGGATTGCTTGCTTTAACAATTCTCTATCTTTTACAGTTCCATATAAATTTTACAATTATTTAAGTTTTATTTTTTAAAAAGTCATGGTAATTTAATAGGGCTGACATTAAATTTATCTATTAATTGTGGTGATATGGCCATTTTAAGAATATTAATTCTTCCAATCCAAGAACATGAGCTACTTTCCATTTCTTTGAATTTTCAACAATGATTCTTTTATTCACATTTTACTTGGTTCACTACTTGTTTTATTAGAAAGATGAAGAAAACTAGGGTTTGTCAGATGCTTTCCTAGAAATAGCTTTCATAAAGAGTCACACAATAAACTTTGATCACTATTTTCCATTTATGTAACATGATTCCCTTATTTAAATATTTAAAATGGTATATAAAATTATGTCAATGCATATGTTTGAGCATAGAAAAACAGTTTAAAAATATTTCTAAGAAATCATTGGATATGAAAAGCATTTGGATTTATTCTTACAAATAAAAATGATAAAAACATAATATGTAAAATATGAAAATACACAAAAATGTATAAACTCAAAATACTACAAATTAAACATTTCTTTTTCCTTATAAAAAATCATAAGACAAAGAAATGACCAACTTTCTTCTTCTCAAGGAGCTAAGCCATAAGCAGAAATGTTATATTTTTTGCTACCTTTTAGTAGAGACCATCTCTTTATTAAGGATTTTATATTCGCTTGTATATTTCAGAGTAGTATCATCTTTTTGAGCTAATATTTATAAATTTTATCAGCATTTTCATAGGTCAAGTTCTTAATTATCTTTTTAACCCAATGCAACTTTCATTAAAAATGTGTTCCAATATATTCTTTTCTTTTTCATTGTTTTTAAAATTACAGGTACAGATATTCTGAGAGGTAGTGTAACACTCTTTTAAAAAAAAATCATAGATACAGAAACAGTTCTCCTAACAAAGTTGTGGATTTGACAGAAGATATCTGGAAACCTGTATTTCTATATGTTAGAATATTTCTTAAATCTGGCAATGTTAAGTCACTTATTTCTTAAAAAAAACTTTATATGTATAGCTAGATTTTCTCTATGCACATTTATTCTCATTATATGAGTACAAATATATATTGAAATTCCTTATCCCCAGTGACACTCACATTTACAATTCTTATCTAGAAATTCAGCCAAAATTTTTCTCAGACAGCAGTGACATTTATAAACTCTTGGACTACCAGATTATCACCTAATTCTCTAATGGGGTTCCTGAGATCTAAAATGATATGGTTAATGTGTTCAATAATGAGATTTATATGAAAATCAGTCTATAGCAAGTAGAATATTTAACCTTTCAAGATCATTCTAGGATATTAAGTCATACAAACAAATTTCATTAGATAAAATATTATTAGCAAATAGCTTTTAAATATTTCATATAAATACAATGCTGTCTTTGCTATGGCTAACTAACTCCTTACAGACCTAACCCACCAACAAATGATAACTGGGCAATCTGAAAATTCTGGGTAATATTTTTAAAGCAATAATCTGAAAGCTGCATTTTGTTGTGAACAAAAGGTACATTTGGGAGGTGAGTAAATACTGTAAAAAGAGAATTTTATGATATAAAAAACACATTTCATTGTATTAACCCTGAAAGCTGGCCATAATTGATACATAGGATATAACACTGAAAAATATGCTAATTGAACAGTTTAAAATGTGTGTGTTGGATAAATTAAATATTAGATTATATAACCATATATACATAATCTAATATTATAGAAGATATGATTTGTAAACTGTTAGCTCTGAAATAACTTAAACTTGGTGGAGACAAAGAAAAAATAAAAATGTGAAAAAGAGGTTGAGATTGAAGGTGAGCAGAACTATCACATATCTTATTCTAACTTCCCCTCTTGTGTATAACCTCTCACTTAAGTAGTGAGAAATCTAGCTGCCACTGTCTGCCATTCTTTTGATTATTTGCTTAGTTCTAATATAAACTTGTACTGGTTTCAGAGTGTTATTTATAACCCATTGAAAATAACTATAGTACTTATAAGGATACTATAAATTTAGTCTTTATTCTCCACTTGTTAAGCTGATTTTATAGTACTGGAGTGAACTGCCATTTCCTTCTCCAAAGGATCTTCCCAACCCAGGGATTGAACCCAGGTCTCCTGCATTGTATACAGACACTTTTCCATCTGAGCCACCAGGGAAGTCCTATAACTTTAGTCTTTATTCTCCACTTGTTAAGCTGATTTTAAAATGTATATTGAAATTGAAAAACACCCAGAAAAACCATAGTGATTGTATAAAAGAACAACAACATTAGAAGATTCATTGTCTGATTTTAAAACTTAATATAAAAAACCTACAGCAATAAAGTCAATGTAGAACCATAGAAGGATTGACAGATGGATTACTAGAATAAAATGCAGTATTCACAATAGACCTACAGAGATTTGTTACAAAGGTGCCAAGAAAATTAAAGATGAAAAAGAAAATCTCTGCCACAAATGGGTGAAATAACTGAATATCTGTACATTAAAGGAAAAAGCAAAGCAGAAACTCTTACCTTAGATCTTATTTAAAAAATTAACACAAACCAGATAACTGCTCAAACATACAGTGAAAATGTATAAAAAACTTTTGTAACCTTGAGATAATATTTTTTTATAGAATGTCAAACATCAAAAAAAAACTTGATATATTAGAATTCAAAAAATATATAACCTTTATATTTTAAAAGATTTTATTAAGAAAAGTTTGAGAAATGGAAAGTAATAAAAGGGCAAAACAATTGAATAGACATTTCAAAAAGGGTAATAAATGACTGATAAGCACATGAAATATTTAATATTGTTAGTTTTCAGGAAATCTAAACATTTAACTTAGACCCATATCAAGAAATAAACTAGGTAATTCCCTACATTGTTTATGTTGGTATAAAATGTAAATCTATTTCAGGAAAAAATTGACAGGATATATTAATAATAATTGTATACTTTCTCTATGAGTTAGCATTTCAATTCTTATGTATTCATGAAAAGAAATGAATGAAGTTTTTCACCAAAAAATAGTTTCTAACTGGTTTTATAGAGTATACAAATACTGGAAACAACCTAAATATATGTCAACAGCTGAATAAACCTATCGTGGTTTATTTACACAATGGGTTATTACACAATAATGACAGTAAATCAACTGCTGCACCATGGGAAATAACGATAAGGAAAATAAATCAGGCACAAAGGAACATATACTTGCCACAGAATTTATGTGATGTTTGTGCACATGTGCTCAGTTGTGTCTGACTCTTTGCAACCCCATGGACTATAGCTCTCCAGATTCCTCTGTCCATGGGATTCTCCAAGCAAGAATATTAGAGCAAGTTACCATTTCCTCCTCCAGAGGTTCTCTCAGACCTAGGGATGGAACTACATCTGGGAATTGGAAGGCAGATTCTTTACTACTGAGCCACCTGGGAAGCCCTATATTAAGTTCAAGGACAGGTAAAATCAGTTCCTGTTTTTAAGCTCTTAAAGCAATGTTCTCTTGGATTATTGCTATGGTTCAAACGTTTATGTCCTCTCAAAATTCATAGGTTGAACAGGATGCTTGGGGCTGGTGTACGGGATGATCCGGGGGAGGTGGGGTGGGGAGGGAGCTGGGAGGGGGCTTNTGCTCATATAAATGATCATTTGTAGAGCTCCCTTCTACCATTTGAAGACACAGGAGAAGCCTTTGAATGGGAAGAAGGTCCTCATAAAATCATGCTGGCACACTGCTCTCAGACTTTTAGGCTCTAGAACTGTAAGGAATAAATCTCGGTTGTTTTTATAAACCACTCAGCCGTTAGTACTGTGTTCTAGTGCTCCAATGGATGAAGACAGACATTGTCTGGACAGCAACAGAAGGAATTCTTCTGATATCTTGGCAATTCCATAACTGTTTGCATATGTAAAATTCACTGAACTACACACTTAAAAATAATGCACATTTATCTTTGTGCTCTATACTTTAAAAAAAAAAAGGCCAAAAAATTACATTTATTCAGAGTTCCAAAATGAGGGAATAGAAAAATGAAAGTGGTCCATATTATTTATTAATGCTAATAAGTTAGCATTAAGAAAGATATTGCTGCTGCTAAGGCTCCCTGTCCCTGGGATTCTCCAGGCAAGAACACTGGAGTGGGTTGCCATTTCCTTCTCCACTAAGACCCCCTAAATCTTGTTCCTGTTAGCTCAGAATGCAGAGGAGCAAACCTACAGGTCTGTCTCCTGACTACTTTCATAAGGCACGTAACTGGCCTGATATAAACTGCACACAGGTCTCCTGAATGTGTGGCTTCTCCAGCCCAGCAGAGCCCCTTAAACTGCTGCTGTAAGGACATATGCAGTTTTATTAGCTAAGACTATTTCTTAATCAGAAATTTTAAATATATTTCTTCCAGAAACAGAAAAAAATCCCAAGCAAAATAAATAAAAACAAATTTAGAAGCACCATAGGCAGTCTTTTAAACAACAGAATAAAAAATGTAAAGTTCTTAAAAGAAACCATATATTTAAAACAAAAGATTGTTTACAGTATACAATTATATAATCTATGGACTTTTCAGTAATGGCAATGGAATAAAATGATTTAAGAATGTCAATGTATGGCAAACCAATGCAGTATTGTAAAGCAAAATAAAGTAAAAATAAAAATTTAAAATTTAAAAAAGAATCAAATCTTTAATATATTGAGAGAAAATAACTATAAACCTGGAATTTTATATATAGTAAAACTATTACCTTGACTGAAGAGTGAAACCCATAAATAGACAAATAAAGGACAGATAATCACTGAGAACATGTTCCAAAAGAAAGAGTTCACTTAAAGCATATAAATGCTGGATTGCAGAGACAGGGAAAGTCTCAAAGGGAAATCTGAAAACGGTGAGCAAGGAANATAAAACTATTACCTTGACTGAAGGGTGAAACCCATAAATAGACAAATAAAGGACAGATAATCACTGAGAACATGTTCCAAAAGAAAGAGGTCACTTAAAGCATATAAATGCTGGATTGCAGAGACAGGGAAAGTCTCAAAGGGAAATCTGAAAACGGTGAGCAAGGAAATCATAAATTGGTTGCTGTGACCACCTGCAGGAAGATACCACAGGAGGCAGGATGGAATACCACCTAAAATTCTATTTAAATGTTAGGATTCGTAATATTGATGATCACACACAGACATGCACACAAATACACACACTCCCCAAGAGAGTATGAAAAGATTTAGAGCAATATTTCTAAGTGAAATTAAAGTGAAAGTCACTCAGTCATGTTCTACGCTTGGCGACCTCATGGACTATACAGTCCATGGAATTCTCCAGGCCAGACACTGGAGTGGGGAGCCTTTCCTTTCTCCAGGGGATCTTCCCAACCCAGGGATCAAGCCCAGGTCTGATACATTGCAGGCAGATTCTTTACCAGATGAGCCACAAGGGAAGCCCAAGAATACTAAGCTGGCCTCAAAATTTCTTGAAGGAGCAAGGAGTGGAGATTGAGTTAGCTTCTTGTTATGTTCAGGGTGAGGGATGCCAGTGAAAAGTCCTGCATGCAAGCAACGCTTGCTTGGTTTCAATCCTGCTCAGCACCAAGGGAGAAAACACTTGCGCATTTTGATCACTTTACCTAGATGTGTGGCACAGAGAAAAAAGAAAGGATGGGTGAGGTATAAAAGCTGTCAGCACTTAAATATTACCATATGGACTCAAACTCTTACTGGAGAAGTGAAAGTATACAATTGATATAAAATATCAATATCAAAATATATAAGATTAAGAATGAAATAATCAAGCTCAAATATGAACATTCATTTCAAATAATTTTGGAGTACAGTAAATATGATAAAAGCATGTCAAGTCTATTTACCTCTAAAAGGAATCTTTGTCAAATATGTATAAAAGATGTCTAGCATAACTTTTTAAGAAACAATGCATAACTTTGAAACTAGTTAAAATAGGAATAGGCAAGCAGAAAAACCTCTATGAAGTCAAAGAAAACTATGAATTTATTAAATAGTAAAATATATCAGAACAGGAAAAAAACTGTTTAACATAAAAATAGATACATTAAATTCAACAAATTTAAATAGACTATAATATACACAAGGAGGTGTTCAAATGAGATAATCAGAAAACTGAATATATGTTAATAAAAGATGAATGAATATGAATGAATGAAAAACATCCACACGAATGAATAAATGACTAAGGAATCTGAAAAAATTGAATTGAGAAAAATTGTAATAGTCAAGTAGAAATGCAAAAATTTAGATCTAGGTTGAAAAAAAATTCAAGTGCATCTCATTAAACCCAATGAGAAAAGTTTTAACACAGTATCAAATAATAGCAATAATTATATATAGTAATAACATAGCTTCAAGCTACATAAAGCAAGCATTGATAATATTGGAAGAAAAAAATTACAGTGGGAGTTAAAAAAAAAAAAAACAACCTGTACTTTGATAGCTGAAGGTGACAAAAGTTCATTAAGCAAATATGAACTTTAGACAATAAATCCCTATACATATATTGCTACCAACATTTGGAGAATTCCCATTAATTTCTAGCATATATAGGATGTTCACAAAATTGATCATAAGACAGCAAGCTAGATTCAGCAAATTTTCACCCATCATTATAAAAGCATATTTTTAATCAGAAAGGCAATGCCAAAGATTGCTCAAACTACTGCACAATTGCACTCATCTCACACACTAGTAAAGTAATGCTCAAAATTTTCCAAGCCAGGCTTCAGCAATACATGAACTGAGAACTTCCAGATGTTCAAGTTGGTTTTAGAAAAGGCAGAGGAACCAGAGATCAAACTGCCAACATCCACTGGATCATGGAAAAAGCAAGAGAGTTCCAGAAAAACATCTATTTCTGCTTTATTGACTATGCCCAAGCCTTTGACTGTGTGGATCACAATAAACTGTGGACAATTCTGAGAGAGATGGGAATACCGGACCATTTGACCTGCCTCTTGAGAAACCAATATGCAGGTCAGGAAGCAACAGTTAGAACTGGACATGGAACAACAGACTGGTTCCAAATAGGAAAGGGAATACAACAAGGGTGTATATTGTCGCCCTGCTTATTTAATTTATATGCAGAATACATCATGAAAAATGCTGGGCTGGAAGAAGCACAAGCTGGAGTCAAGATTGCCAGGAGAAATATCAATAACCTCAGATATGTAGATGATTCCACCCTTATGGCAGAAAGTGAAGAGGAACTAAAAAGCCTCTTGAAGAAGGTGAAAGAGGAGAGTGAAAAAGTTGGCTTAAAGCTCAACATTCAGAAAATGAAGATCATGGCATCTAGTCCCATCACTTCATGGGAAATAAATGGGGAAACAGTGGAAACAGTGGCTGACTTTATTTTTTTGGGCTCCAAGATCACTGNAACATTCAGAAAATGAAGATCATGGCATCTGGTCCCATCACTTCATGGGAAATACATGGGGAAACAGTGGAAACAGTGTCAGGCTTTATTTTGGGGGGCTCCAAAATCACTGCAGATGGTGACTGCAGCCATGAAATCAAAAGACACTTACTTCTTGGAAGGAAAGTTATGACCAACCTAGATATTATATTCAAAAGGAGAGACATTACTTTGCCAACTAAGGTCCGTCTAGTCAAGGCTATGGTTTTTCCAGTGGTCATGTATGGATGTGAGAGTTGGACTGTGAAAAAAGTGGAGTACCAAGTAATTGATGCTTTTGAACTGCGGTGGTGGAGAAGACTCTTGAGAGTCCCTTGGACTGCAAGGAGATCCAACCAGTCCATTCTGAAGGAGATCAGCTCTGGGATTTCTTTGGAAGGACTGATGCTAAAGCTGAAACTCCAATACTTTGGCGACCTCATGGGAAGAGTTGACTCATTAGAAAATACTCTGATGCTGGGAGAGATTGGGGGAAGGAGTAGAAGGGGACGACAGAGGATGAGATGGCTGGATGGCATCACAGACTCGACAGACGTGAGTTTGGGTGGATTCTGGGAGCTAGTGATGGACAGGGAGGCCTGGTGTGTTGCAATTAGTGGGGTCGCAAAGAGTCAGACACGACTGAGCGATTGAACTGTACTGAACTGAAGAAATAAGTAACAAAGTTAACAAAATGTTATAAAATCATTGTTAATATTTTGCTTCTAAATAACTTTGGATGAAAGATGAAATTGCAAAAGAAATTACCAACATTTAGAATTGAAGATAACAAAAACTGTAACTCAAAATGATAAAAGAGTAAAACAATTCTTATAGCAAAATATAGTACCTTGACAACATGTTAGAGAAGAAAAGTGGCTGGAAAATACTGNTCTAAATAACTTTGGATGAAAGATGAAATTGCAATAGAAATTACCAACATTTATAATTGAAGATAACAAAAACTGTAACTCAAAATGATAAAAGAGTAAAACAATTCTTATAGCAAAATATAGTACCTTGACGACATGTTAGAGAAGAAAAGTGGCTGGAAAATACTGAGTTAAACATCCAATGTAAGGAGTGACTAAAAGATAAAAATCAATAAAATTGTCATTTTAAAATTTTTAAATAAGAGGATGAATACAGAAAAAGTAGTATCACTCAACAGTTTTAAAGAACACATATTAATGAAATGGGGGGGAAGATAAATAGAATCAACAAAGTCCAATATTCTGTTAGTTTCAAAAAATATTTTTTAAATAATCCTGGAAAAAATGGAGTAAAAATAATATTAAAATAAATATGAAAATGGGAGGAATTATAATTGCTGCAAAGGTTAAAAAATATGAAATTTAAAAGTTTAATTCTTTAAATAATTCCTTATCATTAATTATAACAAAGGAACTTAAAGGTAAAAGTAATTGCTAATTGCTAACAACAAAACTTTTGATTCTGCTCCTATTCCCCATTCACTGTAAAGCCTTCTAGAGATGAATATGTCTTAATAACCAAGAATTTTTTATGATCATCCTTTACTTCTCTATCTCTCAATTAAATACTCTAAAACTGTCATCCACTGATCAGAACTAAACTTTAATGATGATAATGCTCTTCTTCAAATAGTGTTGAATTTTTTGATGGACTAGTAAATCGTAGAACCTTGGAATTACACATCAAAAAGGTGACTTCCTATAATTTTGTGAGATGATAAAGTATCAGGAGGAGGATGCTGTAAGGGGAGGCCAAACAAATATTGTATAACTTTTATTATTACTATTTATAAAAATATACTTTTTCTGAGTGAAGTCTGATGGGGTGCATAGCCACACTGTCTTGGTAGGAAGAGTTTATGTGGCCAATAAAACCTGTTTGGAGTTAGTCAGTTTGGGTGCTAGAAGTAAATGTCATAGAAATGACATGTCTCAAGCAACAGGCATTTATTTNTTGATGGGTGCATAGCCACACTGTCTTGGTAGGAAGAGTTTATGTGGCCAATAAAACCTGTTTGGAGTCAGTCAGTTTGGGGTGCTAGAAGTAAATGTCATAGAAATGACATGTCTCAAGCAACAGGTATTTATTTCTCATTTTTCTGGCGGATGAGAAGTTCAAGATCAAGGTGAGTGCAGATCCTATGTCTAGTAAGAACCCACTTCCAGCTTTGTATCAGATCGCCACCTCACTGTATCCTTAAGGCAGGACAGAGCTAGCAAGCTCCCATGTCTTGTCTTGAAGGTCTCTAACCCCATTTATGGGGAATTCCCAGTAACTTAGTGGTAAAGAATTTGCCTGCCAATGCAGGAGACACAGGTTTAATCTCTGAGTCAGGAAGATCCCCTGAAGTAAGAAATGGTAAAATGCTCCAGTATTCTTGTCTGGAAACTTCCATGGACAGAAGAGCCTGGAGGGCTACAGTCCATAGGGTCAAAAAGAGTCAGACACCATATACAATCCTATTTATGAGAGCTCCACCTCATGAGCCTATTCACCTATCCACCTTCCAAAGGCCTGACCTCACAATACCATCATATTGGGAGCTGAGATTTTAAGGCCTGAAAATTATAGAGATTCAGTCCAAATCAAAATCTGAGAGTGAAATTGAGTGCTGCTGCTTCTGCTGCTGCTGCGTCACTTCAGTTGTGTCCGACTCTGTGCGACCCCATAGACAGCAGCCCACCAGGCCGTCCCGTCCCTGGGATTCTCCAGGCAGGAACACTGGAGTGGGTTGCCATTTCCTTCTCCAATGTATGAAAGTGGAAAGTGAAAGTGAAATCGCTCAGTTGTGTCCGACTCTTAGCGACCCCATGGACTGCATCCTAGCAGGCTCCCTCTGTCCATGGGATTTTCCAGGCAAGAGTACTGGAGTGGGGTGCCATTGCCTTCTCCAAAATTGACTCTACTATCACCTAACATTTTTCAGGGGAGGGTGTTATTAAGAAGGATTCCCTGAGACTGATAAATCAAATGTTCTAAAAAGTAAGGATGGTTTAATATATAGAAATATAGTCATTATCTAATTGTGTATATAGATTTTAATTATCTGTCATACATGTATTTCATATAGAAAAGTATATGACATTTTTGACAACTCAATTTAGGTTTTATGAAGATGACT
>SJYW01044831.1:234405-265332 GCA_006410735.1 Raphicerus campestris
CACTTCTTGATTGCAGAAAATGATTAGCAAAGAATAAAACCAGTTTCTTAAGATTTGCTAAATTAGATTTAAATGTATTAAGATCATAGTGTGATAATATAGGAAACAATTAACTTTTATGGTATTAGAAATGCCTAAAAGGCATATCCAGCCATTCTGCCATTCAAACTGATAAGTATTCATGCAAATTTTATCTCTACTTTTTTCTTAAAATATTTTTTCTGCCTTGCAAAAGCAATAACAGTCATAAATAATGTATATACCTACAGACCTGTAGGCAATGATTTTTTGAAAATGTGTATCTTCATTAAAGTCTTATAGCATTTTTAAAGTTTTATGGCTTAAATTGCTGAAGTCTGTAAGCTGTAATTATATTAAAACATGAGTCATGCTTCTGTCTTTATTGATTAATCCCTCCCTAAATTGCAGAAAAGCCTTATGAACACTCTGAAGCTAAATTTATGATTTTCTTTCCTTCAAAAATTAAGCAGAGCGTGGTTATCCCTCCTCTGTGCTTCCATAACACCTCACACAATTCTTCATGTTAGCACTTACCTCACTGTGCTATAATTATGTTTGTATTTGTCTCTCCTGTTAAATAATGATTCCATTAAAGCAATGCTTATTTTTTATTCAACCCTAAACTCTTAGCATCTAAAAAAATTCTTGGCATGCAGTAGACATCAGAAAATAATTGTTAAAGGTATGAAATCTTCAAACCTCCTATATCACTGTCACCAGCTTTAATGGCATAATTTGTACAACAATGTTGACAGAATGACCTGTTTTCATCAAGTTATCTTTAGAAATTTCACATTTACTATACACATTCAGTCATCCTAAAGTTTAGCAATCTCCATATGTTTACAAATTGTTAAATAATTTAACATGGCACCCACTCTAGTACTCTTGCCTGGAAAATCCCATGGACGGAGGAGCCTGGTAGGCTCCAGTCCATGGGGTCGCTAGCAGTCGGACACGACTGAGAGACTTCACCTTCACTTTTCACTTTCCTGCATTGGAGAAGGAAATGGCAACCCACTCCAGTGTTCTTGCCTGGAGAATCCCAGGGACAGGGGAGCCTGGTAGGCTGCCATCTCTGGGGTCACACAGAGTCGGACACGACTGAAGTGACTTAGCAGCAGTAGCAGCAGCAGCAAGTATATAATAAATGTACAATTGCTAATTGATTTCTGGTTTGGCCTGTGTCAACACTGAAAGAAATAAGACCAATAATCATTTTGCATAAGATCATCAGGTTGTACATCTTAAATTTACACAATGTTGCTTGTCAGTTATATTCTGATAAAACTGAAAAAAAAGATGTTAATAACAACAACAATTAGGACCAGAACATTTCTGTAGCATACTCAGAAAGCCACACTAGACCGTCTCTACTGAGATTCAGTAAATCTCTACATTTAAAAATGGTATTGAAATAGAATTGGCCACTACTATTGGAAGAATCTATTTTGTAGAAAAGACAAATACTTAAAAAAAATTTTACTGTATCAATTTAATTAGGTATTTTAAATAGCATACTCTGCACAAGCCATACTAATTAAGAACTAGAATTGTGGTATGCACAGATTTCTGCTAGAATATATATGTATGTTGGTTGTTGGCCATGTCTGAGTCTGCATTTTTAACCTTTCTACCGGAGCTACTATATAAGACTGTGAAACATATTCTTTTCTTTACCTATACTGGCGGTAACTTAATTCTGATTAGTGACTCAGGATTATAATATTGTATATTTTTCATCTTAAGGAAAAGACCCTGATGCTGGGCAAGACTGAGGGCAAGAAGAGATGGGGGAAATAAAGGATGAGATGATTGGATGGCATCACTGACTCAATGGACATGTGTCTGAGAAAACTCTGGGAGATAGGGAAGGACAGGGAAGCCTGATGTGCTGCAGTTCATTGTATTGCAAAGAGTTAGACCCAAGTTAGCAACTAAACAACATACCCTAAGGAACCTAGTTAAAATTAACAACAGTATAAAAGTGGCATGCAGTATTTTAAGACTATGTGCAGCAAAAATGTGATTTTTCAAAATCTGGAAGGCTTTGCCTTGAGGTATTTTATGAAGATGTTGTGTGAGAGACTGGCCATAGGTAACTGGGGTGCTTTAAGTTAGTAGATGTGATTTAGCTCTTGAGTTAATGCTGGAAAATGTAGCTGAGTTAAAGGTATAGAATGAAATTCTGTGAATCAAACTCAGCTTTAATTTAGAATTACTAACAGAGAATAAGATCGTGTTGATTTGAAGTAATAAAACCTAAGAGGCAATGATAGTACATAGTACCTCAAATTAGATAGGTTTGGAGATTTGACCATTAAAGTTCTAGGAAATAATTTAGTTTACTACGACACACTAACTCTATAACTTGGGATATATGAAAGAAAAAATCCAGCCTAACAGAATGTATGGGAAAAAGTACAGAGCCTGCCAAAGTGAATTCTTCTAATAGCAAATAGGAGTGTAGAGCATTTCAACCAACATAAAGGCCCCCCACAACAACCGGGGGAGTTTAACTCATGAAATTAGCTGCCAATTTGATATTCAGGATCTATATAAATGTTCTGAACTTGATACATTGCCTTTAAAATTCTGTTTTCCCTGTGTGTTTTCAGGCATGTCTGACTTTTTGCTGCCACATGGACTGACTGTAGCCCACCGGGCTTCTTTGTCCCTTTAATTTTCCAGGCAAGAATACTGGAATAGCCATTTCCTACCCCAGGGGGTCTCACCCACCCACATATCTTGCATCAGCAGGCAGACTGCTTGCCACTGGCAGCACCAGAGAAGCCCCNTCTACTGAGATTCAGTAAATCTCTACATTTAAAAATGGTATTGAAATAGAATTGGCCACTACTATTGGAAGAATCTATTTTGTAGAAAAGACAAATACTTAAAAAAAATTTTACTGTATCAATTTAATTAGGTATTTTAAATAGCATACTCTGCACAAGCCATACTAATTAAGAACTAGAATTGTGGTATGCACAGATTTCTGCTAGAATATATATGTATGTTGGTTGTTGGCCATGTCTGAGTCTGCATTTTTAACCTTTCTACCGGAGCTACTATATAAGACTGTGAAACATATTCTTTTCTTTACCTATACTGGTGGTAACTTAATTCTGATTAGTGACTCAGGATTATAATATTGTATATTTTTCATCTTAAGGAAAAGACCCTGATGCTGGGCAAGACTGAGGGCAAGAAGAGATGGGGGAAACAAAGGATGAGATGATTGGATGGCATCACTGACTCAATGGACATGTGTCTGAGAAAACTCTGGGAGATAGGGAAGGACAGGGAAGCCTGATGTGCTGCAGTTCATTGTATTGCAAAGAGTTAGACTCAAGCTAGCAACTAAACAACATACCCTAAGGAACCTAGTTAAAATTAACAACAGTATAAAAGTGGCATGCAGTATTTTAAGACTATGTGCAGCAAAAATGTGATTTTTCAAAATCTGGAAGGCTTTGCCTTGAGGTATTTTATGAAGATGTTGTGTGAGAGACTGGCCATAGGTAACTGGGGTGCTTTAAGTTAGTAGATGTGATTTAGCTCTTGAGTTAATGCTGGAAAATGTAGCTGAGTTAAAGGTATAGAATGAAATTCTGTGAATCAAACTCAGCTTTAATTTAGAATTACTAACAGAGAATAAGATCTTGTTGATTTGAAGTAATAAAATCTAAGAGGCAATGATAGTACATAGTACTTCAAATTAGATAGGTTTGGAGATTTGACCATTAAAGTTCTAGGAAATAATTTAGTTTACTACGACACACTAACTCTATAACTTGGGATATATGAAAGANTTGAAGTAATAAAACCTAAGAGGCAATGATAGTACATAGTACCTCAAATTAGATAGGTTTGGAGATTTGACCATTAAAGTTCTAGGAAATAATTTAGTTTACTACGACACACTAACTCTATAACTTGGGATATATGAAAGAAAAAATCCAGCCTAACAAAATGTATCGGAAAAAGTACAGAGCCTGCCAAAGTGAATTCTTCTAATAGCAAATAGGAGTGTAGAGCATTTCAACCAACATAAAGGCCCCCCACAACAACCGGGGGAGTTTAACTCATGAAATTAGCTGCCAATTTGATATTCAGGATCTATATAAATGTTCTGAACTTGATACATTGCCTTTAAAATTCTGTTTTCCCTGTGTGTGTCTTCAGGCATGTCTGACTTTTTGCTGCCACATGGACTGACTGTAGCCCACCGGGCTTCTTTGTCCCTTTAATTTTCCAGGCAAGAATACTGGAATAGCCATTTCCTACCCCAGGGGGTCTCACCCACCCACATATCTTGCATCAGCAGGCAGACTGCTTGCCACTGGCAGCACCAGAGAAGCCCCTACATTTTCCCTATCCTAATTCAAAGTACCAAATACATGATACTTCTCAAGCCAGAGATTTAGGAATCAACTTTGATTCTTCTATCCTCTTCACTTCCATATCCAATTACTGTCACTGCTACCTCCAGAATATGTCACAAATGCTTCATATACCTCCAGTCTAGACAACTGTATTATCTCACCTATACCACTCACAGACCAAGTGGTCTCTGCTTCCATGTGGCTTCCTTCCCAAATTTTCTCCAAAGGGAAATAATTTGTAAAATTTGTAGAATAATTTGTAGAAGCATAAATCTCCTGCTTTCTATCCTCTGCTTAAATTAGATATCTTCCAAATGAACTTTGAATAAAGCCCAAGATCCATATTAGTTCAAAACACCCTGTGACATTTTTCATCACCAAATCTCCATTTATATTATTCTATTTTGAAAATTCTTTTTTTTATTTTTACTTTATTCTAAAATTCTTGAACATGATGGTCTTTATTTTACTGTCTTTTTAAAGATATATTGAATTTCACTATTTTAAAATGTATGCTTCAGTAATTTTTCACATATTCACAAAGTTGTACAACCAGTATCACTAGCTATTTACAGAATATGTTTTATTCATCACCTGGTAACAAATCTTATATCCATCACCAGTCACATTTTTAGTTCTAGTCCCTGGTAGCCACTGATCTATATAATTTATTTTTATAGATTTGCCTATCCTGGACATTTAATATAAATGAAATCATATAATGTGTGAAGTGTTTGGTTTCTTTTATGTAACCTACTGTTTTCAATGTTCAGTCATATTAAATGTATCTATCTATCTATCTATCTATCTATATATATATATATATATATACATAGGTGAAAAAATATTCTATTGTACAGATATACCATATTTTGTTTACCCATTCATTAGTTGATACAAATTTGAGTTTTCTCTTGGGAGATATTAATTTAATACTGCTGCTACAGACATCAATGTACATATTTTTATGAACATATGCTTACAATTCTCTTGGGTACAGGATGCTTTCTACCTTTAAGCTATTGTGAATAATGGTGCTATGAACATTCATGTACATATTTTTGTGTAGACATATGTTTTCAATTCTCATGGGTACATGCCAAACCTTGAAATTGCTGTGGGAAACTTATGACTCGCCTTTTGAGTTCTACATTAAACATTTCCACAGCAGCAGCACCATTTTGTATTTCACTAGTTATGAATGAAGGTTCCAATTTAATTGCACATAGTTGGTATCAGAATTGACTTGTAGTATGCCTAGTTAACATCCCCAAGAGTGTTGGGGCATTGGTTGCTGGGAAAAAGATCCTTACATATTTGGTGTCAGAGATGTTCTGTAGGTAGAATAACAGTTGTTTTTTTTTTTTTTTTCCTCTCTCTCTCTTGCACATACACACCCCTACTCCCCAAACTGGCTATAAATCAGACCACAGACAAGCTGTAAAATGTGAATTAAAGATGGTTTTGAGCAGTAGAAAAATCCTTGATTTTTACATATTTTTACTATGGCCAACTTGATAATCTGAATGAATGGTCCAATACTTAATTGAATGGGGTAGTAAAATCATTCATGTATGTTTATCCAAACAACTCACAGACTCCTACTGTTGTACATCAGAATACAGAAAAAGGAAATTTCCCTTTGATTTACAAACAATTTATAACAAGGGTCCCCCAACTCTCGGGGTTCCTGTTAGGAACTGGACCCCATAGCAGGAAGTTAGTGGCAGGCAGGTGAGACAGTAAAGCTTCACCTATATTTACTGCTGCTCCTCATGGCTTGTATTACCACATGAGCTGCACCTATCACATCAGTGGAGGCATTAGATTCTCACAGGAGATGAACTTTAACCCTAAAGTCAAGGCAGAATATCCTGAGGCGCCACAAAATAGAAATAAAGTACACAATAAACATAAACCTCTTGAATCATTCTATAATCATCTCCTACTCTGACCCTGTTCCGTGGAAAATTGCCCTCCATGAAACCAATCCCTGGTGCCAAAATGATTGGATTCCGCTGCTTTGTAAAATTAAAGCACTGTCACAAAATCAAATGAATTCAAAGAAATCAGCACTATAGATTTGTTACAGTTTCCAGTTATTAGAGTCTAGTAAGGTGTATTATATTATTTACTATATTCTGTACTTCACTGAAATCTCAGTGGATACATAGTATAGTTTCGGCATAGCAGACAAAATAACAGGTTTCAAATAAATAATACAAATCAAAGATTTAAATATAGGCTTCTATGGAGAAGGTGGTGTCATCCCACTCCAGTACTCTTGCCTGGAAAAACCCATGGACGGAGGACCCTGGCAGGCTGCAGTCCATGGGATCACTAAGAGTTGGACATGACATAGCGACTTCATTTTCACTTTTCACTTTCATGCATTGGAGAAGGAAATGGCAACCCACTCTAGTATTCTTGCCTGGAGAATCCCAGGGATGGGAGGGCCTGATGGGCTACCATCTATGGGGTCACACAGAGTCAGACATGACTGAAGCGATGCAGCAGCAGCAGCATGTAGAGTAAATGTCAAGAGGCCATGTAGAATATCTTTATCACTATGCCAAAGACTTTGACTGGGTGGATCACAATAAACTGTGGAAAATTCCGAGAGAGATGGGAATACCAGACCACCTGATCTGCCTCTTGAGAAATCTGTATGCAGGTCAGGAAACAACAGTTAGAACTGGACATAGAACTACAGACTGGTTCCAAATAGGAAAAGGAGTATGTCAACGGTTTCTATTGTCATCCTGCTTATTTAACTTTTATGCAGAGCACATCATGAGAAACATAAGCTAGAATCAAGATTGCCGGGAGAAATATCAATAACCTCAAACATGCAGATGACACCACCNAGAACTACAGACTGGTTCCAAATAGGAAAAGGAGTATGTCAACGGTTTCTATTGTCATCCTGCTTATTTAACTTTTATGCAGAGCACATCATGAGAAACATAAGCTAGAATCAAGATTGCCGGGAGAAATATCAATAACCTCAAACATGCAGATGATACCACCCTTATGGCAGAAAGTGAAGAGGAAATAAAAAGCCTCTTGAGGAAAGTGAAAGAGGAGAGTGGAAAAGTTGGCTTAAAGCTTAACACTCAGAAAATGAAGATCATGGCATCTGGTTCCATCNATGGAATAGCAGAGTAGTTCCAAATAGGGAAAGAAGTACGTCAAGGCTGTATATTGCCACCCTGCTGATTTAACTTACATGCAGAGTACATCATGAGAAACACTGGGCTGGAAGAAACACAAGCTGGAATCAAGATTGCCAGGAGAAATATCAGTAATCTTGGATATGCAGATGACACCACCCTTATGGCAGAAAGTGAAAAAGAACTAAACAGCCTCATGATGAAAGTGAAAGAGGAGAGTGAAAAGTTGGCTTAAAACTCAGCACTGAGCAAACTAAGATCATGTGGCATCTGGTCCCATCATTTCATGGCAAATAGATGGGGAAACAGGGGAAACAGTGTCAGATTATTTTGGGGCCCCCAAATCACTGCAGATGGTGACTGCAGCCCTGAAATTAAAAGATGCTTGCTCCTGGAAGAAGACTTATAACCAACCTAGACAGTATATTAAAAAGCAGAGACATTACTTTGCCAACAAAGGTCGGTCTAATCAAAGCTATATNTTTTGGGGCCCCCAAATCACTGCAGATGGTGACTGCAGCCCTGAAATTAAAAGATGCTTGCTCCTGGAAGAAGACTTATAACCAACCTAGACAGTATATTAAAAAGCAGAGACATTACTTTGCCAACAAAGGTCGGTCTAATCAAAGCTATATTTTTTCCAGTGGTCATGTATGGATGTGAGAGTTGGACTATAAAGAAAGCTGAGCACCAAAGAATTGATGCTTTTGAACTGTGGTGTTGGAGAAGACTCTTGAGAGTGCCTTAAACTACAAGAAGATCCAACCAGTCCATCCTAAATGAGATCAGTCCTGAGTGTTCATTGGAAGGACTGATGCTGAAGCTGAAACTGCAATACCTTGGCCACCTGAATCAGTGAAGAACTGACTCATTTGAAAAGACGCTGATGTTGGGAAAGATTGAAGGTGGGAAGAGAATTGACAGCAGAGGATGAGATGGTTGGATGACATCACTGATCCAATGGCCATGAGTTTGAGTAAATTCTGGGAGCTGTCGATGAACAGGGAGGCCTGGCGTGCCATTGTCTATGGGGTTGCAAAGAGTCAGACATGACTGAGTGACTGAACTGAACTGAAGTGAACTGATAATGTCATATTGTTGCATGGTGACAGATGTTATCTAAACTTACTTGGTAATCATTTTGTATTGTATAGAAACAACAAATCACTAGTCTATGCAGTATGAAGTAATGCAGTGTTTTAGGTAAATTTTATTTAGAAAAACAGACAAACATAAAAAAAGGGATCGAGTTTGTGATGGCCAGAGAGAAGATACTGGGGGAAGATAAGTTGGATAAAGATGGTTAAAAAGTACAACCTTCCATTTTTAAGATACGTAAGTACTAGAGTTGTAAAATATAACATAATTAATAAAATCACAACTGTATATTATATATAAAAGCTCTAAGTGTATAAATCCTAGGAGAACTCTTTGTAAGGAAAAAGTAAATTTTATTTTGTATTCATGTGACATGATGGATTTACTAAACTTACTGTAGCAATCATTTCACAATGTATTTAAGTCAAATCATTATATTGTATACCTTAAACTTATACAAGGATGTTTGTCAATTATACCTCAGTAAAACTGAAAGCACAAAGAGAAATGTTTTTGATAGTTTATAAATAGATATCAATTTATAATATATATTTACTAACTTAAAGGCACTTGCCTCCTTTATACATGGCAAAAATTAGTCTTTAAAATCTAATTCATCAAAGGCCATGACAATGAATTCCTAACTCCAATTTTCAGACTTCTCCAACACCCCTAGTTAAGAACATGTACTCCCTAAATTATATTCCAAATGTTGGGTATAAGAAATATGCATTTTTTATGCCAGGATATATAGTCCCAAGGTTATTATGAAAAAAATTACTAAGTTTAAGAAGCTGTATCCTAGATTATGTTACTTACTCTAGAGGGAAGGGATTTTAGATTTTATCAGTAATCATTAGCTTTAAATATCGCATAGCTATAGACATATATAAGTGAAACTGACATTTTAAAAAATAGCATTAAGATAAACACCATATTCCCAAAATCCAGTTGAATAAATAAGCCTTGATAGTATTTTTTTTTAAATTTTGTAGGTGAATATTAGATCCTCTTGTATATATTTCTGAATACTCATGCCTTTTAGATTTTTTCTTTTTTCCCCCTTATTCTATTTTCCACATGTTTTCACATCTATCACTATTTCTAGCTTCACCTCTGCTTTAAAAACAGTAGTAGCATGATCCTAGTTTGCAGCTTATATTGCCATCAGACACAATTATGTTTTCATCTGATACCACATTTACATATCTTTATAGACGGACACGAGAGAAGATTCACAGCAGGTAAAGCATCTTCTTCTCATCAGGAAATTCCAAACTTAAACAGTACATAGCTTCTTTGACCTTCTTATCCACACAGGCAGTGTATGCAACATGATAATTTATTTATGGATCTAAATGGGCTGCATGTTGTTCCTGATGTCTTTACTAGGTATATTTTTATTTATTAAAATGATATTTATATGAATTCTTGAGTCCTGAATTTAAGCTGTTTGTCCACAAAACATTTTAATTAACTTTTTGCATGTTCTCTGTGAGCGCTAAAAATTTATGATCACTCAAGAAAAGGCTGAAAAGCATAGAGATATCCCAAACTGGACAATGAGTTTCTGTGGAATGGGCTTTTGACACTGAACTCTCAGGGATAAAGTTTGGTCTTTTGTGTTGTTTTACTCTCTTCAGCAACAAGCATCTACAGGCTAATGAGTAGTTTACAAATTCTAAAGAATTTCTCCAAGAAATATAATACTTAAGTGAATTAGATGCTTGAACATAGAAATTTGAAGGGAATCAATTTAGTATATGAACAGAATCATAAATTTATATGGAGAAAAGTGGACGCAGAGAGACTTAGCTGGGTGCCCTAACTAATGGAGTGGTAAAATAGAAATTAGTTTCTGCTCCTAAGAGGAAAATAAAATAAGAAGGTGCCTGAGTGAAGTTCAAGTTTCTCATTGCTTTTCTCTTGTGCTAACATTCAGTTTATAGAAGTCAAATTTGGCTTGGCTACCATTGTTCCTCTTGTGTTCAATATATAGGAAATAGTCTTATTAAACTTTAATATGTGGGGAAAAAAGTAAAATGTCAGCCATTTGAAAATGTAGAAATATAAAATTTAAGAAGTATTTGTTGTGAGTCAACTTGGGTAACTAAAATTAGGATTATAATACTAGTCCTTATTAATGTGTTTATCTCCACATGTAAATTATTAAGATAATAAAAATTCTTGAAAGTATAAGCAACAGCTGTAAGCATCAGTAGTACATGATACCACTCAGGGATTATTTTTATCACATAAAAATTGTAAAATTTTGTGATAGTTTTTTCTTATCTATTATTGCAGAATGTAAATCTTAATATAAACTATATTTAACACAACACAAGAGTACAAAACAGGATAATTTTTTTTGAAGCCTGTCAATTACAGGTACTGTAACCATAAAATGAATGTAGTGTTTTTCCTTGCCTAGTTTCTATATTCTGTCTTTGTCCTCTTCTACTAATTTCTCTCATTTCCCATAATAAATGCTGCATATATGAAAAAAAAACCCACTTGTTCCTCAATTATTTGTAGCATCAAGAAATTTTTTGCACCTTGTTAAACAGCTAAGTAACTAGAAAGATTACATGGAAAATTATTTGGTTTTCTTTTTATTGTTTTGTTCTTATTTTTATGTTATAGTACGTTTGTCAACAAACATATTAATAAGATAATTTGACCAGACTCTAATTTACCAACCATTCATTCCCCAAAAGGGCTCCAGAAAAACCTGTTGAACAAAATACAAAGCTGAGTTTATTAAGCTTATGGATGTAAACAAGATTATCACCTTGGGAATGCCTAAGATTGCATGATTTTTATGGTGAATTTTGCAAAAGAGAGAGTTTGTTGAGACTGGGCACTGTCTAAGGCATAATAATTTTGGATTGGTGTACAATTGAGGTACAGGTCTGGAAGAAATCTTGGTGAGGAATCTGTTAATTTAGTTGGTCATTGTTTTATGTTACAGGAGCAACTATCTCCTGATGAAAGAATCTAAGTCCATATTTGCCTGTTCTCTGTACTTTATAAGCATGGGATGAGAAAATTATACTTGGAAGATCCCTGGAGAAGGGAATGGCAAACCATTCCAGTATTGTTGCCTGAAGAATTTCATGGACAGAGGAGCCTGGTGGGTCATAGTCCATGGGGTTGCAAAGAGTCAAACAGGACTGTGAGACTAACAGTTTCACTTCACTATGTGCATTTGGGCATGTGCTAATTTGCTTCAGTTGAGTCCAGCTCTGCGAATTCTTGGACTGTAGCCCCCCAGGCTCCTCTGTCCATGGGATTCTCCAGGAAAGAACTGGAGTGGGTTGTCGTGCCTTCCTCCAGGGGATCTTCCCCACTCAGGGATTGAACCTGTCTCTCCTTAAGTCTCCTGTCCTGGCAGGCGGGTTCTTTACCAGTAGTGACATCTGGGAAGCTCTTCACTTCTGGTACTGTTTAATCTCAGGAAATGACATTATATTTGGTGGACTTCTGCTGCTTTGCTTTTGATGAAAGAATGGACAGAAATAATCCACTTTAGATTTTAACTCTCTTTTTTTTTTCTTTTCTCCACTCTACTATAAAATTCTTCTAGAAACTCATCCACCCTTAGAATTCTCACCAAATTAGCCCAACTAAAAGCATACTTCTTCTCCTGAGTTTCCCCTTAGCATTTACTAATGTAGTTCATACTGCATTATTTTGTTCATGTTTAGTTCTGCTCAAGTAATTTATGTGAACTTTCTGACACAAAGGCCAGACTTCTCGCTGTGGCAAAATTTCTTTCAGCTACATTGTCCCAATAGTCTCTCATTATCTCCTCATTCAGTTTCCCTTCAGCAACTATTTACATAATTGTTATCACATTTCTGTTGTAATTTTACATATTTTAACTCCCATTGGAGAGAAAAATAATGAATTTATGCACAAATGCCAAAATTATCCATGTTTTATTCTTCCAGACTGAAACAGAGATTCCATTCATGCCCACAGTTGTTGATATAGAAAATGTTTCTAAGAATTTAGTTATAATGCTAAAAAGGAACATGAGAGTTATTCCATTAAACTACTTATTTTTCTAAAAATAAGGTGGATAGTTTCTAAAATCAAGTATAATTTTTCTAATTTGTTTAAAATCATTAGATACTCAAAACAGAGGANATAGAAAATGTTTCTAAGAATTTAGTTATAATGCTAAAAAGGAACATGAGAGTTATTCCATTAAACTACTTATTTTTCTAAAAATAAGGTGGATAGTTTCTAAAATCAAGTATAATTTTTCTAATTTGTTTAAAATCATTAGATAGTCAAAACAGAGGAAAACTTATTAAAGTGTATTTATTTTCATAGGAGTCTAGTTGCTTTACAATGTTGTATTACTTTCTGCTGTGTAACAATCTGATTCCCTTATAGGTGTACACATATGCCCTCCCTCTTGGGTCTCTCTCTTACCAACCCCCATCCTACTCATCTAGAGATGGAGATGTAGAAAACAGACTTGCAGACACAGGAAAGGAAGGAGAGGGTGGGAGGAACTGAGACACTTGGAGCACCAAGTCAGGTTCTCTGTGTTATACAGCAGTTTCCCATTAGCTATCTGTTTTACACATGGAAGTGTTTATATGTCAATGCTAGTCTTTCAATTCATCCCACCCTCTCTTTCCTTCCCTGTGCCTATGAGTCTGTTCTCTACGTTTGCGTCTCTATCCCTGCCCTGAAAATAAGTTCATCAGTAACATTTTTCTAGATTCCATATAATGCATTAATATATGATATTTATTTTTCTTTTTCTGTCTTATCTCACTATGTATGACAGATTCTAGGCTCATCCACATCACTAAAAATGACCCTATTTCATTTCATTATATGGTTGAGTATTTTTTAAATTGTAAAAATAAAGCATTCATTGAAGAGAATACAAATTTAATCCTATATTTTACATTTAGAATTTTGAAAAGCAAGTGTAATATTTGCTTGTTTATAATTTCTTTTTTTTTTAACCCTCTTCACACTTGTATAATTATTGTAGAAACCTGATGAAGTTTTTGTGTTTTCATTTTAGTAGATCCTCACGCAGATGTTAATTTTAAAAGTAGATGCATGGCTTGTTTANTTCTGGGCTCCAAAATCACTGCAGATGGTGACTGTAGCCATGAAATTAAAAGACGCTTACTCCTTGAAAGGAAAGTTATAACCAACTTAGACAGCATACTGAAAAGCAGAGACATTACTTTGTCAACAAAGGTCCATCTAGTAAAAGCTATGGTTTTTCCAGTGGTCATGTATTGATGTGAGAGCTGGACTTAAAGAAAACTGATCACAGAAGAATTGATGCTTTTGAACTGTGGTGTTGAAGACTCTTGAGAGTCCTTTGGAGATCCAACCAGTCCATCCTAAAAGAAATCAGTCCTGAATATTCATTGGAAGGACTGATGCTGAAGCTGAAGTTCCAGTACTTTGGCCACCTCATGCGAAGAACTGACTCATTTGAAGAGACCCTCTTTCTGGGAAAGATTGAGGACAGGAGGAGAAAGGAATGACAGAGGATGAGATGGATGGATGGCATCACTGACTCAGTGGACACGGCTTTGGGTGGATTTCCGGAGTTGGTGATGGACAGGAANCATGAGAAGAACTGACTCATTTGAAGAGACCCTCTTTCTGGGAAAGATTGAGGACAGGAGGAGAAAGGAATGACAGAGGATGAGATGGATGGATGGCATCACTGACTCAATGGACATGGCTTTGGGTGGATTTCCGGAGTTGGTGATGGACAGGAAGGCCTGGCATGCTGCAGTCCATGGGGTTGCAAGGCATTCGACCCGGCTGAGCGACTGAATTGAACTGTCCAGTTTTGGTGTCAGAGTGATGGTGAACACAGAGAATGAGTTTAGAAGTATTCTTCTATCTGCAATTTTTTGGAATAGTTTAAGAAGGATAAATGTTAACTCTTCTCTCGATTTTTGTAGAAATCACCAGTGAAGCCAACTGTTCCTGGACTTTGGTTTGTTGGGAGTTTCTTAATCACAGATTAAATTTAAGTACTTGTAATTGGTCTGTTCATATTTTCTAGTTCTTCATGGATCAGTCTTGAGAGAGTGTAGCCATCTAAAAATTTGTTCATTTATTCTAGGTTGTCTATTTTATTTGCAAATATTTGCCTATAGTAGTCTCATATGGTCTTTGTATTACTGTGGTGTCACTAGTAACTTTGTTTTTCCATTTCTAATCTTGTTAACTTGGGCCCTCTCCCTTTTTTGTTTTTGTTTTTGTAAGGATGTACATAGTTGCAAACATTTTCAACAATATGCTAGCAAACTGAGTCCAACAATTCATTAAAAGGTCATGCACCAGGATCAAGTGAGATTTATCCAAGATATGCAAGGAGTTTTCAATATCTGTAAATCATTCAGTATGTTACACTGTGTTAACAAATCAAAGAATAAAAACAACATAATCTCAATAGATGTAGAAAAAGCTTTTGATAAGATGACCATTATATCTACTATTGTGGGCAACAATCCTTTAGAAGAAATGGAGCACCCCTCATAATAAAAAGAAAGAGTCCAAAATGCAGTACTTGGATGCAATCTCAAAAATGATAGAACAATCTCTGTTTGTCTCCAAGGCAAATTCAATATCATAGTAATCCAAGTCTATGTCCCAACCTAATGCCAAAGAAGCTGAATGGCTCTCTGAAGACCTACAAGACCTTCTAGAACTTACACCAAAAAAAAAAAAAAAAAAAGATGTCATTTGCACCATAGAGGACTGGAATGCAAAAGTAAGAAGGCAAGAGATACCTGGAGTAACAGGCAAGTTTGGCCTTGGAGTACAAAATGAAGCAAGATAAAAGCTAATAGTTTTGCCAAGAAAACACACTGGTCATAGTAGCAAACACCTTCTACCAATAGCATAAGAGATGACTACACATAGACATCATCAGATTGTCAATACTGAAATCAGATTGAATACATTTTTTGCAGCCAAAGATGGAGAAGATTTATACATCAGCAAAAACATGACTGGGAGCTGACTGAGGCTCAGATCATGAACTCTTTACTGCAAAATTTGGACTTAATTTGAAGAAACTATGGTAAACCACTAGACTATTCAGGTATAATCTAAATCAAATCCCTTACAATTATACAGCGGAAGTGATAAATAGATTCAAGAGATTAGATCTGATAGACAAAGTGCCTGAAGAATTATGAATGGAGGTTCCTAACATTGTACAGGAGCCTGTGATCAAAACCATCCCCAAGAAGAGAAATGGAAAAAGGCAAGACGGTTGTCTGATGAGGCCTAACAAATAGCTGAGAAAAGAAGTGAAACGCAAAAGAGAAAAGGAAAGAGATATCCCTCTGAATACAGAGTTTTGAAGACTAGAACTGAGAGATAAGAAAGCCTTTCTAAATGATCAGTTCAAAGAAACAGAGGGAAACAATAGAATGGAAAAGACTAGAGATCTCTTCAAAAAAAATTAAACATACCAAAAGAACATTTAATGCAAGGATGGGAACATTTAAGGACAGAAGTGGTGTGGACCTAAGAGATGCAGAAGATATTGAGAAGATGTGGCAAGAATACACAGAACTATACAGAAAAAAGATCTTAATGATACAGATAACCATGAAGTTGTCATCACTCACCTAGTGTCAGACATCCTAGAGCTTGAAGTGAAGTGGGCCTTAGGAAGTATCACTATGAACAAAACTAGTGGTTGTGATGGAAGTTATTTCAAATCCTAAAAAGATGATGCTGTTAAAGTGTTGCACTCAATGTGCCAGCAAATTTGGAAAAATCAGCAGTGTTCACAAGACTGGAAAAGATCAGTTTTCATTCCAATCCCAAAGAAAGCCAATGCCAAAGATTGTTTGGAAAACTACAGCACAATTGTATTCATTTTACACACTAGCAAAGTAATGTTCAGACTGCTCCAAGCTAGGCTTCATAAGTACATGAACCAAGAACTTCCAGATGTTCAAGCTGGATTTAGAAAAGGCAGAGATCAAATTGCCAACATCATTGGATCATAGAAAAAGCAAGAGAATTGCAGAAAAATATCTAGTTCTGCTTCAGTGACTATGCCAAAGTCTTTGATTGTGTGGATCACAACAAACTGTGGAAACTTCTTAAAGAGATGGGATATGAGAACACCTCACCTGCCTCCTGAGAAACATGTATTCAGGTCAAGAATCAACATTTAGAACCAGGCATAGAACAATGGACTGGTTCCAAATTGGGAAAGGAGTACATCGAGATTGTACAGTGTCACCCTGCTTATTTAAATTATATGCAGGGTACATCATGCAAAATTCTGGGCTAGATGAATGAAGCACCAAGTGTAATCAATATTTCCAGGATAAGCAGATGACACTACTTTTAAGGCAGAATACAAGGAAGAACTAAAGAGACTCTTGATGAAAGTGAAAGAGTAGAGTGAAAAAGCTGGATTAAAGCTCAACACTTTAAAATAGAAGATCAAGGCATCTAGTCCCATAACTTCATGGCAAATAGATTGGGAAACATTGAAAACTGTGAGAAATTTTATTTTGGGGGGCTCCAAAATCATTGTAGATGTCGACTGCAGTCATGGCATTAAAAGATGCTTGCTCCTTGGAAAAAGAGCTATGACAAACCTAGACAGTGTATTGAAGAGCAGAGAAATTACTTTGTCAACAAAGGACCATCTAAGTTATGGTATTTTCAGTAGTCATGTATGGATGAGAGAGTTGGACCATAAAGAAAGCTGAGTGCCAAAGAATCAATGATTTTGAACTGTGGTGTTGGAGAAGACTCATGAGATTCCCTTGGACTGCAAGGAGATCAAACCAGTCAATCCTAAAGGAAATCAGTCCCGACTATTCATTGGAAGGCCTGATGCTGAAGCTGCAGCTCCAATACTTTGGCTACCTGATGCAAAGTACTGACTCATTGGAAAAGACTCATGCTTGAAGGCAGGAGGAGAAGGGGAGGACAAAGGATAAGATAGTTGGATGGCCTCACTGACTCAATGGATATGAGTTTGAACAATGTCTGGGAGTTGGTGAAGGACAGGAAAGCCTGGTGTGCTGCAGTCCATGGTGTTGCAAAAAGTCAGACATGACTGGGTGATTGAAATGGACTAAACTGAACACGATTTGTGATAAATACTCCCCAGAAAGTGGGTATAGAGGGAACACACCAGAGCATAATAAAAGCCATATATGACAAACACACAACTCGCATACTAAATGGTGATAAGCTGAAAGCATTTGCTATAAGGATGTCCACTCTTGCCAATTTTATTCAACATAGTTTTGGATGTCCTAGCCACAGCAATCAGAAAAGAAAAATAAATAAAAGCAATCAAAATTGGAAAGGAAAAGTAAAACCATTACTGCAAACAGTGACTTGATATTATACATAGAAAACTTTATCAGAAAGTGTTGTCAGAAAACTATTAAAACTCATCAATACATCTGGTGAAGTTTCAAGATGAAAAGTATACTTGCATGAGAACAATCCACTTGATTTGTGAAAACTTTCTTACTATGTCCACATGAATTTGCATAGATATATTATTTTTAATCACTAGATGCCTTTGATGCCTATGTACACATAGGGTTTCCCTGGTAGTTCAACTGGTAAATAATCCACCTACAATGCAAGAGACCCTAGTTCAATTCCTGTGTTGGGAAGATCTACTGGAAAAGGGATATCACTCCAGTATTCTTTGGCTTCCCTGGTGACTCAGCTAGTAAAGAATCCACCTGCAATGTGGACACCTGGGATCTATCCCTGGGTTGGGAAGATCCCCTGGAGAAGGCTAGCTACTCCAGTATTTTGGCCCAGAGAATTCCATGGACTGTGTGGTCAACAGGGTTGTAAAAAGGAGGACACTACTGAGAAACTTTCATTCACTCAACTTACATATTGAGAAAGCAAGGAAATTCCAGAAAAACACCTAATTCTGCTTCATTGACTATGTGAAAACTTTGACTGTGTGGATCAAAACAAACTGGAAAATTCTTAAAGAAATGGAATACCAGAACACTTTAACTGTTTTCTGAGAAGCCTGTCTGTGGGTCAAGAAGCAACAGTTAGAACATTACACAGAACAATTGACTGGTTAAAAATTAGAAAATAGGTACAACAAGGTTGTATATTGTCACCCTATTTAACTTCAACAGTTAGAACTGGACGTGGAACAGCAGACTAGTTCCAAATAAGGAAAGGAGTACATCAAGGCTGTATATTGTCACCCTGCTTATTTAACTTATATGCAGAGGACATCATGAGAAACGCTGGACTGGATGAAACACAAGCTGGAATCAAGATTGCCAGGAGAAATATCAATAACCTCAGATATGCAGATGACACCACCTTTATGGCAGAAAGTGGAGAAGAACTAAAGAGTCTCTTGGAGAAAGTGAAAGTAGAGAGTGAAAAAGCTGGCTTAAAACTCATTATTCAGAAAACTAAGATCATGGCATCTGGTCCCATCACTTCATGGCAAATAGATGGGGAAACAATGGAAACAGTGGCTAACTTTATTTTGGGGGGCTCCAAACTACACAAACCACTCACGCAGCTCAATATCAAAAAACAAACAACTCATTAAAAAAAAATGAGTGGAAAACCACATAGACATTTCTCCAAAGAAGACCTACAGATGGCCAAACACATGAAAAGATGCTCAACATCACTATTAGAGAAATGCAAATCAAAACTGCAATGAGGTATCACCCTTGAGGTTGTTTAGTCACTAAGTTGTGTCCTACTATTTTGCGACCCCCTGGACTGTAGCCTGCCAGGCTCCTCTGTCCATGGGATTTCCCCCAAGAATACTGGAGTTGATTGCCATTTTCTTTTCCAGGGGGTTCTTAGCAATCCAGGGATCAAACCCACATTTCTTGCATTTGCAGGCAGATTCTTTACCACTGAGCCACCAGGGATGCCCTGAGGTATCACCTTACACCTGTCAGAATGTACCCCATCAAAAAAATCCACAAACATTACGTGCTTGAGAGGGTGTGGAGAAAAGGGAACCCTCTTAACAGTATTGATGGGAAAGTAAATTGATATAGCCACTATGGAGAACTGTTTGAAGTTTCCTTAAAAACTGAAAGTATCAATAGAACTAACATATGACCCAGCAATACCACTACTGGGAATATACCGAGAAAACCATAATTCAAAGATACATGTCCCCAAAATTCATTACTTTTCACAACAGGCAAGATATGGAAGCAATCTCAAAGTCCATCAACAGAAAAATGGATAAAGAAGATATGGCACATATAAAATGGAATATTACTGATTCATAAAAAGAAACAAAATTATTCAATTCTCAGAGGCATGGATGGAATCAGAGACTGTCATACATAGTGAAGTAAGTCAGAAAATGAAAAATGAATGTCACATGCTGCTGCTGCTGCTGTTGCTGCTAATTCGTTTCAGTTGTGTCCGATTCTGTGCGATCCCATAGATGGCAGTCCACCAGGCTCTGCCATCCCTGGGATTCTCCAGGCAAGAACACTGGATTACCATGTATATGTGGAATCCAGAAAAATGGAATGGATGATCTTATTTTCAAAGCAGAAATAGAGACACAGAGAGAGAAAAAATGTTTAGATACCAAAATTGAAAGGTGGGTGGGATGAATTGGGAGACTGGGATTGACATATATACACTAATTGATAGTATGTTTAAAATAGATAACTGATGAAAACATATTGAATAGCACAAGGAACTCTACTCACTGCTCTGTGGTGGCCTAAATAGGAAGGAAATAAAAAAAAGGAAGAAATATATGTAAACATATAGCTGATTCACTTTGGTGTACAGCAGAATCTAGCACACATTGTAAAGCAACTATACTCCAATAAAAATTAATAAAAGCAACATAGTATTTAAAGAAGATTTACTATAGTCTAGGTATTGTGCAAGTGCTATTACAATCAATGCTGTAAGAAATTTATGATACATGAACTATTATTTTTCTCAGACATGATAAAAGGCAAAAAGACATTAAGAACCCTGTCTAAAGTCAAACAACTTCATCCAATCTAAAATTCTATTGTTTCACTAAATATTTAAAAGAGATAATTACAGAATTTTTAAAAGTTTTCTTATTGTTTTCACACCTGGCACATTTTATTGTATTGGTTTAATTTTCTGAGGGCTTCCCTGGTGGCACAGCAGTAAAGAATTTGCCTGCAATGAGGAGGCCTCGGAGAAATACGTTTCATCCCTGGTTTAGGAAGATCCCTCGGAGGTGGCCATAGCAATCCACTGCAGTATGGTTGCCTGTAAAATCTCACGGTCAGAGAAGCCTGGCTGGCTACAATCCATAGGGTCGCAAACAGTAGGACACAACTGAAGCAACTTAGCAGCAGAAGCAATTGTCTGAAGTTCATTCAAAGACCTTAGTCCAGTGAGGGCAAACACCATGTCTGTTTTGGCCACTGTATCTCCAAACTCACAGGCAGTCAAAATTANCGTAGAAAAAGCTTTTGATAAGATGACCATTATATCTACTATTGTGGGCAACAATCCTTTAGAAGAAATGGAGCACCCCTCATAATAAAAAGAAAGAGTCCAAAATGCAGTACTTGGATGCAATCTCAAAAATGATAGAACAATCTCTGTTTGTCTCCAAGGCAAATTCAATATCATAGTAATCCAAGTCTATGTCCCAACCTAATGCCAAAGAAGCTGAATGGCTCTCTGAAGACCTACAAGACCTTCTAGAACTTACACCAAAAAAAAAAAAAAAAAAAGATGTCATTTGCACCATAGAGGACTGGAATGCAAAAGTAAGAAGGCAAGAGATACCTGGAGTAACAGGCAAGTTTGGCCTTGGAGTACAAAATGAAGCAAGATAAAAGCTAATAGTTTTGCCAAGAAAACACACTGGTCATAGTAGCAAACACCTTCTACCAATAGCATAAGAGATGACTACACATAGACATCATCAGATTGTCAATACTGAAATCAGATTGAATACATTTTTTGCAGCCAAAGATGGAGAAGATTTATACATCAGCAAAAACATGACTGGGAGCTGACTGAGGCTCAGATCATGAACTCTTTACTGCAAAATTTGGACTTAATTTGAAGAAACTATGGTAAACCACTAGACTATTCAGGTATAATCTAAATCAAATCCCTTACAATTATACAGCGGAAGTGATAAATAGATTCAAGAGATTAGATCTGATAGACAAAGTGCCTGAAGAATTATGAATGGAGGTTCCTAACATTGTACAGGAGCCTGTGATCAAAACCATCCCCAAGAAGAGAAATGGAAAAAGGCGAGACGGTTGTCTGATGAGGCCTAACAAATAGCTGAGAAAAGAAGTGAAAGGCAAAAGAGAAAAGGAAAGAGATATCCCTCTGAATACAGAGTTTTGAAGACTAGAACGGAGAGATAAGAAAGCCTTCCTAAATGATCAGTTCAAAGAAACAGAGGGAAACAATAGAATGGAAAAGACTAGAGATCTCTTCAAAAAAAAAATTAAACATACCAAAAGAACATTTAATGCAAGGATGGGAACATTTAAGGACAGAAATGGTGTGGACCTAAGAGATGCAGAAGATATTGAGAAGATGTGGCAAGAATACACAGAACTATACAGAAAAAGATCTTAATGATACAGATAACCATGAAGTTGTCATCACTCACCTAATGTCAGACATCCTAGAGCTTGAAGTGAAGTGGGCCTTAGGAAGTATCACTATGAACAAAACTAGTGGTTGTGATGGAAGTTATTTCAAATTCTAAAAAGATGATGCTGTTAAAGTGTTGCACTCAATGTGCCAGCAAATTTGGAAAAATCAGCAGTGTTCACAAGACTGGAAAAGATCAGTTTTCATTCCAATCCCAAAGAAAGCCAATGCCAAAGATTGTTTGGCAAACTACAGCACAGCTGTACTCATTTTACACACTAGCAAAGTAATGCTCAGACTGCTCCAAGCTAGGCTTCATAAGTACATGAACCAAGAACTTCCAGATGTTCAAGCTGGATTTAGAAAAGGCACAGATCAAATTGCCAACATCATTGGATCATAGAAAAAGCAAGAGAATTGCAGAAAAATATCTAGTTCTGCTTCAGTGACTATGCCAAAGTCTTTGATTGTGTGGATCACAACAAACTGTGGAAACTTCTTAAAGAGATGGGATATGAGAACACCTCACCTGCCTCCTGAGAAACATGTATTCAGGTCAAGAATCAACATTTAGAACCAGGCATAGAACAATGGACTGGTTCCAAATTGGGAAAGGAGTACATCGAGATTGTATAGTGTCACCCTGCTTATTTAAATTATATGCAGGGTACATCATGCAAAATTCTGGGCTAGATGAAGCACAAAGTGTAATCAATATTTCCAGGATAAGCAAATGACACTACTTTTAAGGCAGAACACAAAGAACTAAAGAGACTCTTGATGAAAGTGAAAGAGTAGAGTGAAAAAGCTGGATTAAAGCTCAACACTTTAAAAAAGAAGATCAAGGCATCTAGTCCCATAACTTCATGGCAAATAGATGGGGAAACATTGAAAACTGTGAGAAATTTTATTTTGGGGGGCTCCAAAATCATTGTAGATGTTGACTGCAGTCATGGCATTAAAAGATGCTTGCTCCTTGGAAGAAGAGCTATGACAAACCTAGACAGTGTATTGAAGAGCAGAGAAATTACTTTGTCAACAAAGGGCTATCTAAGTTATGGTATTTTCAGTAGTCATGTATGGATGAGAGAGTTGGACCATAAAGAAAGCTGAGTGCCAAAGAATCAATGATTTTGAACTGTGGTGTTGGAGAAGACTCATGAGATTCCCTTGGACTGCAAGGAGATCAAACCAGTCAATCCTAAAGGAAATCAGTCCCTACAATTCATTGGAAGGCCTGATGCTGAAGCTGCAGCTCCAATACTTTGGCTACCTGATGCAAAGAACTGACTCATTGGAAAAGACTCTGATGCTTGAAGGCAGGAGGAGAAGGGGAGGACAAAGGATGAGATAGTTGGATGGCCTCACTGACTCAATGGATATGAGTTTGAACAATGTCTGGGAGTTGGTGAAGGACTGGAAAGCCTGGTGTGCTGCAATCCATGGTGTTGCAAAAAGTCAGACATGACTGGGTGATTGAAATGGACTAAACCGAACACGATTTGTGATAAATACTCCCCAGAAAGTGGGTATAGAGGGAACATACCAGAGCATAATAAAAGCCATATATGACAAACACACAACTCGCATACTAAATGGTGATAAGCTGAAAGCATTTGCTATAAGGATGTCCACTCTTGCCAATTTTATTCAACATAGTTTTGGATGNTCAATAACCTCAGATATGCAGATGACACCACCTTTATGGCAGAAAGTGGAGAAGAACTAAAGAGTCTCTTGGAGAAAGTAAAAGTAGAGAGTGAAAAAGCTGGCTTAAAACTCATTATTCAGAAAACTAAGATCATGGCTTCTGGTCCCATCACTTCATGGCAAATAGACGGGGAAACAATGGAAACAGTGGCTAACTTTATTTTGGGGGGCTCCAAACTATACAAACCACTCACGCAGCTCAATATCAAAAAATAAACAACTCATTAAAAAAAATGAGTGGAAAACCACATAGACATTTCTCCAAAGAAGACCTACAGATGGCCAAACACATGAAAAGATGCTCAGCATCACTATTAGAGAAATGCAAATCAAAACTGCAATGAGGTATCACCCTTGAGGTTGTTTAGTCACTAAGTTGTGTCCTACTATTTTGCGACCCCCTGGACTGTAGCCTGCCAGGCTCCTCTGTCCATGGGATTTCCCCCAAGAATACTGGAGTTGATTGCCATTTTCTTTTCCAGGGGGTTCTTAGCAATCCAGGGATCAAACCCACATTTCTTGCATTTGCAGGCAGATTCTTTACCACTGAGCCACCAGGGATGCCCTGAGGTATCACCTTACACCTGTCAGAATGTACCCCATCAAAAAAATCCACAAACATTGAGTGCTTGAGAGGGTGTGGAGAAAAGGGAACCCTCTTAACAGTATTGATGGGAAAGTAAATTGATATAGCCACTATGGAGAACTGTTTGAAGTTTCCTTAAAAACTGAAAGTATCAATAGAACTAACATATGACCCAGCAATACCACTACTGGGAATATACCGAGAAAACCATAATTCAAAGATACATGTCCCCAAAATTCATTACTTTTCACAACAGGCAAGATATGGAAGCAATCTCAAAGTCCATCAACAGAAAAATGGATAAAGAAGATATGGCACATATAAAATGGAATATTACTGATTCATAAAAAGAAACAAAATTATTCAATTCTCAGAGGCATGGATGGAATCAGAGACTGTCATACATAGTGAAGTAAGTCAGAAAATGAAAAATGAATGTCACATGCTGCTGCTGCTGCTGTTGCTGCTAATTCGTTTCAGTTGTGTCCGATTCTGTGCGATCCCATAGATGGCAGTCCACCAGGCTCTGCCATCCCTGGGATTCTCCAGGCAAGAACACTGGATTACCATGTATATGTGGAATCCAGAAAAATGGAATGGATGATCTTATTTTCAAAGCAGAAATAGAGACACAGAGAGAGAAAAAATGTTTAGATACCAAAATTGAAAGGTGGGTGGGATGAATTGGGAGACTGGGATTGACATATATACACTAATTGATAGTATGTTTAAAATAGATAACTGATGAAAACATATTGAATAGCACAAGGAACTCTACTCACTGCTCTGTGGTGGCCTAAATAGGAAGGAAATAAAAAAAAGGAAGAAATATATGTAAACATATAGCTGATTCACTTTGGTGTACAGCAGAATCTAGCACACATTGTAAAGCAACTATACTCCAATAAAAATTAATAAAAGCAACATAGTATTTAAAGAAGATTTACTATAGTCTAGGTATTGTGCAAGTGCTATTACAATCAATGCTGTAAGAAATTTATGATACATGAACTATTATTTTTCTCAGACATGATAAAAGGCAAAAAGACATTAAGAACCCTGTCTAAAGTCAAACAACTTCATCCAATCTAAAATTCTATTGTTTCACTAAATATTTAAAAGAGATAATTACAGAATTTTTAAAAGTTTTCTTATTGTTTTCACACCTGGCACATTTTATTGTATTGGTTTAATTTTCTGAGGGCTTCCCTGGTGGCACAGCAGTAAAGAATTTGCCTGCAATGAGGAGGCCTCGGAGAAATACGTTTCATCCCTGGTTTAGGAAGATCCCTCGGAGGTGGCCATAGCAATCCACTGCAGTATGGTTGCCTGTAAAATCTCACGGTCAGAGAAGCCTGGCTGGCTACAATCCATAGGGTCGCAAACAGTAGGACACAACTGAAGCAACTTAGCAGCAGAAGCAATTGTCTGAAGTTCATTCAAAGACCTTAGTCCAGTGAGGGCAAACACCATGTCTGTTTTGGCCACTGTATCTCCAAACTCACAGGCAGTCAAAATTAAAAAAAAAAAAAATTACATCTATGTTTAATTTGCAACCATTAAACAAATTATTTAGTTTTATGCCTATATTCATGGAAAACTGTCCAAAATACAGTGTTTACTCAAGGAAAAAAGTCAAGGTATGAACACATATGCACATATTGTAAAAGAGTCAGACTATTATATAACTATATATACAGTGATAATATCTGAGTGGTGGAATTTGGAAATACTTTAACTTCTTGATTATGTCTTTTTATTTTCTGAAGTTTCCAATGAGCAAATGACATAGCGAAAATAATTCACAGCTTTTAAAACTTTAAAATAAAATTTTCCCTATTTTTCTTATCATTACTACATTTAGAAAGATTTGGCTCAAACACCATGTGTTCTACAAAAAGGTAATTTTCCCTGAAGCTGAATGTTTTCAAATTAAAAAAAAAAAAAAGGAATATAGTAGGTTTACAATGTTGGATTAGTTTCAGGTGTTCCATTTTATTCTTTATACTAAAAATAATTTGCACATATAATATGATTTAATTTTGCTAATAAGCTTCCCATTTGGCTCTAGTGGCAAAGAATCTGCCTGCCAAGCAAGAGACCTAGTTTCAATTCCTGAGTCAGGAAGATTCCCAGGAGGAGAAAATAGCAACCCACTCCAGTTTTCTTGCCTGGAAAATCCCATAGACAGAAGTACCTGGCAGGCTACAATACATGGGGTCGCAAAGAGTTGGACACAGACACAACTGAGCGACTAAAGTACAACAGCAAAAAACAACTGCTAATGAAACACCTCTTAAAACTATTTATTTCATGGACCAATTTTTAATGGATAGAATTTCATTTTGGTCTTTGAGATATATACACATTTGAATCTAGAGAGAATTTATTTACATGACATGTGGAGATTAAATTAGAAAATTATTTGAATAGCAAGAAAACCTAAAAGGCACAAAATTGTTAAAGGTTATTTGAGAGTCATGAAAAGCTAAATTTTTCCCTGGTACTAATGCTGATATTAAATAAATAACCAGTAGTTAAATATAATAATAAAATAAATTGGCCGTTGAAATAATACTTCAGTGAGTGATTATATGACATACTAACATAAATATACTCCAGTGACTCTGATTAACCCCCTATGTAGTTCCTATTTATCTTGACTAATTTGTGGTTTCAATATAGCTAATTGTTTGCAAGTTTTACTCTTGCTTCTGCCTCACTATTTGGAAAAATTATAATGAGAATATAGCTTTCATTACTTCTGTCTTTTATACACTAGTATTGGAACCCAATTTTCTTCTGGATATATCTATGTGTTCCTAAGTTGATTGACACCTTCTGTTCCTCTTGAGTTGGAAAGTACTCATTAAAGCAAAGAGAATTCTGAGCAGGAAGTGTCTTTATAGACTACCTAAGTCTTCTATTTAATAGATGAGAAAACTGAGATTCAGTGACACGTTTAAGGTCAGGGAATACGTGAAGCACACCAACTGGATAACTTGAAACGAGTTCAGTAAAGGGTTCATTTTCAAAGATCAGGTTGAAAATTACAAGGGAAAACATAGACGCTTAGAGTTCACTATAGGAAGTTTCTATCCTAGACCTAAGAAATCAAAAGAGAATCCAAGATCATCAAAACCTGGAAAAGATGGCTATGTGGGAGGAGCCACCTGAGAGAAATAGGGGCCACTGACTGAGGGAAGCAACGAACAATATGACCGAAAGGAGGGCACAGAACTAGAACACGGACTCCACTTTTTATACAACTTCCAAACACTTGTGAAGCCTCCCACTGGTTGAACCCATTCAGAACTCAAAACACCAAAGAATCTGTTGATGTATCCATATTGGTAAAATCCTGGAGGATAGAGCATTCTAAACAAGTGTACACAATAGACATAGAATGGCAAAAAGGAAAGCAATGGGAACAAGCGTCTGGGGAAATATCCATAGAAGATATACATTTTGCTGACTTTTAAGATAACATCCTTGAGGGGGGAAAAATACTATTCTCCCATTGAAAAACTACTTCTGATCACTTTTATAGGTGTTTTTTTTAGGCCGTGGGGTCACAGTAATGAAGAAAACAAATGAACTCCTTCTGTCATGAAACTTAGATTAGAGTGCAAAGAATATAAACAGTATTAGACTAATATGCAAAGGATCACTGTTTTAATAAATACTCTAAGAATGGAGTGCCTTAGGATAAAAACAGAGAATAATAAATATATAAGATGGACAGGGCAAAGAAAGGATTATGTCTATTTCCAGAGATGAAGAAATTTAAAAACTATCATTGTACAAATTTGCATATTTTAATGATAGATATGGGAAAAATCTACATTTTCTGTGTTCACACCCAATATTTTTTTTTAACTTATCTATTCTCTGTCAGGGAAGACAGTATTTTAAACTATTAAACATGCTCTTTTTTCAACTCATAAATCTTTGCACAATTATTTCCACTATCCAGTGAACAAAGCTTCCTATACTTGTTGCCTTAGGAAAGGGGTGATACAGTAGAAGCCAAGAACATTTGAGTCTAACATAGTTTGGTGTTATAAAACCTCAGTCTATGAAACAACCCCTGTGAGCAATAACAAGTCTCTTACTGAGACTAGAAAGTTTGCTAGTTATGAAGTGATAGAAGACAAAAAAAGCCAAGCCATAGAATAAAGGGTGAAAGCAAAAACTAATAAACAGAATTTTCAGGTCAAATCATATAAATGTGGAGGATCCAAGATCATTAGAAACATGTCCCCCAATTCCATGAAGAATCTGGATATTGGTTTAAGGAAAAAAAAAAAAAAGGCAAGGCAAGGATTACTATATAGCATGTCTGCATAGAAGTTTTGGGAATGATCTTAACAAAATTCTGTTGAACCACAGGAGACAATAGGACAGGATATTTCCACTTACATTGGAGAAGGCAATTGCAACCCACTCCAGTACTCTTGCCTGGAAAATCCCATGGGTGGAGGAGCCTGATAGGCTGCAGTCCATGGGGTAGCTAAGAGTCGGACATGACTGAGTAACTTCACTTTCACTCTTCACTTTAATGCATTGGAGAAGGACATGGCAACCCACTCCACTATTCTTGCCTGGAGAATGCCAGGGATGGGGAAGCCTGGTGGGCTGCCGTCTATGGGGTTGCACAGAGTCGGACACGACTGAAGCGACTTAGCAGCAAGAGTAGTGAAAGAACTTACACAGCAACATGGGCTTGTATCATAGAATTTCTGTTGGTTCTAGAATAGCTAAGGCTGGTTAAGGTAGAGACCAAAAGGAATAATTAAACTCAAGAGACAAGATTCATGAAACTAGATATGTAAATCTCAATCAATACCAGTGTCTTTGAATGATGTTGACAGCATGCAAAACCATCTCCCACTTGACTCAACATTAATCTTCTGATAATTTTTATGCAATCAAGGGAGAGTTTCTGATGCATAAGCAAAATGGGTTAAGAGAATTTAAGATTTATGAAAAAATAAAATACTCATTTTACATACTGATTTCACAGTATACAATTTGAAACTATGGCAATTTCAACTGGGATATTTAGATGTTTGAATCACATTTTTTTTACTTGTATGCATTTATTCATATTAAAGGAGTTCATTAGACTTTAGACTTTATATTTTTTATTTTATTTTAGAGGAGTGTAAACCATTAATTCTTCTTATCTGAGGAAATCATGATGGAAGTTGTTGCATTTTTGTGTTATACAGACCTGGATTTGAATACAGTCTCTGCCTTGTACTGAGATGAACTAAACTTTAGTTTTCATATCTATATGAGGAAGAGAAAAAACATCTATACTTCAGATATATTTCTTGTTATAGAAATTAGAAAAATATATTAAATTACAAATATTTAATAAAAAGCTGCTTAATCTTTTCAAAGTTTGTGGATGAGTTTATAATCTTTTATGAATTTGATAAATCTGATGTCTGTATGTGACCTGCATTTATCTGAATTTTTTCAAAATATTTTGCTTCTTTGCTACGTTTGATAGGTAGTAAGCAGCCATTTGGGAATAAAGTATCACTATCTTGAAAATGATAGTATTTTTAGACTCAAGGAACATGCAGTTGCTTTTGGTAACTCAAGTCACATATGAGTGTGGGAGGAATTTTAAAATCAGAATCATCATCCATTACATGAAATACAAAGCTTACAGTTTTCAAAATGAAAACACACACACACATTGAAATCAAGAAAATAGCTTTCATAATTAGAAAAAAAGGATGAGGGCTGATGTTATTTCTCAGTTTATTCCATGATTTAAATGTTTCCCTTAATCATTGATAATGACATTCAAGTGGTTTAATTTTATTCAACAGTTGAAATGATAATTAGACCTGTGATCCACTCTTTAAATCCATACATAAAATAGTATGAAAATTGTATAAAATAAAGAGAAAATCATTAGATTATCTCTTTTTTTCCTCCTTGAACTGTTTTGTCATCATTTGGCTACTATGAGGACATATTCATTTGTTCACAGATCATAACTTTTAAGTAACAACAGCTAAACATTCTAGCTAAGAAGAGATGGAAAGTCAAATTAATACAAAACTAGTTAGAATGGATGGGAACAACTTAATATTAACTGTCAGTGTAAACTTAGTACCCACAAAATAAAAGTCTGTATTCTTAGTAAATCTATTAATTTTAAATTAAAATTATATGTTTGATATTAAAAGTATCCTCTGCAGGTGGTGACTGCAGCCATGAAATTAAAAGACGCTTACTCCTTGGAAGAAAAGTTATGACCAACCTAGATAGCATATTCAAA